>CM037645.1:1209896-1243525 GCA_015227895.2 Colaptes auratus
GCTGCAAGGTCCCAGGAGCTCAGCACAGGCTGCCAGGGGCTGGGAGGGACCCCTGGAGAGCTCCAAGTGCCAGCCCCTGCCAGAGCAGGGGCAGAGGATGCAGCCCAGGGCACACAGGAGCACAGCCAGCCAGGGCTGCAGAGGCTCCACACCAGGAGACTCCACAACCTCTCTGGGCAGCCTGCTCCAGGCCTCTGGCAGCCTCCCAGGCAAGAAGTTCCTCCTGCTGCTGAGCTGCAACCTCCTGGGCTGCACTTTCCAGCCCTTGCCCCTTGGCCTGTGCCAGGGCAGAGTGAGCAGAGGCTGTCCCTGGGCCTCCCTTCCTGCCCCCCAGCCCTCAGCTCTTGAGAGCCATTGAGCAGCTGCCTCTCAGCCTTCTCCTCTGCACACTCAGCACCCCCAGGGCTCTCAGCCTCTCCTGCCCAGGCAGTGCTGCAGTGCCTTCAGCAGCCTTGGAGCCTGCCTTGGCCTCTCTGCAGCAGCTGCCTGGCCCTGCTGAGCTGGGCAGCCCAGAGCTGGAGGCAATCTTGCAGGGGAGGTCTCAGCAGGGCAGAGCAGAGGGGCAGCAGAACCTCCCTGGCCCTGCTGGCTGCCCCCCAGGCCCCCCTTGGCCTTCTTGGCCCCCAGGGCACCTTGCTGCCCCATGCAGCCCTTGCTGCCCAGCAGCACTGCCAGCTGCTGCTCCTTGGGCTGCTCTGCAGCAGATCCCCTCCCAGGCTGTGCTGCTGCAGCTGCAGGGCTCTGCTCTGCTCCTGGCTGAGCCTCAGCAGCTTCCTCCCTGCCAGCCCTCAGCCTGCCCAAGGCTCTGCTGAGCCTTCAGGGTTGGAGGTTGGACTGGGTGAGCTCAGAGAGCTTTTCCCACCCCAAGCAATGGGCTGAATCTCTGCTCCTCCTTCGAGGTGCCAGGGCTGTGGGCACTGTGGGTGCTGGGTGCCTGCCCTGGGGCTGCTGTTGTGCTTCTCCCTCCTCTAGCTACTACCTGAACGGACGCAGCGCCACCAGGAAGGACTTCCTCAGCCCCAGGGTGCTGGACACCTTTGCCACAGCTGCACAGCAAGTCCAGGAGGTGACATCTCCTCTCCCACCCCCCCCACCTGCAGTCCCCAGGGGCCTAGCAGGGAACCCAGGCTGAGCAATGGGCAGGGACCCTCAAAGCTGGGCTGCTGCTCTCCTCCCGAGTTAAACCCAGTCCTTAACGATGCCAACAGGAAAGAGCTCCAAAGGCTGCCCCCACAGCAGGCATGGTGCCACATGTGCCACACAGAGCTGTGCCCAGCTGGGCAAGAAGGGCAGCAGCAGCCTGGGCTGGAGCAGCAGTGGTGTGGGCAGCAGGAGCAGGGCAGGGATGGTGCCCCTGGGCTCAGCACTGGGGAGGCCACAGCTTGAGGGCTGGGCTGAGCTTTGGGCTCCTGGCTGCAAGAAGGAGCTTGAGGAGCTGGAGCAGGGCCAGGGAAGGGCAAGGAAGGTGGGGAAGGGTGTGGGGAAGAGGGCTGGGGAGGAGCAGCTGAGGGAGCTGGGGGTGCTGAGTGTGGAGCAGAGGAGGCTGAGGGAGACCTCCTTGCTCTCTGCAGCTCCCTGAGAGGAGGCTGCAGCCAGGGGGGTTGGGCTCTGCTCCCCAGCACCAAGGGCCAGGAGGAGAGGCAATGGCCTCAGGCTGCCCCAGGGGAGGCTCAGCTTGGAGAGGAGAAGAAACTTCTGCCCTGCAAGGGTTCTCCCTGTGGCCAGCTCTGGGCTCCCCAGGGGCAGAGAGACAGAGAGCTGCTGGGGAGAGCCCAAGGCAGAGCCAGGAGGAGGAGTTGGGGACTTGAGCTTCTCCCCTGTGGAGAGAGGCTGAGCCCTGGGGCTGCTCAGCCTGCAGAGGAGGTCCTGCTGGTGCTGGGGGCCCCAGAGCCGGGGGCAGGGCTGCAGGTGGGGGCTGAGCAGAGCAGAGGGGCAGAAAGGGCTCTGCAGACCTGGCCCAGGCTGCCCTGGGAGGGGGCTGGATGCCCATCCCTGGAGGTGTTCCAGGGAGGCAGAGCTGTGGTGCTGAGGCCATGGCTCAGCCCAGCCTGGGCAGAGGCAGAGGATGGTTGGGCTGGGTGAGCTTAGAGACCTTCCCCCACTCCTGACTCTTCTTCCCTCCCTGCCCCTGTGCAGATCGTTGCCGGGACTGTGCCTGGCAAGAAGGTGTGGCTGGGAGAGACCAGCTCTGCCTACGGGGGGGGAGCCCCCGGGCTGTCCAACACTTACATTGCTGGCTTCATGTGAGTACCATGGCCCTGCCCTGGCCTTCTGCCACAGGCACATGGCACCAGCTGAAGGGACTTGCCATGCCCAGGGGGAGGATTGTCTCCCTGCAGGCTGCCTGAGCAGTGCCAGCAGGGGGGGGGGAGGGTCACAGCCCTGCCTCCCCTTCATGTGTGCTGCCCTCTGCCTGAGCTTTGAGGTCAGCCCCAGGGGAGAGCAGATCCTGGGGGAGACACAGATTCACTGAAGGGTTTGGCTTGGAAGGGACCTTAAAAGTCATCTTAGCACAGCCAGCAGGGCCAGGGAGGGGATTCTGCCCCTCTGCTCCTCTGCTGAGCCCACAGCTGCAGCTCTGGGGCCAGTGCTGGAGCCTCTGTGGCAGGAAGGCTGTGGAGGGGCTGGGAGGTGTCCAGAGCAGGGCCAGGAGGAGGAGCAGAGGGCTGGAGCTGCTCTGCTCTGAGCACAGGCTGAGAGAGTTGGGGCTGTGCAGGCTGCAGAGGAGAAGGCTCCCAGGAGAGCTTCTGGTGGCCTTGCAGGAGCTGCAGGGGGGCTGCAAGCAAGCTGGGGAGGACTTTGGAGGGGGTGAGGGAGGGAGAGGAGTGGGGGGGCTGGAGCAGAAGTAGAAGTGGGGAGCTGGAGCTTGGCTGTGAGGAAGAAGTTGTTGGCCAGGAGGGTGGTGAGAGCCTGGCCCAGGCTGCCCAGGGAGGTGGTGGCAGCCTCCTGGCTGGAGGGGTTTGCAGCAAGCTGTGGCCATGGCACCTGGGGCCATGGTGGGGTTGGGTTGAGGGTTGGGCTGGATGCTGTCAGAGAGCTTCTCCAGCCTTAATCAGGCAGTGATTCCTCTCAGCCTGCAGCCCTTGGCCAGCCCAGGGGCATCCACTGCTGCTCCTGATTCCCAGCCCCTGCAAACAGGGCAGGGGAGCAACTGCTCCCAGCTCAGCCCTCCAGAGGTGGCCTGAAGGCCCTGGCACAGACTCACAGCCTGCTGGGGCTTGGCTGCCTGCTCTGGAGACCCTTTCCTCCAACCTCCCTGCTGCAGCAGGTTCTCTTAGAGCAGCTTGCCCAGGCCCTCAGTGCCCAGGGCGGTTGGGAAGCTCTCCAGGGCAGGAGACTCCACAACCTCTCTGGCAGCCTGCTCCAGGGCTTCCCTGTTTGTTTCTAGGTAATCACCACAAGAGTTCAAGTGCAAGGTGGCTCTGACTCAGCTGGCTGCAGGGGGCTGGGCAGCAAAGCTTCTGCTCCCTGGGTGCTGCTCTGCCTCAACTGGCTGCAGGCAGCTGGGCAGCAAAGCTTCTGCTCCCTGGGTGCTGCTGTCCCTCAGTTGGCTGCAGCTGGGCAGCAAAGCTTCTGCTCCCTGTGTGCTGCTGTCCCTCAGCTGGCTGCAGCTGGGCAGCAAAGCTTCTGCTCCCTGGGTGCTGCTCTGCCTCAGATGGCTGCAGCTGGGTAGCAAAGCTTCTGCTCCCTGGGTGCTGCTCTGCCTCAGCTGGCTGCAGCTGGGCAGCAAAGCTTCTGCTCCCTGGGTGCTGCTCTGCCTCAGCTGGCTGCAGGCAGCTGGGCAGCAAAGCTTCTGCTCCCTGTGTTTGCTGTCCCTCAGCTGGCTGCAGCTGGCAGCAAGCTTCTGCTCCCTGTGTGTTGCTGTCCCTCAGCTGGCTGCAGCTGGGCAGCAAAGCTTCTGCTCCCTGGGTGCTGCTGTCCCTCAGCTGGCTGCAGGCAGCTGGGCAGCAAAGCTTCTGCTCCCTGGGTGCTGCTGTCCCTCAGCTGGCTGCAGCTGGGCAGCAAAGCTTCTGCTCCCTGGGTGCTGCTCTGCCTCAGCTGGCTGCAGCTGGGGAGCAAAGCTTCTGCTCCCTGGGTGCTGCTCTGCCTCAGCTGGCTGCAGCTGGGCAGCAAAGCTTCTGCTCCCTGTGTGCTGCTCTGCCTCAGCTGGCTGCAGCTGGGCAGCAAAGCTTCTGCTCCCTGTGTGCTGCTGTCCCTCAGCTGGCTGCAGTGGGCAGCAAATCTTCTGCTCCCTGGTGCTGCTCTGCCTCAGCTGGCTGCAGCTGGGCAGCAAAGCTTCTGCTCCCTGGGTGCTGCTCTGCCTCAGCTGGCTGCAGGCAGCTGGGCAGCAAAGCTTCTGCTCCCTGGGTGCTGCTCTGCCTCAGCTGGCTGCAGCTGGGCAGCAAAGCTTCTGCTCCCTGTGTGCTGCTGTCCCTCAGCTGGCTGCAGCTGGGCAGCAAAGCTTCTGCTCCCTGGGTGCTGCTCTGCCTCAGCTGGCTGCAGCTGGGCAGCAAAGCTTCTGCTCCCTGGGTGCTGCTCTGCCTCAGCTGGCTGCAGCTGGGCAGCAAAGCTTCTGCTCCCTGGGTGCTGCTCTGCCTCAGCTGGCTGCAGCTGGGCAGCAAAGCTTCTGCTCCCTGGGTGCTGCTCTGCCTCAGCTGGCTGCAGCTGGCAGCAAAGCTTCTGCTCCCTGGGTGCTGCTCTGCCTCAGCTGGCTGCAGCTGGGCAGCAAAGCTTCTGCTCCCTGGGTGCTGCTGTCCCTCAGCTGGCTGCAGCTGGGCAGCAAAGCTTCTGCTCCCTGGGTGCTGCTGTCCCTCAGCTGGCTGCAGGCAGCTGGGCAGCAAAGCTTCTGCTCCCTGGGTGCTGCTGTCCCTCAGCTGGCTGCAGGCAGCTGGGCAGCAAAGCTTCTGCTCCCTGGGTGCTGCTCTGCCTCAGCTGGCTGCAGGCAGCTGGGCAGCAAAGCTTCTGCTCCCTGGGTGCTGCTGTCCCTCAGCTGGCTGCAGCTGGGCAGCAAAGCTTCTGCTCCCTGTGTGCTGCTCTGCCTCAGTTGGCTGCAGCTGGGCAGCAAAGCTTCTGCTCCTGGGTGCTGCTCTGCCTCAGCTGGCTGCAGGGGGCTGGGCAGCAAAGCTTCTGCTCCCTGTGTGCTGCTGTCCTCAGCTGGCTGCAGCTGGGCAGCAAAGCTTCTGCTCCCTGGGTGCTGCTCTGCCTCAGCTGGCTGCAGCTGGGCAGCAAAGCTTCTGCTCCCTGGGTGCTGCTCTGCCTCAGCTGGCTGCAGGGGGCTGGGCAGCAAAGCTTCTGCTCCCTGGGTGCTGCTGTCCCTCAGCTGGCTGCAGCTGGGCAGCCAAAGCTTCTGCTCCTGGGTGCTGCTCTGCCTCGCTGGCTGCAGGCAGCTGGGCAGCAAGCTTCTGCTCCCTGTGTGCTGCTGTCCCTCAGCTGGCTGCAGCTGGGCAGCAAAGCTTCTGCTCCCTGTGTGCTGCTGTCCCTCAGTTGGCTGCAGCTGGGCAGCAAAGCTTCTGCTCCCTGTGTGCTGCTGTCCCTCAGCTGGCTGCAGGCAGCTGGGCAGCAAAGCTTCTGCTCCCTGGGTGCTGCTCTGCCTCAGCTGGCTGCAGGGGGCTGGGCAGCAAAGCTTCTGATCCCTGGGTGCTGCTCTGCCTCAGCTGGCTGCAGCTGGGCAGCAAAGCTTCTGCTCCCGGGTGCTGCTGTCCCTCAGCTGGCTGCAGCTGGGCAGCAAAGCTTCTGCTCCCTGGGTGCTGCTCTGCCTCAGCTGGCTGCAGCTGGGCAGCAAAGCTTCTGCTCCCTGGGTGCTGCTCTGCCTCAGCTGGCTGCAGGGGGCTGGGCAGCAAAGCTTCTGATCCCTGCGTGCTGCTCTGCCTCAGCTGACTGCAGGCAGCTGGGCAGCAAAGCTTCTGCTCCCTGGGTGCTGCTCTGCCTCAGCTGCTGCAGCTGGGCAGCAACAGCTTCTGCTCCCTGTGTGCTGCTGTCCCTCAGCTGGCTGCAGCTGGGCAGCAAAGCTTCTGCTCCCTGGGTGATGCTCTGCCTCAGCTGGATGCAGGGGCAGCAAAGCTTCTGCTCCCTGGGTGCTGCTCTGCCTCAGCTGGCTGCAGGGGGTGGGCAGCAAAGCTTCTGCTCCCTGGGTGCTGCTCTGCCTCAGCTGGCTGCAGGCAGCTGGGCAGCAAAGCTTCTGCTCCCTGTGTGCTGCTCTGCCTCAGCTGGCTGCAGCTGGGCAGCAAAGCTTCTGCTCCCTGTGTCCTGCTGTCCCTCAGCTGGCTGCAGGGGGCTGGGCAGCAAATCTTCTGCTCCCTGGGTGCTGCTCTGCCTCAGCTGGCTGCAGGCAGCTGGGCAGCAAAGCTTCTGCTCCCTGGGTGCTGCTCTGCCTCAGCTGGCTGCAGCTGGGCAGCAAAGCTTCTGCTCCCTGGGTGCTGCTGTCCCTCAGCTGGCTGCAGCTGGGCAGCAAAGCTTCTGCTCCCTGGGTGCTGCTCTGCCTCAGCTGGCTGCAGCTGGGCAGCAAAGCTTCTGCTCCTTGTGTGTTGCTGTCCCTCAGCTGGCTGCAGCTGGGCAGCAAAGCTTCTGCTCCCTGTGTGCTGCTGTCCCTCAGTTGGCTGCAGCTGGGCAGCAAAGCTTCTGCTCCCTGTGTGCTGCTGTCCCTCAGCTGGCTGCAGGCAGCTGGGCAGCAAAGCTTCTGCTCCCTGGGTGCTGCTGTCCCTCAGCTGGCTGCAGGGGGCTGGGCAGCAAAGCTTCTGCTCCCTGGGTGCTGCTGTCCCTCAGCTGGCTGCAGCTGGGCAGCAAAGCTTCTGCTCCCTGGGTGCTGCTCTGCCTCAGCTGGCTGCAGCTGGGCAGCAAAGCTTCTGCTCCCTGGGTGCTGCTGTCCCTCAGCTGGCTGCAGGCAGCTGGGCAGCAAAGCTTCGCTCCCTGGGTGCTGCTCTGCCTCAGCTGGCTGCAGGGGCTGGGCAGCAAAGCTTCTGCTCCCATGGGTGCCTGCTCTGCCTCAGTGGCTGCAGCTGGGCAGCAAAGCTTCTGCTCCCTGGGTGGTGCTGCTCTGCCTCAGCTGGCTGCAGGGGTCTGGGCAGCAAAGCTTCTGCTCCTGGGTGCTGCTCTGCCTCAGCTGCTGCAGCTGGGCAGCAAAGCTTCTGCTCCCTGGGTGCTGCTCTGCCTCAGCTGGCTGCAGCTGGGCAGCAAAGCTTCTGCTCCCTGGGTGCTGCTCTGCCTCAGCTGGCTGCAGCTGGGCAGCAAAGCTTCTGCTCCCTGTGTGCTGCTGTCCCTCAGCTGGCTGCAGCTGGGCAGCAAAGCTTCTGCTCCCTGTGTGCTGCTCTGCCTCAGCTGGCTGCAGGGGGCTGGGCAGCAAAGCTTCTGCTCCCTGGGTGCTGCTCTGCCTCAGCTGGTTGCAGGCAGCTGGGCAGCAAAGCTTCTGCTCCTGGGTGCTGCGTCCCTCAGTGGCTGCAGGCAGCTGGGCAGCAAAGCTTCTGCTCCCTGGGTGCTGCTCTGCCTCAGCTGGCTGCAGGCAGCTGGGCAGCAAAGCTTCTGCTCCCTGGGTGCTGCTCTGCCTCAGCTGGCTGCAGCTGGGCAGCAAAGCTTCTGCTCCCTGGGTGCTGCTCTGCCTCAGCTGGCTGCAGGGGTCTGGGCAGCAAAGCTTCTGCTCCCTGGGTGCTGCTCTGCCTCAGCTGGCTGCAGCTGGGCAGCAAAGCTTCTGCTCCCTGTGTGCTGCTCTGCCTCAGCTGGCTGCAGGGGGCTGGGCAGCAAAGCTTCTGCTCCCTGGGTGCTGCTCTGCCTCAGCTGGTTGCAGGCAGCTGGGCAGCAAAGCTTCTGCTCCCTGGGTGCTGCTCTGCCTCAGCTGGCTGCAGGCAGCTGGGGCAGCAAAGCTTCTGCTCCTGGGTGCTGCTCTGCCTCAGCTGGTGTTGCAGGCAGCTGGGCAGCAAAGCTTCTGCTCCTGGGTGCTGCTTGCCTCAGCTGCTGCAGGGGGCTGGGCAGCAAAGCTTCTGCTCCCTGGGTGCTGCTCTGCCTCAGCTGGTTGCAGGCAGCTGGGCAGCAAAGCTTCTGCTCCCTGGGTGCTGCTCTGCCTCAGCTGGCTGCAGGGGGCTGGGCAGCAAAGCTTCTGCTCCCTGGGTGCTGCTCTGCCTCAGCTGGTTGCAGGCAGCTGGGCAGCAAAGCTTCTGCTCCCTGGGTGCTGCTGTCCCTCAGCTGGCTGCAGCTGGGCAGCAAAGCTTCTGCTCCCTGTGTGCTGCTGTCCCTCAGCTGGCTGCAGCTGGGCAGCAAAGCTTCTGCTCCCTGGGTGCGCTGTCCCTCAGCTGGCTGCAGCTGGGCAGCAAAGCTTCTGCTCCCTGTGTGCTGCTGTCCCTCAGCTGGCTGCAGCTGGGCAGCAAAGCTTCTGCTCCCTGGGTGCTGCTCTGCCTCAGGTGGCTGCAGAGGGCCAGTGAGGTGCAGCTGATCTGAGGCTCAGCCTCCTCCTCTTTGCCTCCCTTCCTGTGGCAGGTGGCTGGACAAGCTGGGGCTGGCAGCCAGGCAGGGCATCGACGTGGTGCTCAGGCAGGTGTTCTTCGGAGCAGGCTCCTACCACCTGGTGGATGCCAACCTCCAGCCCCTGCCGGTAGGTGTCAGCTCCCCCAGAGGCAGCACTGGGCAGGGGGGAGGGGGAGGGGAGGCAGAGACTGCAGGGAGAGTGCCCAGCCCTGCAGGACACTCTCAGTTGTCCTGGCAGCCACAGCTGGGAGTGGGGAGATTGGCACTGGAGGGGAGGAAGGAATTGATGAGAGTGAGGCTGGGCACAGGCTGCCCAGGAGGCTGTGGCTGCCTCCTGCCTGGAGGCTTTCCCCAGGGGCAGAGGGACAGAGAGCTGCTGGGGAGAGTCCAAGGCAGAGCCAGGAGGAGGAGTTGGGGACTTGAGCATCTCCCCTGTGGAGAGAGGCTGAGAGCCCTGGGGGTGCTGAGCCTGGAGAGGAGAAGGCTGAGAGGGATCTGATCAATGGCTCTCAAGAGCTGAGGGCTGAGGGGAGGAGGCCAAGCTCTGTTGGGTGGTGCTCAGGAGTAACCCAAGGAGCAGTGGAGACAAACTGGAGCAGAGAAGGTTTCAGCTCAGCAGGAGGAGAAACTTCTTTGGGGTGAGGCTGCTGGAGCCTGGAGCAGGCTGCCAGAGAGGTTGTGGAGTCTCCTGCTCTGGAGAGCTTCCAACCCCCCCTGGATGGATTTTCCCACCCCCAGTAGCTGAAGGGGCTCCAGCAGAGCTGGGGAGGAGCTTTGGACAAGGGCTGGGAGTGCCAGGCTCAGGCTCCCTGCTCTGCTCTGCTCAGCCCCCAGCTGCAGCACTGCCTCCAGCTCTGGGGCCCCCAGCACAAGGAGGATCTGGAGCTGCTGGAGAGGCTCCAGAGGAGGCCCCAGAGATGCTCAGGGGCTGCAGAGCCTCCCCTGTGGGGCCAGGCTCTCCAGGGAGACCTTAGAGCAGCCTTGTGCAGTCTCCTGCTCTGGAGAGCTTCCAACCCCCCTGGATGTGCTCTGGGTGCCCTGCCCTGGCAGGGGGCTGGACTGGAGGATCTCCAGGGGTCCCTCCCAGCCTCTAATGCTGTGTGTGCTGTGAGCTGTGCTCTTGTGCCCCCCAGGACTATTGGCTCTCCCTGCTCTACAAGAAGCTGGTGGGCACCAAGGTGCTGAAGGTCAGCCTGGCAGGAGCTGATGAGAGGAAGCTTCGAGTCTACCTCCACTGCACCAACAGCCTGCAGTAAGCCCCCAGCCAGGGCCAAGCCCCCCAGGAACTGAGCCCTTGGCCACCCCTAGGCCAGGCAAAGCAGAGTGAGGACTCTGCAAGCACTCTCTGTGCAGCCCCAGCAGCATCTCCCCTTGCCTTGCAGCCCCAGGTACAGGGAGGGGGATGTGACCCTGTTTGCCTTGAACCTCTACAACATCACCCAGCAGCTGCAGCTGCCACAGCACCTCCTGGGCAAGCAGCTGGACCAGTACCTCCTGCTGCCCCATGGCAAAGAGAACCTCCTGTCCAGGTGAGCAGCAGCTCCTCCTGGCCCCTTAGGGAGGACACTGGGGTGGCCTCTAAACCCTCACCCTGGTCAGTGTGAAAAGCCATGGGGGAAAGAGGTCTTCAGGCTTCTGGAGGCTTCTGAGTGAAGACTAACTCCTGTTCAGTCAGGGTCCAGAGGAGGCCCCAAGGATGAGCAGAGGATGGAAAACCTCCCCTGTGGGGCCAGGCTGGGAGAGCTGGGGCTGTGCAGCCTGGACAGGAGAAGGCTGCAGGCAGAGCTCAGAGCAGCTGCCAGGCCCTGCAGGGGCTGCAAGCAGGCTGCAGAGGGACTGCTGCCAAAGGGCTGCAGGGACAGCCCCAGGGGCAATGGTTGGAGCTGAGAGCAGAGCAGATGGAGCTGGGGAGGGGGGAAGAAGTTGTGGCCCAGGAGGCTGCTGGAAGGCTGCAAGAGGTTGCCCAGGGAGGTGGCTGTGGCCCCATGCCTGGAGCTCTTGCAGGGGAGGCTGGAGAGGGCTGTGGGCAAGCTGCTGCAGGGGAGGATGTCCCTGCTGGGGGCAGGGGGTCGGGCTGGAGCAGCCTTGGAGCTCCCTTCCAGCCCAGAGCACTCTGACTCTGTGATGCTATGAAGGTTGGAGATCATTCAGTCCAACCCCTGCCAGGGCAGGGCACCCAGGGCAGGGCACCCAGGGCAGGGCACCCAGAGCACACCCAGGGGGGTTGGAAGCTCTCCAGAGCAGGAGACTCCACAACCCCCTGGGCAGCCTGCTCCAGGCTCCAGCAGCCTCCCCCCAAAGAAGTTTCTCCTCCTGCTGAGGTGGAACCTCCTGGCTTCCAGTCTGTGCCCACTGCCCCCTGGCCTGTCCCAGGGCACCACTGAGCAGAGCCTGGCCCCTGCTGCTTGCCCCCCAGCCCTCAGCTCTTGAGAGGCATTGACCAGATCCCTCTCAGCCTTCTCCTCTCCAGGCTCACCACCCCCAGGGCTCTCAGCCCTTCCTCTCCAGACACCTTCCAGGCCCTTCAGCATCCTCACAGCCTCCCTCCAGCAGTTCCCTGTCCCTCCTGAAGTGGGGAGCCCAGCCCTGGCCCCAGTGCTGCAGCTGTGGTCTCAGCAGGGCAGAGCAGAGGGCACTGGGTACATCCAGTCCCTCTGGGGGCTGTTTTCCTGCCTCTCCCCTTCAGGGGTTGGATTTGCCTTGCCCTGGGGGGGGCTGATCTCTAGCCTGGCTTCCAGCTGCTGTGTGCTGCCCCTCGGTTCTATCCCAGGGCCCCCCTGCAAAGAGCCTGGCCCCTTCTTCTTGCCCCCCCCAGCTGCCCTGTGAGGCCTGGAAGCAGGAGCCCAGCAGCCCTCCCTGCCTCAGCCCCCCGTGTCGCCCCCCCAGGTCCGTGGAGCTGAACGGCCGCCCGCTGCGGATGCTGGATGGTCGAACCCTGCCCGAGCTGCCCGGGCAGCCCCTGGCGCCTGGCAGCCCGCTGGCCCTCCCTGCCTTCTCCTACGGCTTCTACGTGCTCAGGAATGCCAAGGCCCTGGCCTGCACCTGACCAGCTCCTGCCCGGGGCGAAGGCCTCAGCCCCGGGGGCTGCCCGGTCCCTGCCGGCAGGCTGCAGCCTGGCAAGGGAGGCAGAGTGGCAGCAGCGGGGGAAGCTGCCAGCCGGGCTCCTGGGGGGGCTGGGGAGGATGCAGCAGCCTGGCAAGGGAGGCAGAGTGGCAGCAGAGGGGGAAGCTGCCAGCCGGGCTCCTGGGGGGGCTGGGGAGGATGCAGCAGCCTGGCAAGGGAGGCAGAGTGGCAGCAGCGGGGGAAGCTGCCAGCCGGGCTCCTGGGGGGCTGGGCAGGATGCAGGATGCAGCAGCCTGGCAAGGGAGGCAGAGTGGCAGCAGAGGGGGAAGCTGCCAGCTGGGCTCCTGGGGGGGCTGGGGAGGATGCAGCAGCACAGAGCCAGGACCTGGCTGGGGCTGGGAAGGGACCTTAAGCAGCAGACAGCTCCCAACCCCCTGGGGCTTTACATACAACAGAGTGGCTACCCTCCCCCACACACAGCCAGGCAGGATCCCCTCAGCCCCCCCAGCAGGGGCCTCTCACAGCCCCCCAGGCAGGATCCCCTCAGCCCCCCCAGGGGGGGCTCCCCTCAGCCCCCCAGGCAGGATCCCCTCAGCCCCCCAAGGGGGGGCTCCCCTCAGCCCCCCAGGCAGGATCCCCTCAGCCCCCAAGGAGGGACTCCCCTCAGCCCCCCAGGTAGGATCCCTTCAGCCCCCCCAGCAGGGGCTTCACGCAGCCCCCCAGGCAGGATCTCCTCAGCCCCCCCAGGGGGGGCTCCCTCAGCCCCCCAGGCAGGATCCCCTCAGCCCCCAAGGAGGGACTCCACTCAGCCCCCAGGTAGGATCCCTTCAGCCCCCCCAGCAGGGGCTTCACGCAGCCCCCCAGGCAGGATCCCCTCAGCCCCCCAGGGGGGCTCCCCTCAGCCCCCCAGGCAGGATCCCCTCAGCCCCCCAAGGAGGGACTCCCCTCAGCCCCCCAGGTAGGATCCCTTCAGCCCCCCCAGCAGGGGCTTCACGCAGCCCCCCAGGCAGGATCTCCTCAGCCCCCCCAGGGGGGGCTCCCCTCAGCCCCCCAGGCAGGATCTCCTCAGCCCCCCCAGGGGGGGCTCCCTTCAGCCCCCCAGGCAGGATCTCCTCAGCCCCCCAAGGGGGGGCTCCCCTCAGCCCCCCAGGCAGGATCTCCTCAGCCCCCCCAGGGGGGGCTCCCCTCAGCCCCCCAGGCAGGATCTCCTCAGCCCCCCAGGGGGGGCTCCCCTCAGCCCCCCAGGCAGGATCTCCTCAGCCCTCCAAGGAGGGACTCCCCTCAGCCCCCCAGGCAGGATCCCCTCAGACCCCCAGGAGGGGCTCCCCTCTGCAGCCACCACTCCGCTGCCGTGCCTGCAGCCCCCAGCTGCTGTGGGACCCCCTCCGGGGTCGCTGCACTCCAGCACAGAGCCCTTGAGCCACAGCAGGCACAGAGAGCTGCAGCAGCTTCCCAGCCTGTGCCCGGGGCCGTGCCAGCCGCGAGGCCCTGGGGCTCTGCGGGCACGGCCCTGCCCGCAGCGCCCCCTGCCGCCTGGCCGCAGCGACCCCTGCAGCCTGCCCACAGCGCCCCCCGCCGCCTGCCCGCAGCCCCCTGCCGCCTGCCCGCAGCGACCCCTGCCGCCTGCCCGCAGCGACCCCTGCAGCCTGCCCACAGCGCCCCCCGCCCGCAGCGCCCCCTGCCGCCTGCCCGCAGCGCCCCCTGCCGCCTGCCCGCAGCGCCCCCTGCCGCCTGCCCGCAGCGACCCCTGCAGCCTGCCCACAGCGCCCCCCGCCCGCAGCGCCCCCTGCCGCCTGCCCGCAGCGCCCCCTGCCGCCTGCCCGCAGCGACCCCTGCAGCCTGCCCACAGCGCCCCCCGCCCGCAGCGCCGCCCGCAGCCTGCTCACAGCACCCCCTGAAGCCTGCCCGCAGCGCCCCCTGCAGCCTGCCCGCAGAACCGCCTGCCGCCTGCCCGCAGCGCCCCCTGCTGCCTGCCCGCAGCGACCCCTGCAGCCTGCCCGCAGGAGCCTGAGCAGCAGGTTTGGGGGTGCTGAGCAGCAGGGATGGGGTAGATGAGCAGCAGGGGTGGGGTGCTGAGCAGCAGGGTGGGGGTGCTGAGAGCACTGCCTGACCTGCTCAGAGCCCAAGCCAACCGCTGCCCCTCAGCCAGCAGAGAGGGGCATCAGTGGCAGAGAGCATCCGGGGGCACAATCCTGCCTGGCCAGGCTCGCAGCCCAGCGCTTTGTGCCAGGGCCCTGCTGTGGTGCTTTTGCCTTGCTGGCTGTGCCTGTGCCATGCGCGCCCTGAGCCTCCGGCAGGGTGAGAACACCTCCGAGAAGCTCTGAGGGCGCTGCAGCCCTTCCTTTGCAAGCCCTCTCCCCCCCAGGCCTCCATGTCCTCTGCCCCCAGCTCTCCATCCTCTCTCCCCAGGCCTCCATCCCCTCCCCCCAGGCCTCCATCCCCTCTCCCCCCAGCTCTCCATCCCCTCTCCCCCCAGGCCTCCATCCCCTCTCCCCCCAGGCCTCCAACCCTGCCAACAGCTGCAGAGCTTCTGGGCACAGCAGGAAGCCAACCCCAGCCTCTGCCACCCTGCTGCCTCCTTTCTGGAGCTTTGGGAGGGTGCTGCCAGCTCCTTGGGGGTGGCTGCAGGGCCAGGGGGACACTCTCTAAGGCCAGAGGTGTCTGGGAGCTGGGGGGAGGGGAAGCTGCCCAATAAAAAGGTTGTGTTGCAGCTCAGCCTGGCAGAGGGGTGTGCAGCCCCCCTGCAGCTGTGCTCTGTGCAAGCAGGAGCAGAGCAGAGCTGAGGAGAGGGAAGGCAGAGGAGCAGGGAAGAGCAGCTGCTGCCCTCTGCCTGGGCTGGTGCCCAGGGTGTGCCACTGCCCCCCAGGGGCATCCTGGTCACCCAAGTGGGAAGCAAGGACCTGAGGGGTGGCCACTGCTGGGGCAGGGCTCGGCTGGGGGGCTGCACTCAGCTGGGGGCAAGAGCCCAGTGCCCAAGCGGGGAGCAGGGAGCAGTGGTGGCCTTGGGGTGGCTACTGGGACCAGTGCTGGCTACAGCTTTGGCAGTGACAGGGGCAGTGGCACTGAGGCTCCCTCTGCAAGTCTGAGGTGAGAGCAAGCTGGGTGGTGACACCCTGGAGGGAAGGAGCCATCCAGAGGGCCCTGGGCAGGCTGCAGAGCTGGCCCCAAGGCTACCTCCTGGAGCTCAGCAAGGCCACGGGCAAGGTCCTGCAGCTGGGGCAGGGCAAGGCCAAGCACAGCTCCAGGCTGGGTGGTGGAGTGGCTCAGGAGCAGCCTGGGGAGAAGGCCTTGGGGGGGGTCAGGTGGTGAGCAAGTGCCCAGGAGCCAGCACTGGGCCCTGGAGCCCAGAGGCAGCTGAGTGCTGAGCTGCAGCCAGAGCAGGGAGAGAGCAGCACAGGGAGGGGATTCTGCCCCTCTGCTCTGCTCTGCTCAGCCCCCACCTGCAGCACTGCCTCCAGCTCTGGGGCCCCCAGCACAAGGAGGACCTGGAGCTGCTGGAGAGGCTCCAGAGGAGGCCACAGAGATGAGCAGAGGCTGCAGAGCCTCCCCTGTGGGGCCAGGCTGGGAGAGCTGGGGCTGTGCAGCCTGCAGAGGAGAAGCTCCAGGCAGACCTCCGAGCAGCCTCCCAGTGCCTGAAGGGGTACAGGGAGGGGATTCTGCCCCTCTGCTCTGCTCTGCTCAGGCCTCACCTGCAGCACTGCCTCCTCAGATGTCACCAGGAGGGCATCCAGGGCTTCCCTGGGGGGCAGTTGGCTCTGGCACAAATTGCACCTCTGCCAGTTTCCATCCCAGAGCTTGGGCTGCTCACCTCGGACTCACTGTTCCTGTTCACGCCAGGAGACCTTGGCCTGGGGCAGCGCTGGATGGAAGGGGAGATAAGGAAACATCATTCCCACAACACCAGGAGCAATGCCAGCAGCAGCTGAGCCAGTGGGGCACGAAGAGCTGCTGCTGCTTGCTCAAAGGCTGAGCTGTGCCCGTCCCTGGAGGGGTTTGTGGCAGCCAGGGCCCCTTCCAGGGGCTGTAAATCTGCTGGCAGCAAGGTCGCTCCTCAGCTTCAGCTCCAGCTCAGCTCCCTGGAAAGTGCCTGCAGGCAGGGCAGGGTTTGCTCCCCAGGGCACACAGGCACAGCCCCAGAGCCACAGAGTGGTGCTGCAAAGCTGCTGAGGGCACTGCAGCAGCTCTGGGGGGGTGAGGCTGAGAGCCCTGGGGCTGCTTAGCCTGCAGCAGAGCAGCCTGGGGGGCACCTGAGCAATGCTGATCAATACTTCAGGGGTGGGGGTCAGGGGGATGGGGCCAGGCTCTGCTGAGTGGGGCCCAGGGACAGCACAAGGGGGAAGGGCCCAAAGTGGAGCATCAGAAGCTCATCTGAACAGGAGGAGGAACTTGTGTGCTGTAAGGGTGAGGGAGGCCTGGGGCAGGCTGCCCCCAGGGGTGGTGGAGTCTCCATCTCTGGGGACATTCAGAACCCTCCTGGATGTGCTCCTGTGTCACCTCCTCCAGCTGCCCCTGCCTTGGCAAGGGAGGGTTGGACTGGATGACCTCCAGAGCTCCCTCCCAACCCCTTCCACGCTGTGATTCCATGCAGGGCTTGTGCTCAGTGACCTCCAGAGCTCCCTCCCAACCCCTTCCACGCTGTGATTCCATGCAGAGGTTGTGTCAGTGACCTCCAGAGCTCCCTCCCAACCACTTCCATGCTGTGATTCCATGCAGAGGTTGTGCTCAGTGACCTCCAGAGGTCTCTTCCAACCCTTTCCATGCTGTGATTCCATGCAGAGGTTGTGCTCAGTGACCTCCAGAGCTCCCTCCCAACCCCTTCCATGCTGTGGATTCCATGCAGAGGTTGTGCTCAGTGACCTCCAGAGATCCCTCCCAACCCCTTCCATGCTGTGATTCCATGCAGGGGATGTGCTCAGTGACCTCCAGAGCTCCTTCCCAACCCCTTCCATGCTGTGATTCCATGCAGAGGTTGTGCTCAGTGACCTCCAGAGCTCCTTCCCAACCCTTCCATGCTGTGATTCCATGCAGGGCTTGTGCTCAGTGACCTCCAGAGCTCCCTCCCAACCCCTTCCATGCTGTGATTCCATGCAGGGCTTGTGCTCAGTGACCTCCAGAGGTCTCTTCCAACCCCTTCCATGCTGTGATTCCATGCAGAGGATGTGCTCAGTGACCTCCAGAGCTCCTTCCAAACCCTTCCATGCTGTGATTCCATGCAGAGGATGTGCTCAGTGACCTCCAGAGCTCCCTCCCAACCCCTTCCATGCTGTGATTCCATGCAGGGCTTGAGCTCAGTGACCTCCAGAGCTCCCTCCCAACCCCTTCCATGCTGTGATTCCATGCAGAGGATGTGCTCAATGACCTCCAGAGCTCCTTCCCAACCCCTTCCATGCTGTGATTCCATGCAGAGGATGTGCTCAGTGACCTCCAGAGCTCCCTCCCAACCCCTTCCATGCTGTGATTCCATGCAGAGGTTGTGCTCAGTGACCTCCAGAGGTCTCTTCCAACCCCTTCCATGCTGTGATTCCATGCAGAGGTTGTGCTCAGTGACCTCCAGAGCTCCCTCCCAACCCCTTCCATGCTGTGATTCCATGCAGGGCTTGTGCTCAGTGACCTCCAGAGCTCCCTCCCAACCCCTTCCATGCTGTGATTCCATGCAGGGCTTTTCCATGCTGTGATTCCATGCAGAGGATGTGCTCAGTGACCTCCAGAGCTCCCTCCCAACCCCTTCCATGCTGTGATTCCATGCAGAGGTTGTGCTCAGTGACCTCCAGAGCTCCCTCCCAACCCCTTCCATGCTGTGATTCCATGCAGGGGATGTGCTCAGTGACCTCCAGAGCTCCTTCCCAACCCCTTCCATGCTGTGATTCCATGCAGAGGTTGTGCTCAGTGACCTCCAGAGCTCCTTCCCAACCCCTTCCATGCTGTGATTCCATGCAGGGCTTGTGCTCAGTGACCTCCAGAGCTCCCTCCCAACCCCTTCCATGCTGTGATTCCATGCAGGGCTTGTGCTCAGTGACCTCCAGAGGTCTCTTCCAACCCCTTCCATGCTGTGATTCCATGCAGAGGATGTGCTCAGTGACCTCCAGAGCTCCTTCCCAACCCCTTCCATGCTGTGATTCCATGCAGAGGAGGATGTGCTCAGTGACCTCCAGAGCTCCCTCCCAACCCTTCCATGCTGTGATTCCATGCAGGGCTTGAGCTCAGTGACCTCCAGAGCTCCCTCCCAACCCCTTCCATGCTGTGATTCCATGCAGAGGATGTGCTCAATGACCTCCAGAGCTCCTTCCCAACCCCTTCCATGCTGTGATTCCATGCAGAGGATGTGCTCTCAGTGACCTCCAGAGCTCCCTCCCAACCCCTTCCATGCTGTGATTCCATGCAGAGGTTGTGCTCAGTGACCTCCAGAGGTCTCTTCCAACCCCTTCCATGCTGTGATTCCATGCAGAGGTTGTGCTCAGTGACCTCCAGAGCTCCCTCCCAACCCCTTCCATGCTGTGATTCCATGCAGGGCTTGTGCTCAGTGACCTCCAGAGCTCCCTCCCAACCCCTTCCATGCTGTGATTCCATGCAGGGCTTGTGCTCAATGACCTCCAGAGCTCCCTCCCAACCCCTTCCATGCTGTGATTCCATGCAGAGGATGTGCTCAGTGACCTCCAGAGCTCCCTCCCAACCCCTTCCATGCTGTGATTCCATGCAGAGGATGTGCTCAGTGACCTCCAGAGCTCCCTCCCAACCCCTTCCATGCTGTGATTCCATGCAGGGCTTGTGCTCAGTGACCTCAGAGCTCCCTCCCAACCCTTCCATGCTGTGATTCCATGCAGAGGATGTGCTCAGTGACCTCCAGAGCTCCCTCCCAACCCCTTCCATGCTGTGATTCCATGCAGGGCTTGTGCTCAGTGACCTCCAGAGCTCCCTCCCAACCCCTTCCATGCTCAGGCTCCCCGGGACCCGGACGGGGGCTAAGCCTCCGAGACCCGGGGTGGGGGTCAAGGCTCCGGGCGAGGGCTGAGGCTCCCCGGCCGCTGGACGGGCGCTCGGGCTGCCGGGGACCCATCCGGGGGCTCAGGCGCCTGGCGCCGCACGGGAGCGCAGTCTCCGGGGCCCGGCTGAGGACTGAGGCTCCGAGAACCAGACGGGGCTGAAGCGCCGGGACCCGGACGGGCGCCAGCTCCGCTCCCGGTGCGCGCTCCCCGCGCATGCGCGTCGCCGGTGCCGCGCGGGGGGCGGCGGGAAGATGGCAGCGCTGCTGGCGCGGCTCTGCCGGGGCCGTCCCGGCCTGCGCGCCCCCCGCCTGCCCCTGGCCGCGGCCCCGCCGCTCAGCCGCCCCCCCGCGCCTCCCCCCGCCGCGGCGCGGCCCCGCTCAGCTTCTCGGCAGCCGAGCTGGTGCGCGCCGCACCGGGCCCGCTGCAGCCCTACCTGCGCCTGATGCGGCTGCACCAGCCGGCCGGTGAGCGGGGCCGGCAGGCAGCGGGGGGAAGGCTGCGCGGGCTGGGGGCTGAGCCCTGCGGCGGGGCCGGCAGGCAGCGGGGGGAAGGCTGCGCGGGCCGGGGGCTGAGCCCTGCGGCGGGGCCGGCACTGAACGGGGTCAGGATGGAGCGGGGTCGGCGGGAGCGGGGTCAGGATGGAGCGAGGTCAGCACTGAATGGGGTCGGCAGGGAGCGGGGTCGGCATCGAACAGGGTCAGCACGGAGCGGGGTCAGCACGGAGCGGGATTAGCACGGAGCAGGGTCAGCATCGAATAGGGTCACCACGGAGCGGGGTCGGCACTGAACGGGGTCGGCAGGGAGCGGGGTCGGCATTAGACGGGGTCGGCATTAGAAGGGGTCGGCAGGGAGCGTGGTCGGCACGGAGCGGGGTCGGCACGGAGCGGGGTCGGCACGGAGCGGGGTCGGCAAGGAATAGGGTCACCACGGAGCGGGGTCGGCATTAGACGGGTCGGCATTAGACGGGTCGGCATTAGACGGGGTGGGCATTAGAAGGGGTCGGCAGGGAGCGGGGTCGGCAGGGAGCGGGGTCGGCATTGGACAGGGTCGGCAGGGAGCGGGGTCGGCACTGAACGGGGTCAGGATGGAGCGGGGTCGGCATTGGACGGGGTCGGCAGGGAGCGGGGTCGGCATTGGACGGGGTCGGCAGGGAGCGGGGTCGGCACGGAGCGGGGTCGGCACGGAGCGGGGTCGGCATTGGACGGGGACGTCAGGGAGCGGGGTCAGCACTGGACGGGGTCAGCAGGGAGCGGGGTCAGCACTGGACGGGGTCGGCAGGGAGCGGGGTCAGCACGGAGCGGGGTCGGCCCTGGACGGGGTCAGCACTGAGCGGGGTCGGCAGGGAGCGGGGTCGGCACTGATCGGGGTCGGCAGGGAGCGGGGTCGGCATTGGACGGGGTCGGCAGGGAGCGGGGTCGGCACGGCGAGGCCGCAGCCACCGCAGCGCTCACCCCCAGCCGCACGGGCGGCTGCCGCGGGTCGGGAGGCGCTCGGCGGTGTGGCTCCGGGGTCCTGCTCTTCGCCCCGGCCGGACGCACCCTGCCTTCGTGCTCGGGGTTTTGCCCGAGCCGGCTCCGTGATGCCGCTGCAGGGCGGCCGAGCTGCCGTGCCGTGCCGTGCCGTGCCGTGGTGGCCGGCTGACGGCGGGGCCGGGGGTTGTGTCTCGGCAGGGACGTGGCTGCTGTACCTGCCCTGCAGCTGGAGCATCGCGCTGGCGGCCGCGCCGGGCTGCCTGCCCGACGGGCGGATGCTGGCCCTGTTCGGCGTCGGGGCGGTGCTGATGCGCGGCGCCGGCTGCACCATCAACGACATGTGGGACCGGGACTACGACCGCAAGGTTAGAGCCCCCCCGCGGGCTGCAGACCGACCCCCGCCGAAGTGAATCCTTCAGCGCTGTGGCTTGGGAGGGACCTTAGGCTGAAACTCGACACCTCCCCCCCCAGCACAGCTGTGCTCAAGGTCCCATCCAGCCTGGCCCTGAACACTTCCAGGCTCGGAGCCTCCGCAGCCTCCCTGGGCAACCTGTGCCAGTGCCTCACCACCCTCCTGGGCAGGAGCTGCTTCCTCAGGTCATAGAATCAATAAGGTTGGAAAAGACCTCAGAGCTCATCAGCCCCAACCTGGGACCTAACCCCCAGCCCCTCCTGACAGCTAACCCATGGCTCCAGGGGCCACAGCCAAGCCCCTCTGGAGCACCTCCAGGGCTGGGGACTCCACCACCTCCCTGGGCAGCTCAGCCCAGTGGCCAATTCCTCTGGCTGGGAAGAACTTTCTCCTCCCCTCCAGCCTCAACCTCCCCTGGCACAGCTTCAGACTGTGGCCTCTTGTTCTGGGGCTGGGGGCCTGGCAGAAGAGACCAACCCCCCCCTGGCTCCAACCTCCCTGCAGGTTGTGGAGGTCTCATCTCCTCTGCCCATCTTTGGCAGGGGTGTAGGACTGGATGATCTCTTGAGGTCCCTTCCAGCCTCTGATGTGCTGTGACACTGGGATCTCAGTCCAGCTGCTCACAATTTGAAGCCATTGTCCCTCAGCCTGGCACTCCCCAGCCCTTGCCCAGAGTCCCTCCCCAGCTCTCCTGCAGCCCCTCAGCTACTGGAAGGCTGCTCTGAGGTCTCCCTGCAGCCTTCCCTTCGCTCTCCAGCCCCAGCTCTCCCAGCCTGGCCCCACAGCAGAGGCTCTGCAGCCTCTGAGCAGCTCTGGGGCCTCCTCTAGAGCCTCTCCAGCAGCTCCAGGGCCTTGTGCTGGGGGCTGCAGAGCTGCCCCAGCCCTGCAGGGGAGGGCTGAGCAGAGCAGAGGGGCAGAATCCCCTCCCTGCCCCTGCTGCCCACACTGCTGGGGCTCAGCCCAGCACAGCCTTGCTTCCTGGGCTGCCAGCTGCCCTTGCTGCCTCCTGGGGAGCTGCTCCTCCCCCAGCACCCCCAGGGCCTTCTCCTCAGCACTGCTCTCTGCCCTTCCCCACCCAGCCTGGCTCTGTGCTTGGCCTTGCCCTGCCCCAGCTGCAGGACCTTGCCCTTGGCCTTGCTGAGCTCCAGGAGGTAGCCTTGGGGCCAGCTCTGCAGCCTGCCCAGGGCCCCTGGGTGGCTCCTTCCCTCCAGCCTGCTGCCCCTGGCAAGCTGCTGAGGCTGCCTTGCTGCAGCTTGGCTTAACCAGGCTCAGGTCCCCTCAGCTGCCCCAGCAGCAGGGAGCCTGGGGCAGTGCAGGCCCCAGCTGCAGCACTCTGTGCCCCCTGAGCCCTGCCTGTGCTTCCTCCCAGGCCAGCAGAGCTCTTGCCAGGGGCAGTGCTTCCTGCAGTGCTGTGAATTGCTTCTTGGCAAGGGCTGGTGAGAGCTCTGTGCCCAGCCCTGAGCTCACCTCCTGCTGCCTTGGCTCTCTCACCTCCCTGCTGCTCAGAAGGGGAAGGAAGCAGCAGGCAGGGCCTGGGGTGGGGTAGGAGCAGTGGCTGGGAAGCTGCCCAGCAGAGGAGGGCCTGGGGGTGCTGGTGGCACTGGGTGGACAGGAGCCAGGCTGTGCCCAGCTGGCCAAGGTGGCCACCAGCAGCCTGGCCTGGATCAGCAGTAGCAGCTTGGAGCCTCCAAGAGCTTCTCTGGGCAGAGCTGTGCCAGTGCCTCACCACCCTCATGGGCAGCTCTTGCTGCCTCATGGCTCATCAACAGAGCTGGGGAGGGGGCTGGGGCACAGGGCTGGGGAGGGGGCTGGGGCACAGCCCTGTGAGCAGAGGCTGAGGGAGCTGGGGGTGCTCAGACTGAGCAGAGGAGGCTCGGGGAGACCTTCTTGCTCTCTCCAGCTCCCTGCAGGGAGGTTGCAGCCAGGGGGGGTTGGTCTCTTCTGCCAGGCCCCCAGCCCCAGAAGAAGAGGCCACAGTCTGAAGCTGTGCCAGGGGAGGTTGAGGCTGGAGGGGAGGAGAGAAAGTTCTTCCAGCAGAGGAATTGGCCACTGGGCTGAGCTGCCCAGGGAGGTGGTGGAGTCCCCAGCCCTGGAGGTGTTCAGGAGGAGCCTGGATGAGGCCCTTGGTGCCAGGGCTGAGTTGCTCAGATGGTGCTGGGGGAGAGGTTGGGCTGGGTGAGCTCTGAGGCCTTTTCTAACCTGGTTAATTCCTTCTCTGAACCTCTTCCCTTCCCCTTCCCCTTCCCTTCCCTTCCCCTTCCCTTCCCTTTCCCTTCCTTCCCCTTCCCCTTCCCTTCCCCTTCCCCTTCCCCCCCTTCCCTCCCCTCCCCTCCCTCCCCTCCCCTCCCCTCCCCTCCCCTCCCTCCCCTCCTCCCCCTCCCCTCCCCTCCCCTCCCTTCCCTTCCCTTCCCTTCCCTTCCCTTCCTTCCCTTCCCTTCCCTTCCCTTCCCTTCCCTTCCCTTCCCTTCCCTTCCCTTCCCAAACCTTCCCAACCTTCCCTTCCCTTCCCTTCCCTTCCCTTCCCTCCCTTCCCTTCCCTTCCCAAACCTTCCCAAACCTTCCCAAACCTTCCCAAACCTTCCCAAACCTTCCCAAACCTTCCCCTCCAGTTTCTTCCCATGTGAGGTCCTTGCCCCTTGTGCTGTGCCTCCCTGCCCTGGCAGTGTCTTTTCCACGGCCCTGGAGGCACAGTGTGGCACTGGCACAGGTTGCCTGGAGAAGCTGTGGAGGTTCCAAGCCTGGAGGTGTTCAAGGCCAGGTTGGATGAGGCCCTGAGCAAGCTGGGGAGCGGCAGGAGAGCTGGGGAGGGACTGTGGGCAAGGGCTGGGAGTGCCAGGCTGAGGAGCAATGGCTTTGAGCTGGGAGAGGAGAGACTGAGAGTGGAGAGGAGGAAGAGATCCTTGAGAGTGAGGCTGGGGAGCCTCTGGCACAGGCTGCCCAGGGAGGCTGTGGCTGCCTCCTGCCTGGAGGTGCTCAGGGCCAGGCTGGATGAGGCCCTGAGCAGGCTGGGGCTGGTGGGAGGGGTCCCTGCCCGTGGCAGGGGGCTGGGGCTGGCTGAGCTCTGAGGTCCTCAGCACTGTCTCCTGTCTCTGCCTTCATTTCTGCCCCAGGTGTCACAGCCTCAGTGCTGCTGCAGGCAGTGCAGGTTGAGCCCATGGTGCTGGGGTCCTGGCATGAGGGAGCCTCAGTTCCTGCTTTCTGTGCCCCCCTCCTGTCTGTCCCTCATGTGCCAGGGCTGTGCCTGAGCTCCCTCTGTAAGGGCACTGGGTGAGGCCTGGCACAGGCTGCCCAGGGAGTCCCCAGCCCGGGAGGTGTCACAGAGCCCTGTGGCCATGGTGGGGTGGGCCTGGGGGCTGGGCTGGCTGAGCTGGGAGGCCTTGCCCTAGCTCAGGGGCTGCATGGATTGGTTGTGTGGGGGTTGGCACTGGCATTGCTCTTCCCCTGTGGGGGGGTTGGCACTGGCCTTGCTCTTCCCCTGTGTGGGGGTTGGCACTGGCATTGCTCTTCCCCTGTGTGGGGGTTGGCACTGGCCTTGCTCTTCCCCTGTGGGGGGGTTGGCACTGGCATTGCTCTTCCCCTGTGTGGGGGTTGGCACTGGCCTTGCTCTTCCCCTCCTCAGGTTGCAAGGACAGCAAGCAGGCCCCTGGCAGCTGGAGACATCTCCACCCTCCAGTCCTTTGTCTTCCTGGGAGGACAGCTCAGCTTGGCCCTCTGTGTCCTCCTGTGCCTCAATGAATACAGGTGAGGGACTGAGGCCCCCTTGGGCTTCATCATTTGGCTCCAGGCTGAGAGCTGAGCACAGAGAAGGTGCTGGGAAGGTGCTGATGGCAGAGAGCCACAGCAGGGTTGGGTTGGAAGGGAGCTCAGAGCTCAGCCAGCCCCAGCCCCCTGCCCTGGGCAGGGACCCCTCCCACCAGCCCCAGCCTGCTCAGGGCCTCATCCAGCCTGGCCCTGAGCACCTCCAGGCAGGAGGCAGCCACAGCCTCCCTGGGCAGCCTGGGCCAGAGTCTCCCCAGCCTCCCTCTCAAGGATCTCTTCCTCCTCTCCACTCTCAGTCTCTCCTCTCCCAGCTCAAAGCCATTGTTCCTCAGCCTGGCACTCCCAGCCCTTGCCCAGAGTCCCTCCCCAGCTCTCCTGCAGCCCTTCAGGCACTGGGAGGCTGCTCTGAGGTCTGCCTGGAGCCTTCTCCTCTCCAGGCTGCACAGCCCCAGCTCTCCCAGCCTGGCCCCACAGGGGAGGCTCTGCAGCCTCTGCTCATCTCTGGGGCCTCCTCTGGAGCCTCTCCAGCAGCTCCAGGTCCTCCTTGTGCTGGGGGCCCCAGAGCTGGAGGCAGTGCTGCAGGTGGGGGCTGAGCAGAGCAGAGCAGAGGGGCAGAATCCCCTCCCTGTGCTGCTCTCTCCCTGCTCTGGCTGCAGCTCAGCACTCAGCTGCCTCTGGGCTCCAGGGCCCAGTGCTGGCTCCTGGGGAGCTGTTCAGCCCCTCCCTGCTCTTTCACTGTCTCCTGAGCTCTGTAGAGGGGCAGAGAATAATCCTCTTGGTGCTTTCTGCAGCATCCTCCTGGGAGCAGCCTCCCTGTCCCTGGTGGTCACCTACCCTCTGATGAAGAGGATCACATACTGGCCACAGCTGTTCCTGGGTGAGCTGGAGCTGCCTTTCCTCCTCCTTTTCCCCCTTCAGCTGCAGCTTTGGAGGTGTTGTACAAGTCAGGAGCTCAGCTCAGGCACCTGATGGCTTCAGAGCCTGGGGCGCAGAGCCCAACCCCCCCTGGCTGCAGCCTCCTCCCAGGGAGCTGCAGGGAGCAAGGAGGTCTCCCTCAGCCTCCTCTGGCCCAGGCTGAGCTTTCCTGCAGCCCCCTGGCTCTCAGCTCCAGCAGAGCCTGACCTGTGATGGTGGTGTTCTGGTGCTTCCTCCACTGGAGCTCTGCCAGCAGCAGCTTCTCCTGGCTGGGCCACTGGGCCAGCAGCAGCCTCTGAAGGGCAGCAAATGCAGGCCTGGGGCCACAAGCTCCTGCAGGGCAGAAGAAGGGTGAGAGGGGGAAGACTCTGTCCTCCTGGTCCAGCATTGCCACCTGATGGCTTCAGAGCTGCTTTTGTGCCCCTTTGAGAGCAGCACCTGAGGGGCAGAAGCTCTGAGCTGGGATGGAAGCTCTGGGCAGGGGCAGAAGCTCTGGGCAGGGGCAGAAGCTCTGAGCTGGGATGGAAGCTCTGGGCAGGGGCAGAAGCTCTGGGCAGGGGCAGAAGCTCTGGGCTGGGGCAGAAGCTCTGGGCAGGGACAGAAGCTCAGGGCAGGGACAGAAGCTCTGGGCTGGGACAGAAGCTCTGGGCAGGGACAGAAGCTCAGGGCAGGGGCAGATCAGGTAACCCACCTGGGGGTGTGGGGCAGGCTGTGGATGTGGTCTGCCTGGACCTCAGCAAGGCCTTTGCCACCATCCCCCCAGCAAGCTCCTGGCCAAGCTGTCAGCCCCTGGCTGGGGCAGCAGCACTCTGAGCTGGGTCAGGAACTGGCTGCAGGCTGAGCCCAGAGAGTGGTGGGGAATGGTGCCACAGCCAGCTGGCAGCCAGGCACCAGTGGTGTGCCCCAGGGCTCAGGGCTGGGCCCCAGCCTGATCAATATCTTCCTTGAGGATCTGGAGGAGGGGATGGAGTCCATCAGCAGTGAATGTGCAGCTGGCAGCAAGCTGGGGGCAGGAGCTGAGCTGTGAGAGGGCAGGAGAGCTCTGCAGAGGGACCTTGCCAGGCTGGGCAGATGGGCAGAGGCCAAGGGCAGGAGATTGAAGACAGCCAAGTGCCAGGGGCTGCACATTGGCCACAGCAAGCCCAGGCAGTGCCACAGGCTGGGGGCAGAGGGGCTGAGAGCAGCCAGGCAGAGAGGGAGCTGGGGGTGCTGGGGGAGAGCAGCTGAAGAGGAGGCAGCAGTGTGCCCAGGGGGCCAAGAAGGCCAAGGGCAGCCTGGCCTGGGGCAGGCAGAGTGTGGCCAGCAGGAGCAGGGAAGTCCTTGTGCCCTGTGCTCAGCACTGCTGAGGCCACCCCTGGAGTGCTGTGTCCAGCTCTGGGCTGCTGAGGTGAGGAAAGAGGTTGAGCTGCTGGAAGGTGTCCAGAGAAGGGCAACAGAGCTGGGGAGGGGTCTGGGGCACAGGGCTGGGGAGGGGTCTGGGGCACAGCCCTGTGAGGAGAGGCTGAGGGAGCTGGGGTTGCTTAGCCTGGAGAGGAGGAGGCTCAGGGGAGACCTTCTTGCTCTCTACAACTCCCTGCAGGGAGGTTGTGGACAGGCAGAGGTTGGTCTTTTCTCTCAGGCAGCCAGCCCCAGAACAAGAGGACACAGTCTCAGGCTGTGCCAGGGGAGGTCTAGGCTGGAGGTTAGGAGGAAGTTCTACACAGAGAGAGTGATTGGCCACTGGGATGTGCTGCCCAGGGAGGTGGTGGAGTCCCCATCACTGGAGGTGTTCAGGAGGAGACTGGATGGGGTGCTTGGTGCCATGGGTTAGCTGCTCAGGTGGGTTGGATTGGTTCATGGGTTGGAGGTGATGATCTTGAAGGGCTCTTCCAGCCTGGTGCATTGCATTGTATTGCACAGAGGTTTCCCTGCCCTGATGGCCTCAGGCCTAAGCTGGGGAGGGCAGTGTGTGGCAGTGTGCAGTGCTCTGTGTTCAGCACTGTGTGGGCAGGGCTGGGGGAGCAGAGGTGCCAGCAGTGCACAGAAGGCTGCTCCTGGCAGCCAGGCTCAGCCAGCTCACAGAACTGCTTCAGCTGGAGGAGGCTGCTGGGGCTCACAGGGGCTGCAGCTGGGATTCCCCTCCCAGCACCCTGCTGGCTGCATCCCTCGGGAGGAAGGGCAGCGGCCTGGGGCCTGCCTGAGGTGGGCACTGCTGTGAGGCAGCACCTGGCTGGGCTGGCAGCTGGCCCTGAGCCCCAGGGAGCACAGGAGCAGGGAAGCCTTCGGCTTGGAACACACTCAGGGCTGCTGGAGAGACACCAGGGGCAGACCTGCCCAGGGAGCAGGCCAGGGAAGTGTCCTCTGCATGAGCTGTGGGGCTGCCAGCCCTGCCCCCCACAGCTCCCCCAGCGGCTCAGGTGGCAGCCTGGTGAACAGGGAGCTGCTGGAGCCTGTGGGCAGAGGCTGCTGTGCTGGGAGCCCTGGCAGGAGCACACAGCTCTGCTGTGCTGCTGGAGCTCCCAGGGGCTGCAGCTGGGATTCCCCTCCCAGCACCTCCTGCTGCAGGGCCAAGGGACAGCAGAGACCCAGAGCAAGCCCTGGGCTGGAAGGGGCCTTAGGGATCCCAGAATCAGAGAATTGCTTCACTTGGAAAGGACCTCCAAGGGCATCAGCTCCACCTCCAGCCCAGCCCCACCATGGCCACCAGACCCTGGCCCCAGGGGCCATGGCCACAGCTTGCTGCAGCACCTCCAGCCATGGGCACTGCAGCACCCCCTGGGCAGCCTCTGCCAGGCCCTGACCACTCTGGCAGCAAAGGAATTCTTCCTCCTCTCCAACCTAACCCTCATAAGAGACCAGAATCACAGAATCAGAGCATCCTTCAGGTTGGAAAGGACCTCTAAGATCATCAAGCCAAACCTTCTACCCAACCTCCCCATGACCACCACTCCATGCCCCAGAGAGCCACATCTGCTCTTGCTTGGAACACCTCCAGCCATGGGGACTCCACCACCTCCCTGGGCAGCCTCTGCCAGGCCCTGACCACTCTGGCAGCAGAGAGATTGTTCCTCGTTCCAACCCCAGCCTCCCCTGGGGCAGCCTGAGGCCATTGCCTCTCCTCCTGGCCCTTGGTGCTGGGGAGCAGAGCCCAACCCCCCCTGGCTGCAGCCTCCTCTCAGGGAGCTGCAGAGAGCAAGGAGGTCTCCCTCAGCCTCCTCTGCTCCACACTCAGCACCCCCAGCTCCCTCAGCTGCTCCTCCCCAGCCTCTTCCCACACCCTCCCCACCTTCCTTGCCCTTCCCTGGCCCTGCTCCAGCTCCTCAAGCTCCTTCTTGCAGCCAGGAGCCCAAAGCTCAGCCCAGCCCTCAAGCTGTGGCCTCCCAGTGCTGAGCCCAGGGGCACCATCCCTGCCCTGCCCCTGCTGCCCACACCACTGCTGCTCCAGCCCAGGCTGCTGCTGCCCTTCTTGCCCCCCTGGCACTCAAGCTGTGGCCTCCCCAGAGCCCAGCGGGCTGGGAACCAGCTGGGAAAGCTGAGGAGATTCTGCCCATAGAGGAAGGAAGGGAAAAGGAATCCTAAGGGAGGGGAAGTCTGACAGCAGAAGCCTTAGGCCTTTGAGTGCTCCTGGCCCTCTTGCATCTCATTGTTTCTGCCTTCTCTTTCCCCCTCTGTGTTTCCAGGCCTCACATTCAACTGGGGAGCCCTGCTTGGCTGGGCTGCCATCAGGGGCTCCTGTGAGTGGGCTGTGTGCTTGCCCCTCTACCTGGCTGGGGTGATGTGGACCCTGGTGTACGACACCATCTACGCCCACCAGGTAGGGCCAGAGCCTTGCTCAGGGCTGAGCAGAGCTGATAATTGCTGAGCAGAGCTGAGCAGAGCTGAGCAGAGGTCAGAGCTGATTGTAGCTGATAATAGTTGATCAGAGCTGATTATAGCTGATCAGAGCTGATTATAGCTGATCAGAGCTGGTCAGAGCTAATTATAGCTGATAAGTGCTGATTATAGCTGATAATAGCTGATCAGAGCTGATTATATCTGATTATAGCTGATAATAGTTGATCAGAGCTAATTATAGCTGATTATAGATGATCAGAGCTGATCAGAGCTAATTATAGCTGATAAGTGCTGATTATAGCTGATTATAGCTGATCAGAGCTGATTATAGCTGATAATAGCTGATAATAGTTGATCAGAGCTGATTATAGCTGATAATAGTTGATCAGAGCTGATTGTAGCTGATAATAGTTGATCAGAGCTGATTGTAGCTAATAGTTGATCAGAGCTGATGATAGCTGATAATAGTTGATCAGAGCTGATTATATCTGATTATAGCTGATAATAGTTGATCAGAGCTGATTGTAGCTGATAATAGTTGATCAGAACTGATTGTAGCTGATAATAGTTGATCAGAGCTGATTATAGCTGATCAAAGCTGATAATTTATCATAGCTGATTATAGCTGATCATAGCTGATAATAATTGATCAGAGCTGAAGAGAGCTGATCAAAGCTGATAACAATTGATCAGAGCTGATGAGAGCTGATCAAAGCTGATCATAGCTGATCAGAGCTAATAATAGTTGATCATAGCTGATCGTAGCTGATAAGAGCTGATCATAGCTGATGATTGATCAGAGCTGATCAAAGCTGATCAAAGCTGATCATAGCTGATCAGAGCTATCAAAGCTGATTATAGCTGATCAAAGCTGATCAGAGCTGATAAGAGCTGATCAGAGCTGATTATAGCTGATCAGAGCTGAAAATAGCTGATCAGAGCTGAAAATAGCTGATCAGAGCTGATCATAGTTGATCAGAGCTGATCATAGTTGATCAGAGCCGATCAGAGCTGATCATAGTTGATCAGAGCTGATTATAGCTGACCATAGTTGATCAAAACTGATAATAGCTGACCATAGCTGATTGAAGCTGATCAAAGCTGATCATAGGTGATTATAGCTGATCAGAGCTCTCTGGCTGCAGCCCAGGCTCTGCTTGGCTCTCTGGGCTGCCAGTGCTCCCTGCTGGCTCCTGCTCAGCTTCTCCTCCCCCAGCCCCCCCAAGGCCTTTCCTCCAGGGCTGCTCTGCAGCCAGTCCCTGCCCAGCCTGGATCAGTGCTGGGATTGCCCTGCCCCAGCTGCAGGACCTTGCCCTTGGTCTGGTTGAAGCTGCTGAGGTTGCCCTGGGCCCAGCTCTGCAGCCTGTGCAGGACCCTCTGGATGGATCCTTCCCTGCAGCTGCCAGCAGCAGCACACAGCTTGGTGCCAGCAGCAGCCTGCTGAGGCTGCACTCAGTGCCTCTGTCCCTGGCACCAAGTGAAGGTCTCCTCAGGCCACTCCTTGTGCAGAGGAAGTCTTCTGACCAGCAGCCTCTGAGCTCTCCCATGGCTCGCTGCCTGGTGCCTCCCGAGGGTGTCCTGGGCCCAGCTCTGCAGCCTGTGCAGGTCCCTGTGGAGGGAGAGGGAAGCCCTGTGGAGGAGGGGAGCCTGGCCCAGGGCCATGCAGCCTCTGCTCTTGCCCTGTGTGGCCGCAGGGACGGAAGGTCCCCAGCCTGGCTGCCGCCCTCCTGGCGCAGAGCTGCTGCCTCCTCGCTGCCAGCAGCCAGGGAGCACCTCAGCCTCAGGCCCCTGGTGAACGCTGGGCAGTGGAGCAGGGCTGCTCCCTGCCGCTGTGGCAGGTGCTGGCTGTGCTGCTGAGCTCTGCTGTGCCCCCAGGACAAGAGGGACGATGCTGCCATCGGGGTGAAGTCCACGGCGCTGCGCTTCCAGGGGCGGACGAAGCAGTGGCTCAGCGCCTTCAGCCTCACCATGCTCCTCAGCCTCTGCCTGGCAGGGCTCAACTCCAGCCAGACCTTCCCCTACTACTCAGCTGTGGCTGCTGCAGGCCTCCACCTCGCCCACCAGGTCTGATCCCTGCCCTGATCCCTTCCCCACCTTGGCAGCTGGCGAGGAGGAAGCAGAGAGCTGTGCCCAGCAGCTGGGCAGCTCAGGTCCTGGGAGGAGAGCTGAGGCAGGCTGGCAGTTACCTGCCTCTGGTGTCCAGCTCTGGAGCCTCTGTGGCAGGAAGGCTGTGGAGGGGCTGGAAGGGGTCCAGAGCAGGGCCAGGAGGAGGAGCAGAGGGCTGGAGCTGCTCTGCTCTGAGCACAGGCTGAGAGAGTTGGGCTGTGCAGGCTGCAGAGGAGAAGGCTCCCAGGAGAGCTTCTGGTGGCCTTGCAGGAGCTGCAGGGGGCTGCAAGCAAGCTGGGGAGGGACTTTGGAGGGGGTGAGGGAGGGAGAGGAGTGGGGGGGCTGGAGCAGAAGTAGAAGTGGGGAGCTGGAGCTTGGCTGTGAGGAAGAAGTTGTTGGCCAGGAGGGTGGTGAGAGCCTGTCCCAGGCTGCCCAGGGAGGTGGTGGCAGCCTCCTGGCTGGAGGGGTTTGCAGCCAGGCTGGAGGTGGCTGTGAGCAAGCTGCTGTGGGGTGAGGGGTCCCTGCCCAGGGCAGGGGCTGGGGCTGGCTGAGCCTGGAGCTCCCTTCCAGCCCTGCCAGCTCTGTGGCTCTGGGATTCTCTTAACTGCTTTCTGCAGACCTCCCATGGACCTGATTGGAGTCAGAGAATCCTTTTGGTTGGAGAAGCTCTTCTAGCTCACCCAGCTCAACCATTCTCCAGCTCTACCAAGGCTGGGGCTGAGCCATGGCCTCAGCACCACAGCTCTGCCCCCCTGAAACCCCTCCAGGGATGGGCACCAGCCCCCTCCCTGGGCAGCCTGGGCCAGGCCTGCAGAGCCCTTGCAGGGCAGAAGTTTCTTCTCCTCTCCAAGCTGAGCTTCCCCTGGGGCAGCCTGAGGCCATTGCCTCTTTCCTGAGGTCATGCTCCCTGAGAGGAAGCTGCAGCCAGGTGGGGGTTGGGCTCTGCCTCCTCTGCTCAGGTGAGAGGAGAGGCAATGTCCTGAACTTGTGCCAGGGCAGGGTGAGGTTGGAATGAGGAACAATTTCTGTGCTGCTAGAAAGGTCAGGGCCTGGCAGAGGCTGCCCAGGGGGGTGCTGCAGTCCCCATGCCTGGAGGTGTTGCAGCAAGCTGTGGCCATGGCACCTGGGGCCATGGTGGGGTAGGGTTGAGGGTTGGGCTGGATGCTGTCAGAGAGCTTCTCCAGCCTTAACCAGGCAGTGATTCCTCTCAGCCTGCAGCCCTTGGCCAGCCCAGGGGCATCCACTGCTGCTCCTGACTCCCAGCCCCTGCAAACAGGGCAGGGGAGCAACTGCTCCCAGCTCAGCCCTCCAGAGGTGGCCTGAAGCCCCTGGCACAGACTCACAGCCTGCTGGGGCTTGGCTGCCTGCTCTGGAGACCCTTTCCTCCAACCTCCCTGCTGCAGCAGGTTCCCTTAGAGCAGCTTGCCCAGGCCCTCAGTGCCCAGGGGGGTTGGAAGCTCTCCAGAGCAGGAGACTCCACAACCTCTCTGGCAGCCTGCTCCAGGCTCCAGCAGCCTCACCCCAGAGAAGTTTCTCCTCGCTGGAGGTGGAACCCCTGGCTTCCAGTCTGTGCCACTGCCCCCTGGCCTGTCCAGGGCACCACTGAGCAGAGCCGGGCCCTGCTGCTTGCCCCCCAGCCCTCAGCTCTTGAGAGCCATTGATCAGATCCCTCTCAGCCTTCTCCTCTCCAGGCTAACCACCCCCAGGGCTCTCAGCCTCTCTTTGTAAGAGAGAAGCTCTCAGTCCCCTGGGCATCCCTGGCCCTTCCTTGCCCTCTCACCAGCAGTTCCCTGTCCCTCTTGAGCTGGGGAGCCCAGACTGCTCACAACACTCTAGGTGTGGTCTGACCAGGGCAGAGCAGAGGGGGAGGAGAACCTCCCTTGCCCTGCTGCCCACACTTCATGCACACCCTTGGCCTTCCTGGCCATGAGGGCACCTTGCTGGCTCATGGGGAACCTGCTGCCCCCCAGCACTCCCAGGTCCCACTCCATGGAGCTGCTTCAAGCACAGCCCTGTGAGGAGAGGCTGAGGGAGCTGGGGTTGCTCAGCCTGGAGCAGAGGAGGCTCAGGGGAGACCTTCTTGCTCTCTCCAGCTCCCTGCAGGGAGGTTGGAGCCAGGGGGAGGTTGGTCTCTTCTGCCAGGCCCCCAGCAGCAGAACAAGAGGCCACAGTCTGAAGCTGTGCCAGGGGAGGTTGAGGCTGGAGGGGAGGAGAAAGTTCTTCCCAGCCAGAGGAATTGGCCACTGGGCTGAGCTGCCCAGGGAGGTGGTGGAGTCCCCAGCCCTGGAGGTGCTCAGGAGGGGCTTGGATGTGGCCCCTGGAGCCATGGGTTAGCTGTCAGGTGTTAGGGAGTAGGTCCCAGGTTGGACCTGATGACCCCTGAGGTCTTTTCCAACCTTATTGATCCTGTGACTCCCAGCAGGTGCCCCCTGCCCTGTCCTGCTGCAGGAGGTTGTTCCTCCCCAGGGGCAGGACCCTACCCTTGCCCTGCTTCACCTTCCTGAGGCTGCTCAGCTTCCCCACCTGTGCAGGGGGTGGCTGGGCAGCAGCATGGGCTGCTGGGCTGTCAGCCAGCTGGCTCTGAGCAGGGAGCTGGGTGCTGAGCCCAGGGCTGCTGTGCCCTTGCAGATCTACAGCCTGGACCCGGAGAGGCCTGAGGACTGCTGGCAGAAGTTC
>CM037645.1:1244025-1287920 GCA_015227895.2 Colaptes auratus
TATGCCCCTGCTCCTGCAGGGCTTTTTCTGCCTTGGGCCTGTGGGGTCACGGAAGTGCAGCACTGCTCCTTCCCCCCAGTGCCTCCAGAGCAAGCCTGGCTGGGGCTGGGCTGATGACTCCTCCCTGGCTGCTCTTAACCTTCCACTGGAGCTCTGCAGCACCCAGTGGGCAGAGGCTCTGTGCTGCCAGGGCTCCAGTGTCACAGAATCACAGAATCAACCAGGTTGGCAAAGGCCTCAGAGCTCATCCAGTCCGACCTGGGACCTAACCCCCAACCTCTCCTGACAGCTAACCCAGGGCTCCAAGGGCCACAGCCAAGCCCCTCTGGAACACCTCCAGGGCTGGGGACTCCACCACCTCCCTGGGCAGCTCAGCCCAGTGGCCAATTCCTCTGGCTGGGAAGAACTTTCTCCTCCCCTCCAGCCTCAACCTCCCCTGGCACAGCTTCAGACTGTGGCCTCTTGTTCTGCTGCTGGGGGCCTGGGAGGAAGAGACCAACCCCCCCTGGCTCCAACCTCCCTGCAGGGAGCTGGAGAGAGCAAGAAGGTCTCCCCTGAGCCTCCTCTGCTCCAGGCTGAGCAACCCCAGCTCCCTCAGCCTCTCCTCACAGGGCTGTGCCCCAGACCCCTCCCCAGCTCTGTTGCCCTTCTCTGGACACCTTCCAGCAGCTCAACCTCTTTCCTAACCTCAGCAGCCCAGAGCTGGACACAGCACTCCAGGGGTGGCCTCAGCAGTGCTGAGCACAGGGCACAAGGACTTCCCTGCTCCTGCTGGCCACACTCTGCCCTGCCCCAGGCCAGGCTGCCCTTGGCCTTCTTGGCCCCCTGGGCACACTGCTGCCTCCTCTTCAGCTGCTCTCCCCCAGCTCCCTCTCTGCCTGGCTGCTCTCAGCCCCTCTGTCCCCCTGCTACTTCCAGGGTGACCTTTGCAGAGCCGTGGGCAGACTGGCAGATGGAGGGCAGGCAGCTGTGCTGGGGAGAGTTCTGCTGCCGTGCTGGAAGGAGAGCAGAGGCCACCTTGGCAGGGAAGGCAGAGCAGGACCCCTCTGGCTGGTTAGCAGTGGGCCAGCAGCAGGCTGTGAGGCTTTGCTCAGGCACTTCATGGGGAGTGCAGGAAGCAGCTGCTGGGGCTCTCCAAGGGCAGGCTTCACACAGCAGCCCAGCAGGGTGAGGGTTGGAAGGGACCTCTGGAGCTCACCCAGTCCACCCCCAGGCTCCAGCAGGGCACCCACAGCACGTTGCCCAGGAGCACACTGGCCAGGAGGGGGTTGGAATCTCTGCACAGGAGGAGACTCCACAACCTCTCTGGGCAGCCTGCTCCAGGCCTCTGGGAGCCTCACACCAAATGAATGTCTCTTAATGCTTAAGTGAGACCTCCTGGGTTCCAGTTTGTGTCCACTGTGTGCCATCACTGGGCACCACTGCACAAAGAGGCTGGCCCCACGTTTCAGGCTGGCCCCATGGAGCCCCTGCTACAAGAAGGATCTGGAGGTGCTGAAAGGGTCTAGAAATGGATGAGAAGCTCAGCAGGAGCCAGCAGTGAGCACTGGCAGCCCAGAGAGTTACACAACCCAGAGGGATCTGACTGAACAGCTCCAACCCTCTCAGGCTGTGCTCAGAGCAGCTCCAGCCCTCTGCTCCTCCTCCTGGCCCTGCTCTGGACACCTTCCAGCCCCTCCACAGCCTTCCTGGCACAGAGGCTCCAGAGCTGGCCCCAGAGCTGCAGCTGTGGGCTCAGCAGAGTGGAGCAGTGATGAACATGCTCCAAGTGAGCAGCCTCTGTGCCTCTGATTCCAGCATCCAGAAAGAGTTCCCATGCAGTGCTAGGACCATGCCAGATCTGCCCTGTGCAGCTTCCAGTGCTTGTAGTGGTGCTGGAGCCACCTTCCTGCAGCAGCTGCTTCTGCCCAGGGAAGGTGGTGGAGGCCTCATCCCTGGAGGTAGCCAAGGTGAGGTTCATCAGGGCTGTGGGCAACCTGATCTGGTGGAGAAGCTGAGCAGGAGGCAGCAGGGAGCACTGGCAGCCCAGAGAGCCAAGCAGAGCCTGGGCTGCAGCCAGAGAAGTGTGGCCAGCAGGGCCAGGGAGGGGATTCTGCCCCTCTGCTCCACTCTGCTGAGCCCACAGCTGCAGCTCTGGGGCCAGCTCTGGAGCCTCTGTGGCAGGAAGGCTGTGGAGGGGCTGGAAGGTGTCCAGAGCAGGGCCAGGAGGAGGAGCAGAGGGCTGGAGCTGCTCTGCTCTGAGCACAGGCTGAGAGAGTTGGGGCTGTGCAGGCTGCAGAGGAGAAGGCTCCCAGGAGAGCTTCTGGTGGCCTTGCAGGAGCTGCAGGGGGCTGCAAGCAAGCTGGGGAGGGACTTTGGAGGGGGGGAGGGAGGGAGAGGAGTGGGGGGGCTGGAGCAGAAGTGGAAGTGGGGAGCTGGAGCTTGGCTGTGAGGAAGAAGTTGCTGCCCAGGAGGGTGGTGAGAGCCTGGCCCAGGCTGCCCAGGGAGGTGGTGGCAGCCTCCTGGCTGGGAGGGGTTGCAGCCAGGCTGGAGATGGCTGTGAGCAAGCTGCTGTGGGGTGAGGGTCCCTGCCCATGGCAGGGGGCTGGGGCTGGCTGAGCCTGGAGCTCCCTTCCAGCCCTGCCAGCTCTGTGACGATTCTCTGGTTTGTTGTGCCTCTGCCCGCGGAGCAACGAGGCTGAATCTTCATCCCACTGTGCTTAAAGCTTGACTAGAGAAGCTGAAAGGAGTCAGCTTGGAGCATTTTACAGGCTGTTAGCGCTGAAGAAAGAGCTCATTACGGCATTACATGGCCTGGGAAGCAGGGAGCCTTTAGCTGCATGCCTCGCAGGGGAGCAAGCAGAGGCAGCCTGCAGCCTCCCAGCCAGCCAGGCTCAGGCTGGGCTCTGCTCCTGCCTGCCAGATCCATCCCTGGAGCTCTGCAGAATAATTCTAGGATTTCCTCTTCTTTTGGTTGTTGTTTTCCCCCTGAACACCACACAGCTCTGCTGGAAAGCAGGGAGGTGTGCTCCAAATCTGTGCTCATCGGGAATGAGGGCTGGAGGTTCGTGGTTCCACGTGGAGCACCCAGGGAAAGTGTGTGGCCAGCAGGGCTGGGGAGGTTCTGCTCCCCCTCTGCTCTGCTCTGCCCTCTGAGCCCACAGCTGCAACCCTGTGCCCAGCTCTGGGCTCCCAAGGGGCAGAGAGACAGAGAGCTGCTGGGGAGAGCCCAAGGCAGAGCCAGGAGGAGGAGTTGGGGATTTGAGCATCTCCCCTGTGGAGAGAGGCTGAGCCCTGGGGGTGGTGAGCCTGGAGAGGAGAAGGCTGAGAGGGATCTGATCAATAATAAATAAAATGAACAGAATAGAATAGAATAGAATAGAATAGAATAGAATAGAATAGAATAGAATAGAATAGACCAGGTTGGAAAAGACCTTTGAGGTCACCAAGTCCAACCTATCACCCAGCACCATCTGAGCAACTCAACCCTGGCACCAAGGGCCTCATCCAGGCTCTTCCTGAACACCTCCAGGGCTGGGGACTCCACCACCTCCCTGGGCAGCTCAGCCCAGTGGCCAATTCCTCTGGCTGGGAAGAACTTTCTCCTCCCTCCAGCCTCAACCTCCCCTGGCACAGCTTCAGACTGTGGCCTCTGTTCTGGCTGGGGGCCTGGCAGAGAGACCAACCCCCCCCTGGCTTCAACCTCCCTGCAGGGAGCTGGAGAGAGCAAGAAGGTCTCCCCTGAGCCTCCTCTGCTCCAGGCTAAGCAACCCCAGCTCCCTCAGCCTCTCCTCACAGGGCTGTGCCCCAGACCCCTCCCCAGCCTTCTGCCCCAGACCCTCCCCAGCCTTGGGCCCAGACCCCTCCCCAGCTCTGTTGCCCTTCTCTGGACACCTTCCAAGCAGCTCAACCTCTTTCCTCACCTCAGCAGCCCAGAGCTGGACACAGCACTCCAGGGGTGGCCTCAGCAGTGCTGAGCACAGGGCACAAGGCTTCCCTGCTCCTGCTGGCCACACTCTGCCTGCACCCAGGCCAGGCTGCCCTGGCCTTCTTGGCCCCCTGGGCACACTGCTGCCTCCTCTTCAGTGCTCTCCCCAGCACCCCCAGCTCCCTCTCTGCCTGGCTGCTCTCGCCCCTCTGCCCCCAGCCTGTGGCACTGCCTGGGCTTGCTGTGGCCAATGTGCAGCCCCTGGCACTTGGCTGTGTTCAGTCTCCTGCCCTTGGCCTCTGCCCCTCTGCCCAGCCTGGCAAGGTCCCTCTGCAGAGCTCTCCTGCCCTCTCACAGCTCAGCTCCTGCCCCCAGCTTGCTGCCAGCTGCACATTCACTGCTGATGGACTCAGCACCTGGGCTGTGCCCAGCCTCCTGCTGCTTTAGCCACAGCCTTGCTCATCTTGCCTGCGGGAGGCTGGGCTGGCTCCAGCCGGGGCATCCCCAGCCAAGCACTTCCCTCTGCTTCTGAGGCTTCATTCTCTTGCTAATGAGCACATCGACCTTCGGCCAGACCCCCACTGCGCGGCTCGGGGGGCTGGCATCTCCCTGGCTCCTCGCTGCTGTGGCCGAGGAGGAGGAGGCAGGGAGGGCAGAGAGGTGCCCAGGGCACCTCGGAGGGAGGCAGAGCACGAAGCTGGAGGTGGGGAGATTCGGGCTGGAGGGGAGGAGGAAGTTCTTCCCCATGGGATGGGTTGTGCAGGGAGGTGGTTGAGGCCCCATCCCTGGAGGTGTTTAAGCCCAGGCTGGATGAGGCTCTGGCCAGGCTGCTCTAGTGTGGGGGTGTCCCTGCCCATGGCAGGGGGGTTGGAACTGGATGATCCTGGTGGTCCCTTCCAACCCTGACTGATTCTATGATACTAACCTGAGTGAGGAGGGGGAGCCAGGGTGGGAGGGATTGCTCCTCAGAGGGGGCCTGGACTTGCTGGGGGTGGCTTTATGAAGCTTGCCTGCAGCCCCCATAACGGCCAGGCTTTGGGATAGCCTTCATCTGTCTGCCAGGGGCTGGAAGGGAGCCCTGGAGAGCTCCCAGTGCCAGCCCCTGCCAGAGCAGGGGCAGAGGATGCAGCCCAGGGCACACAGGAGCACAGCCAGCCAGGGCTGCAGAGGCTCCACACCAGGAGACTCCACAACCTCTCTGGGCAGCCTGCTCCAGGCCTCTGGCAGCCTCCCAGGCAAGAAGTTCCTCCTGCTGCTGAGCTGCAACCTCCTGGGCTGCACTTTCCAGCCCTTGCCCCTTGGCCTGTGCCAGGGCATAGCTAAGAAGTTCTTCCTTGAGTCCTGTGTCCAGCTCTGGGCTCCTCAGGTTGAGGAAGGAGGTTGAGCTGCTGGAAGGTGTCCAGAGAAGGGCAACAGAGCTGGGGAGGGGTCTGGGGCACAAGGCTGGGGAGGGGTCTGGGGCACAGCCCTGTGAGGAGAGGCTGAGGGAGCTGGGGTTGCTCAGCCTGGAGCAGAGGAGGCTCAGGGGAGACCTTCTTGCTCTCTCCAGCTCCCTGCAGGGAGGTTGGAGCCAGGGGGGTTGGTCTCTTCTGCCAGCCCCCCAGCCCCAGAACAAGAGGCCACAGTCTGAAGCTGTGCCAGGGGAGGTTGAGGCTGGAGGGGAGGAGAAAGTTCTTCCCAGCCAGAGGAATTGGCCACTGGGCTGAGCTGCCCAGGGAGGTGGTGGAGTCCCCAGCCCTGGAGGTGTTAGGAAGAGCCTGGATGAGGCCCTTGGTGCCAGGGCTGAGTTGCTCACATGGTGCTGGGGGAGAGGTTGGGCTGGGTGAGCTCTGAGGCCTCTTCCAGCCTGGCTAATTCTGCAGACCCTGTCTGTCCTCTCGGCAGGAGCTGAGCATGGAGCTCAGGAAAACCCAACCCCAAGCACCCAGGGGCAGCACAAACCAAAGAACTTCATTCAGGGCAGAGAAGGCATCAAAGGACTGCGGCCTGGGGGTGGCTCTGGCCCGGGGGAAACAGGCTGACAGGTTGCCTCTCTCACCCTGCAACACCTCCAAGCATCAGTCCCTCAAATGCCTTTGGGGTTCAGAGGCTTCCAGGGTTACCCCCAGCCCATGCCTCAGCCTCTTTACTTGGCCCTCAAAAGCCCCCCTGGAGTTTCCCAACCCCTGCTTCATCCCCTTCCTGCCTCCAGGAAGCAGAGGTTGCCAGGCTCAGGCTTTGACTCCCCCTCAAGGTGCTGCAGGAGGGAAAGGAGATCACCTTGCTGCCACCCAGCACCCATTGGTGCTGCCAGCCCCTGGCACCACCTCAGAGCAGGAGGGCTGGGCGAGGAGAGCTCTCCCACTGCTCAGGAGCCTCACTTTGCAGAAGCAGGTGGAATGCTGAGCTGAGTGGGATGGAGCCTTCTGGAAGCCACCCAGCTGCAGCTGTGCCAAGGCTGGCAGCCTGCCCAGGCCTCCCGGGGGGGCTCTGAGCCCCCACAAGCTCTCCACAGGGAGGTGGAGAGCTCAGCTGGGCCCTGCAGAGGACTCTGACCTGTGTGCCATCAGCTGCTGCTCTCTTGTGCCACAGCCCAAAGTCCTCTGGGGCTTTCCCCTCCTGCTCAGGATGTGTCCCAGCACAGCAGGCTGCTGGGGAGGCTCAGCTGCAGCCTTTCCCCCTGCCCCCCCTGCCCCAGCCCCCCCATTTCAGCCTGGCCTTGGCCCCAGCCCTGGTGTGGCTGTGCTGGGGCTGAGCTGTGCCTGGCCCTGTGCCTCCCTGCTCCTGCTGTGGCTTCCTGCTGGCCCTGGGGACCTGCCTGTCCCTGCAGCCTGGCCTGCTGCTCTGCAGCCTCTGGCTGCCCTTTCCCTGCTCTGCCCCCTTGCTGGGGGCTGCTTCCCACTTCCAGAGCTGGCAGCCAGCACCTCTGCAGTGCCTCCCCCTGCCAGGGACCCCTGCTACTGCCCCACTGCTCCTGGAGGGACAAGCCCAGGCCCCCAGGGGAATGGTGTGGGCTGTAGCAGCTTCTCTGGCCAGCCAGAGTGCAACACAGGAGCCCTCAGCCTGCTGCTGGAGAGTTTGAGCAGGCAGAGGAATCACAGAATCAACCAGCTGGGAAAAGACCTCAGAGCTCAGCAAGTCCAAGCTGGGACCTAACCCCCAGCCCCTCCTGACAGCTCAGCCATGGCTCCAGGGGCCACAGCCAAGCCCCTCTGGAACACCTCCAGGGCTGGGGACTCCACCACCTCCCTGGGCAGCTCAGCCCAGTGGCCAATTCATCTGGCTGGAAGAACTTTCTCCTCCCCTCCAGCCTCAGCCTCCCCTGCACAGCTTCAGACTGTGGGCCTCTTGTTCTGGGGCTGGGGGCCTGGCAGAAGAGACCAACCCCCCCTGGCTCCAACCTCCCTGCAGGGAGCTGGAGAGAGCAAGAAGGTCTCCCCTGAGCCTCCTCTGCTCCAGGCTGAGCAACCCCAGCTCCCTCAGCCAGCCCCTCACAGGCTGTGCCCCAGACCCCTCCCCAGCTTGTTGCCCTTCTCTGGACACCTTCCAGCAGCTCAACTCCTTCCCAAACTGAGGGGCCCAGAACTGGACACAGGACTCAAGCTGTGGCCTAACCAGTGCTGTATCAAGGGCAGAATGACCTCCTGCTCCTGCTGGCCACACTGTTCCTGATGCAGGCCAGGATGCCATTGGCCCTCTTGGCTGCCTGGGCACACTGCAGGCTCATGTTCAGCCTCCCATCAACCAGTACCCCAGCTCCCTCTCTGCCGGCTGCTCTCAGCCCCTCTGCCCCAGCCTGTGGCACTGCCTGGCTTGCTGTGGCCAATGTGCAGCCCCTGGCACTTGGCTGTCTTCAATCTCCTGCCCTTGGCCTCTGCCCATCTGCCCAGCCTGGCAAGGTCCCTCTGCAGAGCACTCCTGCCCTCTCACAGCTCAACTCCTGCCCCCAGCTTGCTGCCAGCTGCACATTCACTGCTGATGGACTCCATCCCCTCCTCCAGATCCTCAAGGAAGATATTGATCAGGCTGGGGCCCAGCACTGCTCCCTGGGGCACACCACTGGTGCCTGGCTGCCAGCTGGCTGTGGCACCATTCACCACCACTCTCTGGTCTCAGCCTGCAGCCAGTTCCTGACCCAGCTCAGAGTGCTGCTGCCCCAGCCAGGGGCTGACAGCTTGGCCAGGAGCTTGCTGGGGGGGAAGGTGGCAAAGGCCTTGCTGCAGTCCAGGCAGAGTTCATCCACAGCCTGCCCCACACCCCCAGGCAGTCCCCTGGGCATGGAAGGAGATCAGGTTGGTCAGGCAGGAGCTGCCCTGCTCCATCCCTGCTGGCTGGGCCTGGGCCCTTGGCCATGCTGTAAGTGCTGTGTGATTGATGATGATGTGATTGATGATGATGAGCAGTGAGAAACGACCAGGGAGAGAGTTTGTGCCTTGGCACCCACCTCAAATGCCCCTCCAGGTCCTGGTTCCCACAGCAGGCAGCCCTGGGGTTAAAATCACTGCATTTATTGTGAGCAAGGCACAAGGATGGTGCCAGGGGGGAAGCTGCCCACCCAGGGCACCAGGGATTGCAGCAGGGCTTAAGGCTGCAGCACTGCAGGTCCCCACACCAAGGCACAGGGAATTCAGAGCCAATTTTAGAGGTTAAAAAGGGGCAACCTGAGGGCAAGAGGCCTCCCTCCTCTTCTCCCCATTGCTCCTTGCAAGGCATCTTAGCTGAGGGCTGAGCCCAGGCTCTGCTCAGGCCATCCCTCTGCCCCAAGGCAGGCAGCTGTGCTGTCCCCAGGGGGCTCTGCAGGAGCTCCTGGCTGCCTCAGCACCAGAGGTGATGTGAGTGCAGCCACAGCAGCCCTTGGGACCTCCAGAGCTGCAGCTTTGCCCTGGCAACAGCCCAAGGGGTGCAGGCCTGGCCCTGCTGCAGCTGGGGGATGAAGCCTTGGCTGTGCTTTGGGGCTGGGGGCCTGGGAGCAGCTCCCTGGCTCCTGCTGGGAAGCTGAAGGACCCTCAGCAGCCCTTCTGCTTTTCCCTGGTGCCAGGGGGACAGGAGAAGCACTTCTCACTGGGTGCTCCTCTGCCCAACAACTGCATCAAACTTGATCTCAGTCAGCGTCCTCAGGAGGTTCAGAGCACGCTCTGGGAACAGCCTGCAGGAGAGAATGGCACAGGATCAGAGATGGGAGGAGAAGGTTAAAGCACAGGGGATAACACAGAGGGGCACAGGGGGTGAGGGAGGAGCTGGTCTGGGAGCAGGGGGAGCAGCAGCAGCAGGAGGAGGAGGAGGCATTTGCTTTCTCTTTGTTCTCAAAGCCTGATGTGGGTTACCTGGGGAAGGCGAAGAGAAAAGAAGAGCCCCAAAGAGCTGACACCTCCCCCTGAACACTCAGCTTTGGGCTTAGAGCCAAGCTTGCAGGCTTCCCCAACCAAGGAACTGCCAAGGGCCTCAGGAAACACAGCAGCAGGGAACTGAGAAGGGAGCAGCCAGGAGCTCAGCTGCCACCCCGGGGTGAGCCGATGTGGTTTGGGGCTGCCCTGCTGGGCACTTGCCTTTCAAAGAGCAGAGCAGCACTTTGGCTGGCTGGCACAAAAACCATCTTCTTGTTGGTCAGGACCCCTTCCATCAGGGCCTCAACGACTTCCTCAGTCTCCAGGATCTTGCCCAGCCTGGGGAGCAGAGCAGAGAGGTCAGGGGCAGGGTGGGAAGCAGAGGAGAGGCAGCAGCTGCCCCAGCGGGCTCCAGGCAGCGGCGCTGGGCAGGGGGGAAGGAATGGCTGCAGGCTGCCTTCAGCCAGGTGCCAGGCAGGCCCGGAGCTGGGCACAGTGGCAGTGCCCTGAGGCAGGGCAGCAGGCAGGGGGAGCCTGGAGCCTTACCTGGTGCTGGGGTTCTTGACAAAGCCAGTGTTGATGAAGACCGGGCACAGGCAGGTGGTTTTGATGCCGTCCTTCCCCAGGGCAGCCAGCTCCTCCGTCAGGGCTTTGTGGAACCCAACTGCAGCAAACTTGCTGGAGCTGCAGCCAGGCCAGGGGCACACAGGGGAAGGCACAGAGACTGTTCCCAGCTGGCTGCAGCTGCCAAGGGCCTCAAAGGGCAGGCAGCAGCCAGCAGGAGGCAGCATCACCCTGGCTGCTCCGTGCTCGCTGCAGCCGAAGGCACAGCGGCCAACAGCAAGGCAGAGAGCTGCTTCCCAAACCACTTACCAGTAGGCCACCATGAAAGGAACCACAAAGTGCCCTGCAGCTGAAGCCACAGTGACAATGTGGCCGTGGTTGGCCTCCATCATGGCTGGCAGAAAGGCTCTGGTGGTCTGCAACAGGCACAGGGGGGCAGGGGGGAGGAGGAGAAGAGTTGCTTAGGCACCTCCCACACTGCCCCTGCCCTTCGTGCAGCCTCTGCTGCTGTGGCTCCTGCAGGCAGCTGCCCAGCTGCCCAGCTCCCCACAGCCACACCGACTGCTCTCCCTCTGCAGCTGGCACAGCTGGCAGCTGCCCTGCCAGCAGCGAGGTGCCAGGCAGCCAGGCGCCGGCAGGAGCCGATTCTGCCCTCCTTGCTGAGCTGCCCCCCCCATGCCAGCTGCTGGCAGCAGCCCTGCCAGGGGCTCAGCCCAGGGCTGCCCCCTCTGCAGCTTCTGCTCCCTGCTGCTGCCAGCAGGGAGGCTGAAGAGCCGCAGCCCCCCCAGGCCGAGCCCTGCCGGCAGCTGCCCCTCTGGCCCTGGCTGGGGCTGGCAGGAGTGGGCGCTGGGGAGCTGCCCAGCCCCGGGGGCACGGGGAGGCTTGTGGCCCTTACCCACATGTGAGCCAGGATGTTGACTTCAAACATCCTCTGGACCTGGTGGTCCTGAGTGGAGAGCAGGTCGGCAGCTGTGATCACCCCAGCGTTGTTCACCAGGATGGAGACGTCCCCAAGCTCCTTCCTCACCTGCGGCACACACAGCAGCAGCTCAGCACCCACCCAACCCCAGCCAGGGAGAGCCAATTCATCCCACTCCAGATGCTGTTTCCTTCGGGGAGGGGATGCTGCCTGCCCCCCTGGGTGGCAAGGAGGAGCAGCAAGTCCAGGAAATAGGGTTTGGAGCTGCTGCTTCTCCCTCCCTAGCGGTGTGCCCCAGGGCTCAGTGCTGGGCCCCAGCCTGATCAATATCTTCCTTGAGGATCTGGAGGAGGGGATGGAGTCCATCAGCAGTGAATGTGCAGCTGGCAGCAAGCTGGGGGCAGGAGCTGAGCTGTGAGAGGGCAGGAGAGCTCTGCAGAGGGACCTTGCCAGGCTGGGCAGATGGGCAGAGGCCAAGGGCAGGAGATTGAAGACAGCCAAGTGCCAGGGGCTGCACATTGGCCACAGCAAGCCCAGGCAGTGCCACAGGCTGGGGGCAGAGGGGCTGAGAGCAGCCAGGCAGAGAGGGAGCTGGGGGTGCTGGGGGAGAGCAGCTGAACACGAGCCAGCAGTGTGCCCAGGGGGCCAAGAAGGCCAAGGGCAGCCTGGCCTGGGGCAGGCAGAGTGTGGCCAGCAGGAGCAGGGAAGTCCTTGTGCCCTGTGCTCAGCACTGCTGAGGCCACCCCTGGAGTGCTGTGTCCAGCTCTGGGCTGCTGAGGTGAGGAAAGAGGTTGAGCTGCTGGAAGGTGTCCAGAGAAGGGCAACAGAGCTGGGGAGGGGTCTGGGGCACAGGGCTGGGGAGGGGTCTGGGGCACAGCCCTGTGAGGAGAGGCTGAGGGAGCTGGGGCTGCTCAGCCTGGAGCAGAGGAGGCTCAGGGGAGACCTTCTTGCTCTCTCCAGCTCCCTGCAGGGAGGTTGGAGCCAGGGGGGGGTTGGTCTCTTCTGCCAGGCCCCCAGCAGCAGAACAAGAGGCCACAGTCTGAAGCTGTGCCAGGGGAGGTTTAGGATGTATATGAGGAAGAAATTCTTCCCAGCCAGAGGAATTGGCCACTGGGCTGAACTGCCCAGGGAGGTGGTGGAGTCCCCAGCCCTGGAGGTGTTTAGGAAGAGCCTGGATGAAGCCCTTGGAGCCCTGGCTGAGTTGTTCAGATGGTGCTGGGGGGGAGGTTGGACTGGATGAGCTCTGAGGTCTTTTCCAACCTGGTTAATTCTATTCTATTCTATTCTATTCTATTCCATTCCATTCCATTCCATTCCATTCCATTCCATTCCTTCCAGGAGCTAAGGGCTGCCACACGCTGCCCTCAGCCAGGCTGTGCTCCGGGGGGTCCCAGCCTGGGCTGGCCAGGGACAGGCTGTTTCCAGCCAGCTGCACCATGGCCTCTGCAAGCAAAGGGTTTGCACATGGCCCCAGTGCTGTCTGGGGGCTGTACAGGAGACTAGAGAGCAGAAATTCCTTCAGGAGCAAGCCTGGCACCCAGGCCAGAGCCTCACAGGAGAGGCTGAGCCTGGCCATGACCTCACAAGTGCTGCTGCCCTCTCCCTGCAGCAACCAGCAAGGAGGGGGAAGGGTCCAGGGCCTGGCATGAGTGGGGCATGAGGCCTCCTCTCTTCCTTCCCTGGAGCATGTTTGGGAAGCCTTGGGCAGTGGCCCTGCTGCCCACCTTCTCTGCAGCACTGGAGATCTCCCTCTTGCTGCAGTCCACCACAAAGCTCTGAGCAGAGCCTGGCCCCAGCCTCCTGCCCCCCAGCATTTAGCTCCTGCTGAGCATTGCTCAGCTGCCCTCTGGGGCTGCTCTGCTCCAGGCTCTCAGCCCCAGGGCTCTCAGCCTCTGCTCCTCCCAGAGCTGCTCCAGGCCCCTCAGCAGCCCTGCAGCCTCCCCTGGACTCTCTGCAGCAGCTCCCTGTCCCTCTGGGGCTGGGGAGCCCAGGGCTGGACACAGCACTGCAGATGGGAAGTCACCAGGGCAGAGCAGAGGGGCAGAAGAACCTCCCTTGCCCTGCTGGCCACACTCTCCTTCATGCCCCCCAGGAGACCATTGCCATTCTGCTGCCCACCAGGGCAGCTTGCAGGCTCCCTGGGGAGCTTGTTGCCCACCCCCCACCCCCAGGTCCTTCTCTGCAGAGCTGCTTCCCAGCAGCTTCCCCCTCAGCTGCACTGCTGCAGGAGGTTATTTCTGCCTGGGGCAGGACTCTACCCTTGCCTTTGAACTCCAGGAGGTTCCCCTGTGCCACCCATGCAGGCTCAGGCCTGCCATGCCCTCAGAAGCGCTGCTGCCCTCTCCAGTGCCCCTGCTGCCCACCTTCTCTGCAGCACTGTAGATCTCCTCCCTCTTGCTGCAGTCCACCACAAAGCTCTGAACAGTGGCTCCCAGCTTCTGGCATTGTGCTGCTGTCTCCCCCAGGCCGTGCTGCAAGAGGCACAAAGGACAGACACAGCTGTGCCACTGCCCCCTGCCCACCTGGGGCTGCTGGGGCAGCCTGGCAGACCAGCCACAGCCTGCAGGTTTCTCCTTGATGGTCTTCACCACAGCCAAGAACAGCTTGCCTCCTATCGCAATCCCAGACCCGGCCCCGGCCGCGCCACCTGTCGCAATCTCAACCCCGGCCCCGACCGCGCCTCCTATCGCAATCTCAGACCCGGTCTCGGCAGCACCTCCTGCCGCGATCCCCAGACCCGGCCCCGGCCGCGCCTCCTGTCGCGATGCCAGACCCGGCCCCGGCCGAGCCTCCTGTCGCGATCCCAGCCCCAGCCCCGGCAGCGACTCCTGTCGCGGCCCCGGCCCCGGCTCGGGCTCCTGTCGCGGCCCCGGCCCCCGGCTCGGGCTCCTGTCACGGCCCCAAGCCCCGGCTCCCGTCCCAGTCCCTGCCCATGCACCTGCCCCGACCCCGGCCCCTGCGCTGCCTCCTGCAGCGCTCTGGCTGCTGTGCTGCTGCCCTCAGGGCCCCCAGCGAGGGGCTGCGGGAACAGAGCCCCGCGGGGCCTCTGCCCCAAGCGGCCTCCAACCTCCTCCCGGCGCTCGCTGTCGCCGGCGGGAGGCGATGCGGGGCCGGGGGCGCTGCAGCCCCTGCCGAGGCGCCGCGGACGCCGCGGGCTGGCAGCCGGCCGTGCCCCGCCGGCGGCGCCGCCCTTACCTGGTTGATGTCCCACAGCACCAACCTGCTGTGGCGCTTGGCGAACTCCAGGGCAGTGGCTCTGCCCACGCCGTGCCCGGCGCCCGTCACCAGCACCAGCTCGCCGCTGACCGACTTCCTGCGCACGGGCACCAAGAGCTTCAGCAGCGCCTCCAGGTAGGAGTAGAGCAGCGTGGCCAGGAAGAGCAGCAGGTCCAGCACAGCCCTCATGCTTCCCCCGCAGAGCCTTCGCCGCGCACCGACCTTCGCTCCGGCCGCCCGAGCCCTCTGCCCCCGCTGCTGCCGGCCCGGGGCAGTGCCCCCGGCAAGAACCGCCCCTGCCCGCCGCCCTCCCCGGGCAGAGGCGGGACCGGCACGGCCGGGGCAGGGCGCTGGGGGAGCCTGGGCGGCTGCCGGGCAAGGGCCGGGGGTGCGCAGCGGGGAGCAGGCAGCCTCGGCCGGCGCCGCGCTGAGCTCAGCCGGGCACGGCTGGCAGGGGGCTGCCGGGGGGCTCCGGGCCGGGCCGGCAGCGCTGCCCTCGAGCAGCCCTGGACCTTCCCTGGCGCTGCGCATCCAGAGCGGAGCAGGAACCGGGAGGCCTGGCTGGGCGGCACTCGGGGGGGAACATTGCCTTGTGCAGCATTTGCTTGGCCTTGGGGTTGAGTTTTCCCTCTGCGTTTCCTACCTTCGTCTCCATTTCCCCCCTGATTATTCCTGGAGCTCTTGACCCGTTCTGTCTCGGCTTTCCCTTCCCGTTCCTCTCCGGTTCCTTTCCTCCCACTGGGGGGCACTGAGCAGGGTCTCTGCGGTGCTGCTGCTCCAGGGGACGGTCCCTTTAGGGGGCCAGCGTGGGCTGAGACAAGGCCAGATCCGAGCAGAGTTGTTCCAACAGATTTATTACTGCCTTGGTGCCCAAACTGCTGCTCAGAGTCTCGATTCCTTTGCTCTCCAAGCTGGTGTGGCTGGTCCTGACGCTCAGCTTCCCCTTCCTAGCAGCAGATGCTCCCTGGGGGGCTGTTCGTCACCTGGGGGCTGGACTCCCCTCCTTGCTGGTGGGCTTTGTGAGAGGAGAGTGCTGCTGAAGGAAGCCAGCTGGGGGTTCTCTCAGCACTGTCACCTCTGCTCCTCAGGAGCTAGCTGCTGCTATTCATCACCTCACCTTGCAGCTCTGCTCCTCCCAGAGCCAAGCTGTGGAGCAGGGCTCTCCCCCCAGCCTCCCCTTCTCTGCCAGGCTAATCACATCTGTGGGGCTCGGGGGCGGAAGGGTCCCTGGAGGTCACCTAGTTCCACCTCCCCTGCCGTGGGCACGGTCACCTCCTGCCAGAACACCTTGCTCAGGGCCCCACCCAGCCCAGCCTGGAGCACTGCCATGGGTGGAGCCCTCCACCACCTCTCTGGACCCCCTGTCCCAGCCCAGCAGCCACAGCACACAGCTTGGTGCCCTTGGCAGGCTTGCTGAGGGCCTGCAGCCCTCGATGCCAACAGAGAGGCTGAGCAGTGCTGGCGCCAGCACCCACCCCCGAGGGGCTCCCTGGGCTCTACTTGGACATGGAGCTGCCGACTCCAGCTCTTGCAGTGTGACCATCCAGGCAGCTCCTTCTCCACCCAGTGCTCCACCTGCCCAACCTGCGGCTCTCCAGCCCAGGGACCAGGGTCTCAGGCAGGGCAGCGTGGAATGCTTTGCACAGGTCCAGGAGGAGGAGGTCAGCTGCTCCTCCCTCGCTCCCCAGGGCTGCTGAGGGCCAGGTCCTGCCCTGGGCATGTTCCAGGAGCCAAAAGGGAAACCATTCTGGTGCCACCCAGCACCTCCAGCACCCATTGGTGCTGCCAGCCCCCTGGCACCACCTCAGAGCAGGAGGGCTGGGCGAGGAGAGCTCTCCCACTGCTCAGGAGCCTCACTTTGCAGAAGCAGGTGGAATGCTGAGCTGAGTGGGATGGAGCCTTCTGGAAGCCACCCAGCTGCAGCTGTGCCAAGGCTGGCAGCCTGCCCAGGCCTCCCGGGGGGGCTCTGAGCCCCCACAAGCTCTCCACAGGGAGGTGGAGAACTCAGCTGGGCCCTGCAGAGGGCTCTGACCTGTGTGCCATCAGCTGCTGCTCTCTTGTGCCACAGCCCAAAGTCCTCTGGGGCTTTCCCCTCCTGCTCAGGATGTGTCCCAGCACAGCAGGCTGCTGGGGAGGCTCAGCTGCAGCCTTTCCCCCTGCCCCCCCGCCCCAGCCCCCCCATTTCAGCCTGGCCTTGGCCCCAGCCCTGGTGTGGCTGTGCTGGGGCTGAGCTGTGCCTGGCCCTGTGCCTCCCTGCTCCTGCTGTGGCTTCCTGCTGGCCCTGGGGACCTGCCTGTCCCTGCAGCCTGGCCTGCTGCTCTGCAGCCTCTGGCTGCCCTTCCCTGCTCTGCCCCCTTGCTGGGGGCTGCTTCCCACTTCCAGAGCTGGCAGCCAGCCTTGGGTTACCAAAGTGCCTTTATTGGGCAAAGGGAGTGCTGGTGGTGCCAGTGCAGAGCTGGGCATGGCCAGGGCACCAGGGCTTACATTCAACACAAGCCTGCAGCACTGCAGGGACTCACTACCAGAGCACACAGAGCTGAGTGTTCCTTAGAGCAGACCTTGGGAGAGCTGAGAAGGCAACCCGAGGGCAAGAGGCCTCCCTCCTCTTCTCCCCATTGCTCCTTGCAAGGCATCTTAGCTGAGGGCTGAGCCCAGGCTCTGCTCAGGCCATCCCTCTGCCCCAAGGCAGGCAGCTGTGCTGTCCCCAAGGGCTCTGCAGGAGCTCCTGGCTGCCTCAGCACCAGGGGTGATGTGAGTGCAGCCACAGCAGCCCTTTGGACCTCCAGAGCTGCAGCTTTGCCCTGGCAACAGCCCAAGGGGTGCAGGCCTGGCCCTGCTGCAGCTGGGGGATGAAGCCTTGGCTGTGCTTTGGGGCTGGGGGCCTGGGAGCAGCTCCCTGGCTCCTGCTGGGAAGCTGAAGGACCCTCAGCAGCCCTTCTGCTTTTCCCTGGTGCCAGGGGGACAGGAGAAGCACTTCTCACTGGGTGCTCCTCTGCCCAACAACTGCATCAAACTTGACTTCATTCAGCTTCTTCAGGACGTTCACAGCACGCTCTGGGAACAGCCTGCAGGAGAGAATGGCACAGGGTCAAACCACAGCAGCCCCTGGGCTGGGAGAGGCCTTCCAAAGCAGCCAGTTCCAGGCTCAGAACTGCAGAGAGGCAGAGCCACAGCCAGGGCCACGCTCTGGGATGCAGCAGGAAGCGGAGATGTCAAAACTGAGCTGCACTTCCCTCTCCCAGGAGCTCTTCTCTCTGTGTCTCCCTGCCCCAAGCTGCGTCACAACAGCAAAGTTACCCCAAGGGCTTTGGCAGCATCAGGCCCTGAGTCCTCTGTGCCCCTGCAGCCTTGCACAGGCAGCTCCTGAAGATGCACAGAGGCTGAAAAGCTTTTCCCCACTGCCTGCTGCTGGCTTTTGCCTCCAGGAATTGCCTAATGTTTCATGAAATGGAGCAGAAGGGAACTGAGAAGGGAACTGAGTTGTTCTGGTGTGAGCTCCAGAGCTGGGACTGAGCTCTGCTGAAAACATCTCCTGAGCAGAGCAGCTCCACTGCATGGAGAAGAGGGGGAGGAGGACAAACCCAGCAGCAGTGGAGACCTCTCTGAAGCAGCTTAGAAGCACAGAGCTGCCAGGGCTGGAAGGGAGCTCCAGGCTCAGCCAGCCCCAGCCCCTGCCATGGGCAGGGACCCCTCACCCCACAGCAGCTTGCTCACAGCCACCTCCAGCCTGGCTGCAAACCCCTCCAGCCAGGAGGCTGCCACCACCTCCCTGGGCAGCCTGGGCCAGGCTCTCACCACCCTCCTGGCCAACAACTTCTTCCTCACAGCCAAGCTCCAGCTCCCCACTTCTACTTCTGCTCCAGCCCCCCCACTCCTAGCCCTCCCTCACCCCCTCCAAAGTCCCTCCCCAGCTTGCTTGCAGCCCCCTGCAGCTCCTGCAAGGCCACCAGAAGCTCTCCTGGGAGCCTTCTCCTCTGCAGCCTGCACAGCCCCAACTCTCTCAGCCTGTGCTCAGAGCAGAGCAGCTCCAGCCCTCTGCTCCTCCTCCTGGCCCTGCTCTGGACACCTTCCAGCCCCTCCACAGCCTTCCTGCCACAGAGGCTCCAGAGCTGGCCCCAGAGCTGCAGCTGTGGGCTCAGCAGAGTGGAGCAGAGGGGCAGAATCCCCTCCCTGGCCCTGCTGGCCACACTTCTCTGGCTGCAGCCCAGGCTCTGCTTGGCTCTCTGGGCTGCCAGTGCTCCCTGCTGGCTCCTGCTCAGCTTCTCCTCCCCCAGCACCCCCAAGGCCTTTCCTTCAGGGCTGCTCTCAACTTTCTTAGCCTTTGTGTCCTCAGTGCCTGGTGAGGAGCTGAAGGAACCAATACTGCCCAACAGCAGGTCCTCAGCCCTGCCTGGCACTACCCTGAGGCTGCTGGTTCAGAGCAAGTGCTGTGTGCAGGCAAAAGGGAGATGCTGATCTGGGGAGGAGAAGTGGTCTCCTGATTCCCCCCTCCGTCTCCAGCAGCCTCTAGAGCAGCTGAAGTCTCTGCTGGGAACTGTTTGCTACAGGAAAGTGGATCCCAGGGCCCTGTGGGAAGGCTCAGCACAACCCTGCCCTGGGTGGTGCCTGCTGGGCACCACGGCACTGCTGGGTGCCCTTCTGAGGTGCTCTCCTGCTCCAACATCTGAGCTCAGTGGTGGCTTCCAAAGTGCCTTTCTGTCCTGCAGACAGCTGCAGAGCAGCCTGCTCCCAGAGGCAGTGTGGTGCCACAGCTGGACTGCCAAATCACTGAGGAGGAGGATGCCAGGCACTGAAGGGCATCCACAGGGCAGAGGCTGGAGGGGCAACTTCTGCTGCCCAGCTGCCATCCCATAGTTTTCTCTATGCTCCCAGACCATCTCCTTGCCTCCCATGGCTGCACAACACACCTCAGATCCGACTGAACCTGGGGTCAGCCCTGACTCCTGTGCTGCTTTCTGCTCAGGCAGCTCCCCCTGGGAATGGTTTCCTACCTCCAGCCCCCCCTGAGCCCTTCTGCTACTCACATCTCAGAGAGCAAAGCAAAGCTGAGCTGGGGTGGCACAAAAACCATCTTCTTGTTGGTCAGGACCCCTTCCATCAGGGCCTCAACGACTTCCTCAACCTCCAGGATCTTCCCCAGCCTGGGGAGCAGAGCAGAGAGGTCAGGGGCAGGGTGGGAAGCAGAGGAGAGGCAGCAGCTGCCCCAGCGGGCTCCAGGCAGCGGCGCTGGGCGCGGGGGGAGGGAATGGCTGCAGGCTGCCTTCAGCCAGGTGCCAGGCAGGCCCGGAGCTGGGCACAGTGGCAGTGCCCTGAGGCAGGGCAGCAGGCAGGGGGAGCCTGGAGCCTTACCTGGTGCTGGGGTTCTTGACAAAGCCAGTGTTGATGAAGACCGGGCACAGGCAGGTGGTTTTGATGCCGTCCTTCCCCAGGGCAGCCAGCTCCTCCGTCAGGGCTTTGTGGAACCCAACTGCAGCAAACTTGCTGGAGCTGCAGCCAGGCCAGGGGCACACAGGGGAAGGCACAGAGACTGTTCCCAGCTGGCTGCAGCTGCCAAGGGCCTCAAAGGGCAGGCAGCAGCCAGCAGGAGGCGAGGCCAGGAGCCGTGCTGCTGGCACACAGGGCAGGGAGCAAGGCCAGAGGGCAGAGCTGGGGCAGACCTTGAGTGCTGCTGGGGGAGGAACTGTGGAGGGCAGAGGGGAGGTCTGTCAGGCCCAGTCCCCTCAGAGCTGCACAGGCAGGGCAGCACCAGGGGCCCTTAGGGGAGGATCCCTCAGGTGCTTGCAGAAGCAGAGCTGCCAGGGGCACACTGCTGTGCCAGGGGCACACTGCTGTGCCAGGGGCTGCATCTCACCCAGCTGCCAATGTGCCGTGCCACAGCTTCTCCTGGAGTCTCCCTCTCTGCAGATACTCAAGACCTGCCTGGATGTGTTCCTGGGTGACCTGCTCTAGGCAGGGGGCTTGGGCTGGATGAGCTTTGGAGGACCCTTCCAGGCCCTGACACTCTGTGCTTCTCCCTGCAGGCTCCCTGAGCTTCTAAGCAGCTCTGAAGCGATTTGATCTCTGGCTGGCAGCAGCATTTCTATGCCCTGCAGCCACTGCCACTCTGCAGCACAGCTCCAGAGCTGCTTGCCAGGGGCTGACTTGCCAGCAGTGCCACTGTGTAAGGAGCAGAAGGAAAGAGGATCTCTGCTCTGCTAAGCAACAGCCTGGGGCAGGGAGGGAGAGAGGAAAGAGAAGCTCTCAGTAGCTGCTGTGCCCCAGAGCTCTCCCTTCGCACAGGCACTGCTCCTGACTCCCTCAGAGCTAAGCAGCAGATGGCTGGGGCAGCTCCAGGCACCCTCAGGTGCTGGCTGTGCTGCTCCTTTCCTCCTGAGCAGGGCTCCTTGGGTGCTCCAGGGGCACTGGCAGCATCACCCTGGCTGCTCCGTGCTCGCTGCAGCCGAAGGCACAGCTGCCAACAGCGATGCAGAGGGCTGCTTCCCAAACCACTTACCAGTAGGCCACCATGAAAGGAGTCACCAAGTGCCCTGCAGCTGAAGCCACAGTGACAATGTGGCCGTGGTTGGCCTCCATCATGGCTGGCAGAAAGGCTCTGGTGGTCTGCAACAGGCACAGGGGGGCAGGGGGGAGGAGGAGAAGAGGTGCTTAGGCACCTCCCACACTGCCCTGCCCTTCGTGCAGCCTCTGCTGCTGTGGCTCCTGCAGGCAGCTGCCCAGCTCCCCAGCTCCCCACAGCCACACCGACTGCTCTCCCTCTGCAGCTGGCACAGCTGGCAGCTGCCCTGCCAGCAGCGAGGTGCCAGGCAGCCAGGCGCCGGCAGGAGCCGATTCTCCCCTCCTTGCTGAGCTGCCTCCCCCATGCCAGCTGCTGGCAGCAGCCCTGCCAGGGGCTCAGCCCAGGGCTGCCCCCTCTGCAGCTTCTGCTCCCTGCTGCTGCCAGCAGGGAGGCTGAAGAGCCGCAGCCCCCCCAGGCCGAGCCCTGCCGGCAGCTGCCCCTCTGGCCCTGGCTGGGGCTGGCAGGAGTGGGCGCTGGGGAGCTGCCCAGCCCCGGGGGCACGGGGAGGCTTGTGGCCCTTACCCACATGTGAGCCAGGATGTTGACTTCAAACATCCTCTGGACCTGGTGGTCCTGAGTGGAGAGCAGGTCGGCAGCTGTGATCACCCCAGCGTTTGTTCACCAGGATGGAGACGTCCCCAAGCTCCTTCCTCACCTGCGGCACACACAGCAGCAGCTCAGCACCCACCCAACCCCAGCCAGGGCCTCCCCACTCCTGCCTGGGTGCTGCTCAGCAGGCTAAGAGGCAGAAATGCCTTCAGGGCCTGCAAGTCTCAGGAGGAAAGCAGGCAAGGAGCCATGGCTAGGGCAGAGCCTCAGACAAGAAGGGGGATGGCAGAGTGCTCAGAGCTGGAAGGGACCTCTGGAGCTCACCCAGTCCAACCCCCCTGCCCCAGCAGGGCACCCACAGCAGCTTGCCCAGGAGCACCATGGCCAGGGGGGTTGGAAGCTCTCCACACCAGGAGACTCCACAACCTCTCTGGGCAGCCTGCTCCAGGCCTCCAGCAGCCTCAGAAGAAAGATTCTCTTCATGTTCCAGCAGAACCTCCTGGGTTCCAGTTTGTGCCCCTTGGCACTTGTGCTGTCCCTGGGCACCACTCAGCAGAGCCTGGCCCCAGCCTCCTGCCCCCCAGCCTTTAGCTCTTGCTGAGCATTGCTCAGCTGCCCTCTGGGGCTACTCTGCTCCAGGCTCTCAGCCCCAGGGCTCTCAGCCTTTGCTCCTCACAGAGCTGCCCCAGGCCCTTCATCATCCTCATAGCCTCTGCTGGACTCTCTCCAGCAGCTCCCTGTCCCTCTTGGGCTGGGGAGCCCAGGGCTGGACACAGCACTGCAGATGGGAAGTCACCAGGGCAGAGCAGAGGGGCAGAAGAACCTCCCTTGCCCTGCTGGCCACACTCTCCTTCATGCCCCCCAGGAGACCATTGCCATTCTGCTGCCCACCAGGGCAGCCTGCAGGCTCCTGGGGAGCTTGTTGCCCACCCCCCACCCCCAGGTCCTTCTCTGCAGAGCTGCTTCCCAGCAGCTTCCCCCTCAGCTGCACTGCTGCAGGAGGTTATTTCTGCCTGGGGCAGGACTCTACCCTTGCCTTTGAACTCCAGGAGGTTCCCCTGTGCCACCCACGCAGGCTCAGGCCTGCCATGCCCTCAGAAGCGCTGCTGCCCTCTCCAGTGCCCCCTGCTGCCCACCTTCTCTGCAGCACTGTAGATCTCCTCCCTCTTGCTGCAGTCCACCACAAAGCTCTGAACAGTGGCTCCCAGCTTCTGGCATTGTGCTGCTGTCTCCCCCAGGCCGTGCTGCAAGAGGCACAAAGGACAGACACAGCTGTGCCACTGCCCCCTGCCCCTTGGCCTGTGCCAGGGCAGAGTGAGCAGAGGCTGTCCCTGGGCCTCCCTTCCTGCCCCCCAGCCCTCAGCTCTTGAGAGCCATTGAGCAGCTGCCTCTCAGCCTTCTCCTCTGCACACTCAGCACCCCCAGGGCTCTCAGCCTCTCCTGCCCAGGCAGTGCTGCAGTGCCTTCAGCAGCCTTGGAGCCTGCCTTGGCCTCTCTGCAGCAGCTGCCTGTCCCTGCTGAGCTGGGCAGCCCAGAGCTGGAGGCAATCTTGCAGGGGAGGTCTCAGCAGGGCAGAGCAGAGGGGGAGCAGAACCTCCCTGGCCCTGCTGGATGCCCCCCAGCCCCCTCTTGGCCTTCTTGGCCCCCAGGGCACCTTGCTGCCCCATGCAGCCCTTGCTGCCCAGCAGCACTGCCAGCTGCTGCTCCTTGGGGCTGCTCTGCAGCAGATCCCCTCCCAGGCTGTGCTGCTGCAGCTGCAGGGCTCTGCTCTGCTCCTGGCTGAGCCTCAGCAGCTTCCTCCCTGCCCAGCCCTCAGCCTGCCCAAGGCTGTGACTGGCCTCACAGCCTCCAGGTGCCTCAGCCAAGCCTCCCAGCTTGGTGCTATCAGCAGCCTCGCTGAGCAGCCCCCTCTGTGCCCTCCTTGTTGGCACATCCCCTCAGGCTGCCCTTGGCTGCTGGGTTTTTCTCTCTCTGTGGTGGGTTGGATTTTTGCAGCCTCAGGACCAGCTGATGAAGTCCTGTGTCAGAAACCTTCCCTGTGCACTGCCAGCCCCCTCCCTGCACAGCACTTTGCCTTGATCCCTACTGAATGACCTCCTGCCTGCCCTGACAGGTCCACCCTGCCCGTGCCAAAGCCTCTGGTGCCATTTAGCTGAAGCAGAGCTGGGCCCAGCGCCAGCAGTCAGCGAGGGGCAGCTGCCCATAAGGAGCAGCAGGTGGCAGGGCTCTGCCAGCTGCTGCAGCAAGAGCTGGGGCAGGGCACAGCCAGCAGGAGGAGAAGCTGCTGCTGAGCACCAACACGACCCGGCCGAGCCTGCCCTGGCCCCGGCTCCTGCCCTGGCCCCGGCAGCGCCTCCTGCCGCGGCCCCATAGCCGGTTCCAGCCCCGGCTCCATCCCGGCGCCAGCCCCGGCTGTTGTCCCATACCTGGCCCCGGCAGCGCCTCCTGTCGCGATCCCAGCCCCGGCCCCGGCAGCGCCTCCTGTCGCGATCCCAGCCCCGGCCCCGGCAGCGCCTCCTGTCGCGATCCCAATCCCGGCCCCGGCAGCCCCTCCTGTCGCGATCCCAACCCCGGCCCCGGCAGCGCCTCCTGTTGCGATCCCGGCCCCGGCAGCGCCTCCTGTCGCGATCCCGGCCCCGGCCCCGGCAGCGCCTCCTGTCGCGATCCCAACCCCGGCCCCGGCAGCGCCTCCTGCCCCGACCCTAGCTCTTGTCACATACCCAGCGCCAGCCCCGGCCCCGGCTCCATCCCGGCTCGGCCCCGGCAGCGCCTCCTGTCCCAGCCCCGGCAGCGACTCCTGTCACGATCCCAACCCCGGCCCCGGCAGCGCCTCCTGTCGCGATCCCATCCCGGCCCCGGCAGCGCCTCCTGTCGCGATCCCAACCCCGGCCCCGGGAGCGCCTCCTGCGCCGGCCCCAGCTCCTGTCCCATACCCAGCCCCGGCAGCGCCTCCTGCCGCCATTCCATCCCCGGCCCGGCAGCGCCTCCTGTCGCGATCCCGGCCCCGGCAGCGCCTCCTGTCGCGATCCCAGCTCCTGTCTCATACCCAGCGCCAGCCCCGGCCCCGGCTCCATCCCGGCTCGGCCCCGGCAGCGCCTCCTGCCCCAGCCCCGGCAACGCCTCCTGTCGCGATCCCAACCCCGGCCCCGGCAGCGCCACTTGTCACGATCTCAACCCCGGCGGCGCCTCCTATCGCAATCCCAGACCCGGCCCCGGCAGCACCACCTGTCGCGATCCCGGCCCCGGCAGCGCCTCCTGTCGCGATACCAACCCCAGACCCGGCCCCGGCCGCGCCACCTGTCGCAATCTCAACCCCGGCTCCGACCGCGCCTCCTATCGCAATCTCAGACCCGGTCTCGGCAGCACCTCCCGCCGCGATCCCCAGACCCGGCCCCGGCCGCGCCTCCCGTCGCGATGCCAGACCCAGCCCCGACCGAGCCTCCTGTTGCGATGCCAGAACCGGCCCCGGCCGCGCCTCCTGTCGCGATGCCAGAACCGGCCCCGGCCGCGCCTCCTGTCGCGATGCCAGACCCGGCCCCGGCCGAGCCTCCTGCCGCGATGCCAGACCCGGCCCCAGCCGTGCCTCCTGTCGCGATCCCAGCCCCAGCACCGGCAGCGACTCCTGTCGCGGCCCCGGCCCGGCTCCTGTCCCGGCCCCAAGCCCCGGCTCCCGTCCCAGTCCCTGCCCATGCACCTGCCCCGACCCCGGCCCCTGCGCTGCCTCCTGCAGCGCTCTGGCTGCTGTGCTGCTGCCCTCAGGGCCCCCAGCGAGGGGCTGCGGGAACAGAGCCCCGCGGGGCCTCTGCCCCAAGCGGCCTCCAACCTCCTCCTGGCGCTCGCTGTCGCCGGCGGGAGGCGATGCGGGGCGGGGGCGCTGCAGCCCCTGCCGAGGCGCCGCGGACGCCGCGGGCTGGCAGCCGGCCGTGCCCCGCCGGCAGCGCCGCCCTTACCTGGTTGATGTCCCACAGCACCAACCTGCTGTGGCGCTTGGCGAACTCGAGGGCAGTGGCTCTGCCCACGCCGTGCCCGGCGCCCGTCACCAGCACCAGCTCGCCGCTGACCGACTTCCTGCGCACGGGCACCAAGAGCTTCAGCAGCGCCTCCAGGTAGGAGTAGAGCAGCGTGGCCAGGAAGAGCAGCAGGTCCAGCACAGCCCTCATGCTTCCCCCGCAGCCCCTCCGGCGGTCGCACACCGACTCCCCTCACGCTCCGCCAGCCGCGACCCAGCCCCAAGCTCCGCTCGACTGAGCGGGGCTGCGGGAGGGGCGGGACGGGCACGGCCGGGGCGGGACAGGGCCGACCACGCCCCCAGAGCGCCGCACCCAATGGCAGAGCGACGTTCAGCCTGGGGGCGCGTCCCTGGGCGTGGCGAAGCCTGGAGACGCTGCCGATTGGTGGCTCTCTGCCCAATGAGAAGGGAGCTTGTTGTGGTGTCGCTGCGGGCCGGCTGTGGGGGGGTGTCTCCGGTGGTCAGCGCCGGGGCCGGAGCTGCGAGGGGTCGCCTGGCCCGGTCAGGTCGGAGTCCGCATCTCGGGTGTGAGCCGCGGCCCGGCCCCGTGGAGCTGAGGCGGGGTCGCTGCCGCCCGGGCTGGGGTCGGCGGGGGTGCCTATGCTGCTCCTTGCCGGCGCCCTGCGAGTGGCCGCGGCCCGCGGGGTCTCCCGGACGCTCGCTGTGTTTTCTGTCACGGTGGCGCTGTCCATCCAGCCTGCCCGGTTTGTTCTCCAGCGCCGGCTGCCCCTCAGGTATCGTGGGCCTGGTGGTGGTGGTCGGTGGTGCCCAGGCCAGGCTGGGACTCTGGGTCCTGTGTTGGACCTGAGTCCTGCAGCTGGGCAGGAAGAATCATCTGCAGCAGCACAGCCTGGGAGGGGATCTGCTGCAGAGCAGCCCCAAGGAGCAGCAGCTGGCAGTGCTGCTGGGCAGCAAGGGCTGCATGGGGCAGCAAGGTGCCCTGGGGGCCAAGAAGGCCAAGGGGGGCCTGGGGGGCAGCCAGCAGGGGCCAGGGAGGTTCTGCTCCCCCTCTGCTCTGCCCTGCTGAGACCTCCCCTGCAAGATTGCCTCCAGCTCTGGGCTGCCCAGCTCAGCAGGGCCAGGCAGCTGCTGCAGAGAGGCCAAGGCAGGCTCCAAGGCTGCTGAAGGCACTGCAGCACTGCCTGGGGAGGAGAGGCTGAGAGCCCTGGGGGTGCTGAGTGTGCAGAGGAGAAGGCTGAGAGGCAGCTGCTCAATGTCTCTCAAGAGCTGAGGGCTGGGGGGCAGGAAGGGAGGCCCAGGGACAGCCTCTGCTCACTCTGCCCTGGCACAGGCCAAGGGGCAGGGATGGAAAGTGCAGCCCAGGAGGTTGCAGCTCAGCAGCAGGAGGAACTTCAAATCTTTTTCACTGAGAGCTTTAAAAACACCTTGGGGTTTAGAGCAGGTTATAATCCTTTGCTGAGCTGTGAGCCTCTTATCTTAGAGGAATATTCTTTATTGTTAGCAGCAGTTCTAAGTCAATTGGAGTCCAGGAGGGCAGCTTTGTGTGCTAAAGGGACTCTGTGCAGGGTGTTTGAGAGCTGCTGAAGCATAGAATCACAGAATGGGTTGGGTTGGAAGGGAGCTCCAGGCTCAGCTAGCCCCAGCCCCCTGCCATGGGCAGGGACCCCTCACCCCACAGCAGCTTGCTCACAGCCACCTCCAGCCTGGCTGCAAACCCCTCCAGGGTGAGGATTCTTGAATGAGCACTAGTAACCCACTCTGCCCTGAAGGATTTTATTGCTGATTGCTCTTGCAGCAAAATAAAAGCTGAAGAGGTCTCCAGTATCCTTTTTTACCTTGGTAGGAGCCAAGAGACAAGGTGCAGACCACAAGGGGAAGAGTGGACCCTTGAGGAGCAGCTGAGGGAGCTGGGGGTGCTGAGTGTGGAGCAGAGGAGGCTGAGGGAGACCTCCTTGCTCTCTGCAGCTCCCTGAGAGGAGGCTGCAGCCAGGGGGGGTTGGGCTCTGCTCCCCAGCACCAAGGGCCAGGAGGAGAGGCAATGGCCTCAGGCTGCCCCAGGGGAGGCTCAGCTTGGAGAGGAGAAGAAACTTCTGTCCTGCAAGGGCTCTGCAGGCCTGGCCCAGGCTGCCCAGGGAGGGGGCTGGATGCCCATCCCTGGAGGAGTTTGACAGAGGCAGAGCTGTGTGCTGAGGCCATGGCTCAGCCCCAGCCTGGGCAGAGGCAGAGGCTGCTTGGAGTTGGTGATCTGAAAGGGCTTCTCCAACCAAGCTGTTGCTGTGCTTCCATGAACCAGTTGCCAGTAGGACTTGCTCAGGACTGGACCTGATGTCTGTTGGCAGGGGCAGGGCTTTGCCAGGCTGAGCATCTGTGCCCAGCTCTGGAGCCTGTGTGGCAGGAAGGCTGTGGAGGGGCTGGAAGGTGTCCAGAGCAGGGCCAGGAGGAGGAGCAGAGGGCTGGAGCTGCTCTGCTCTGAGCACAGGCTGAGAGAGTTGGGGCTGTGCAGGCTGCAGAGGAGAAGGCTCCCAGGAGAGCTTCTGGTGGCCTTGCAGGAGCTGCAGGGGGCTGCAAGCAAGCTGGGGAGGGACTTTGGAGGAGGCAAGGGAGGGATAGGACTGGGGGGGCCGGGAGAGGAGCCCTGGTGCTGCTTTGCTCCCTTGCTCGCTGGCTGAGCCGCGGCAGCCTCGGGGCCGCTTTGCTTCTCCTCCCCGCGGGTCTGCAGGCCGAGCAGACAGGCTGCAAGCCGCGGGCAGGAGCTGAACTCATCTCCGTTTCTTTCTCTTCCAGCACCTCCTCAGCGCCTCGCTGGTCCTGCCTGGCGCCTGGGAGCATGCCCAGCAGCGCCGGGGTGCGGCTGCAGCACAGCAAGGCCCTCACCTCCCCCTACCCCGGCTCGCAGGTGCAGCGCAGCCCGGTGCCCCGGGACAAGGTGGGCTGGCTGACCCAGTGGGACGATTACAGACCCGTGGAGTACACTGCCAGGGCTGTTCTGGCTGGACCCAGCTGGGCAGATCCTCAGATCAAGTGAGTGGCAGCTGCTGCTTCATCCCTGTGAGCCTGGAAGCCGGCAGCAGGGCTGCCCTGGCTGGGTAAGGGCTGGAGAGGCTCCAGGGAGCCAGGGCTGAGCGCTTTGGGTGGGGAGGGAGCATCCAGTGCCAAGCCCCTGCCGCGGGCAGGGACACCTCCCACCAGCCCCAAGCTTGCTCAAGAACTTCTCCCTCAGCTCCAGCCCAACCCTGCTCTGCCTCAGCTCCAAACCATTCCCCCTTGGCCTGGCTCCAAACACCAGCTCCTGGCTTCCAGCACTTCCAGGCTTGGAGCCTCCACAGCTCCTCTGGGCAGCCTGTGCCAGTGCCTCCCTACCCTCCTGGGCAAGGATTGCTTCCTCAGGTCTCATCTCCTTGAGCCCTGTGTCCAGCTCTGGGCTGCTGAGGTGAGGAAAGAGGTTGAGCTGCTGGAAGGTGTCCAGAGAAGGGCAACAGAGCTGGGGAGGGGTCTGGGGCACAGGGCTGGGGAGGGGTCTGGGGCACAGCCCTGTGAGGAGAGGCTGAGGGAGCTGGGGTTGCTCAGCCTGGAGCAGAGGAGGCTCAGGGGAGACCTTCTTGCTCTCTCCAGCTCCCTGCAGGGAGGTTGGAGCCAGGGGGGGTTGGTCTCTTCTGCCAGGCCCCCAGCAGCAGAACAAGAGGCCACAGTCTGAAGCTGTGCCAGGGGAGGTTGAGGCTGGAGGGGAGGAGAAAGTTCTTCCCAGCCAGAGGAATTGGCCACTGGGCTGAGCTGCCCAGGGAGGTGGTGGAGTCCCCAGCCCTGGAGGAGTTCCAGAGGGGCCTGGATGTGGCCCCTGGAGCCATGGCTGAGCTGTCAGGAGGAGCTGGGGGTTAGGTCCCAGCTTGGACTTGCTGAGCTCTGAGGTCTTTGCCAACCTTATTGATTCTGTGATCTCAATCCAGCTTCTCCCAGCCAGGACACAAGAGTCTTCCTCCTGCCACTCCATGCACTGGTAGCAAGTCCCTCCCCAGCTCTCCTGGAGCCCCCTTCAAGTCTTGGAAGGAGGCTCCAAGGTCTCCCTGCAGCCTTCTCCTCTCCAGGCTGCACAGGCCCCAGCTCTCCCAGCCTGGCCCCACAGCAGAGGCTCTGCAGCCTCTGAGCAGCTCTGGGGCCTCCTCTGGAGCCTCTCCAGCAGCTCCAGGGCCTTGTGCTGGGGGCTGCAGAGCTGCCCCAGCCCTGCAGGGGAGGGCTGAGCAGAGCAGAGGGGCAGAATCCCCTCCCTGCCCCTGCTGCCCACACTGCTGGGGCTCAGCCCAGCACAGCCTTGCTTCCTGGGCTGCCAGCTGCCCTTGCTGCCTCCTGGGGAGCTGCTCCTCCCCCAGCACCCCCAGGGCCTTCTCCTCAGCACTGCTCTCTGCCCCTTCCCCACCCAGCCTGGCTCTGTGCTTGGCCTTGCCCTGCCCCAGCTGCAGGACCTTGCCCTTGGCCTTGCTGAGCTCCAGGAGGTAGCCTTGGGGCCAGCTCTGCAGCCTGCCCAGGGCCCCCTGGATGGCTCCTTCCCTCCAGCCTGCTGCCCCTGGCAAGCTGCTGAGGCTGCCCCCACCCCACTGCCCCTGCACTGGTCCCAGTTCCCCTCCCTGAGGACCACCACAGGTCTCTGCTCTGCACCGTGGAAGCCTTTCCCACCCAACTCTGCTGAGGTGGAGGCTGAAGCAGGAGTGGTGCTGCTGGGGCTGCTGCTGCTGTGAGCTCTGAGCTGAGGCAAAGGTCTGGGGAGTTTGGAGAGGGTTTCCATGGTGCTGGTTTGTTCCTGCAGTGAATGGGAGGTGGGAAGAGCCTGAAAGGAGAAGTGAGCTGCTGAGCTGAGCCCTGTGTGACTCAGGGGACCTGGCAGGGGCTGGCTGTGACTCACTTCTTGTTTGGAGGAAGAGCTGAAATTTGAATGGCTGTGGGCAGAGCTCCTCTGAAGGAAGGAAAGGAGCTGGAGCTGCTCAGCCTGGAGCAGAGGAGGCTCAGGGGAGACCTTCTTGCTCTCTCCAGCTCCCTGCAGGGAGGTTGCAGCCAGGGGGGGGTTGGTCTCTGCTCCAAGGCCCCCAGCAGCAGAACAAGAGGCCACAGTCTGAAGCTGTGCCAGGGGAGGTTGAGGCTGGAGGGGAGGAGAAAGTTCTTCCCAGCTGGGCTGGGAAGTCCCTGGGCTGAGCTGCCCAGGGAGGTGGTGGAGTCCCCAGCCCTGGAGGTGTTCAGGAGGAGCCTGGATGAGGCCCTTGGTGCCAGGGTTGAGTTGCTCAGATGGTGCTGGGGGAGAGGTTGGACTTGGTGATCCCAAAGGTCTCTTCCAACCTGGTTTATTCTCTTCTGTTCTCATGGAGAGCTTCTGGCTCCCTGAGAGGAGGCTGCAGCCAGGGGGGGTTGGGCTCTGCTCCCCAGCACCAAGGGCCAGGAGGAGAGGCAATGGCCTCAGGCTGCCCCAGGGGAGGCTCAGCTTGGAGAGGAGAAGAAACTTCTGCCCTGCAAGGGCTCTGCAGGCCTGGCCCAGGCTGCCCAGGGAGGTGGTGGAGTCCCCATCCCTGGAGGGGTTCCAGAGGGGCTTGGATGTGGCCCCTGGAGCCATGGGTTAGCTGTCAGGAGGGGCTGGGGGTTAGGTCCCAGGCTGGAGCTGCTGAGCTCTGAGGTCTTTTCCAGCCTGGCTGATTCTGTGATTGTAAGGAATGCAGTTGGCTGCTTGGTTGGGAAGTGAGATTCAGGCACCTTGTGCAACTTGTTGGGGTGTGACATGGGGGTGGGTGAGCAGCTGTGCAGCAAGGCTGGCACAATCCTCACTGCCAGCACAGCCTGGGGGAGGAGGGAGAGAAAGCCCTGAGGAGAAGGCCTTGGGGGGGCTGGGGAGGGGGAAGAGAAGCTGGCCAGGAGCAGGCAGGGGGAGGCTGCAGCACAGGAGGCCAAGGGCAGCCTGGGCTGCAGCCAGAGCAGGGTGGCCAGAGCTGGAGAGAGGGATCCTGCCCCTCTGCTCTGCTCTGGGGAGACCTCCCCTGCAGGGCTGGGGCCAGCTCTGGAGCCCTCAACACAGGAGGGAGCTGGAGCTGAGGGAGAGGCTCCAGAGGAGGCCACCAAGAGGCTGAGGGGCTTGGAGCAGCTCTGCTGTGGGGCCAGGCTGAGGGAGCTGGGGGTGCTGAGGCTGCAGAAGAGAAGGCTGCAGGCAGAGCTCAGAGCAGCTGCCAGGCCCTGCAGGGGCTGCAAGCAGGCTGCAGAGGGACTGCTGCCAGAGGGCTGCAGGGACAGCCCCAGGGGCAATGGTTGGAGCTGAGAGCAGAGCAGATGGAGCTGGGAGGGGAGGAAGAAGTTGTGGCCCAGGAGGCTGCTGGAAGCTGCAGGAGGTTGCCCAGGGAGGTGGCTGTGGCCCCATGCCTGGAGCTCTTGCAGGGGAGGCTGGAGAGGGCTGTGGGCAAGCTGCTGCAGGGGAGGATGTCCCTGCTGAGGGCAGGGGCTGGGCTGGAGGGGCTCTGGAGCTCCCTTCTGGCCTGGACCATTCTGTGAGGGGCTGGTGGCCAGGCAGGAGTCCCTGTGGCCTGCCCTGGCTGCCATTGCTGTGTGGGGATCTGCTGCTCTTTGCCCTCAGCTGGGTTGGCATCCTGCTGCCTGCAGGCAGTCATCTCCCCAGGCTCCACAGGGCTGCCCCTCTCCTGCCAGGGCAGGGCTGGGAGGCCTGGGGTCACCTTTCAGCGGAGGGTTGGAGTGGCAGAGTGGCTGTTAGGGCTCAGAGAGTTGTGGGCAGTGGGGCAGGGGCTGGTTGGAGGGCTGGGGCTGGTGGTGTCCCCCCGGGGCTCAGCAGCTGGCAGGGATGAGCCACAGAACCATCCGGCTTGGCAAGACCTCAGCGGCTGGGGGGGGTTAGGGCCCACCCTGAAATCAAAGGGGGGACAAAGGGGGGAGGGCTTGCAGGTGCTTTGCCCTCCCTGCAGGGTGTTCCCCCCGGGGAGCTGAGTCTGTTGCACTGCCCCCTCCCTGCCCAGCCAGGCTCTAACAGGGAAGGCACTGGGGTCATTAGCTCTGCTTTTGGCTCCTGCCCCTCCTGGGTGAGAGCCACTGCAGCTGCTCCCCTGCCCCGTGCTGGGGCCTGGTCCTCCTCCCTGCTGCCTCCCTGCCTCTTCAGAGAGAGACTGGGTTTGGATTCTTCCTCTTTGTCCCCCTCCCACCCACCCTTGTCCCCTGCCCTGGTGACCCTCACCTGCTATTGTTCTATGCATTGCCTACAGTGCACTTCCAGCACAGGTCTGAGGCTCTGCAGGAGCAGCTCATGGGGAAGGGGCAGGACTCAAGAAGGTAGCAGAAGCTGCACCAATGACCTCAGGGCTGAGGACCTGCTGCTGGGCAGGATTGGTTCCTTCAGCCCCTCACCAGGCACTGAGGACACAAAGGCTAAGAAAGTTGGGAGCAGCCCTGGAGGAAAGGCCTTGGGGGTGCTGGGGGAGGAGAAGCTGAGCAGGAGGCAGCAGGGAGCACTGGCAGCCCAGAGAGCCAAGCAGAGCCTGGGCTGCAGCCAGAGAAGTGTGGCCAGCAGGGCCAGGGAGGGGATTCTGCCCCTCTGCTCCACTCTGCTGAGCCCACAGCTGCAGCTCTGGGGCCAGCTCTGGAGCCTCTGTGGCGGAAGGCTGTGGAGGGGCTGGAAGGTGTCCAGAGCAGGGCCAGGAGGAGGAGCAGAGGGCTGGAGCTGCTCTGCTCTGAGCACAGGCTGAGAGAGTTTGGGCTGTGCAGGCTGCAGAGGAAAGGCTCCCAGGAGAGCTTCTGGTGGCCTTGCAGGAGCTGGCAGGGGCTGCAAGCAAGCTGGGGAGGGACTGCTCAGGGCTCTCAGGCAGTGATAGGACTAGGGGAATGGACTGAAGCTGGAGGTGGGAGATTCGGCTGGAGGTGAGGAGGAAGTTCTTCACCGTGAGGGTGGTGAAGGCCTGGAATGGGTTGTGCAGGGAGGTGGTTGAGGCCCTGTCCCTGGAGGTGTTTAAGAGCCCACTGGATGAGGCTCTGGCCAGGCTGATCCAGTGTGAGGTGTCCCTGCCCATGGCAGGGGGGCTGGAACTGGCTGATCCTGGTGGTCCCTTCCAGCCCTGACTGATTCTGTGGTCCAATGATACTGTTCCAAGACAGCTCTCTGCCTCTCTGCTTCCAGGCCGACTCCACATTACTGCTTCCTGGATTTGCCCTTTTTCCCCCCCTCTCTGCTGGGAGGGAGGAGAGGGGGAGCAGGGGATAGAGAGATCCTGCCCTTGCCCCCAGCTGAGCTCTCTCCTCCCAGTCCAGGCTCAAACCACCAGAGTTTGTGGCGCCCAAGGTGGGGCTGGAAGTGGCGCCCCCGGGGTCGGGTGAGCCGCGGGGCGCTGGGGCACCCCAGGGCGGCCGAGGAGGGGGCACTGCCTCTGCCCTGGCTGGGGCTGAGCCACGGCCCTCAGCACCACAGCTCTGCCTCCTGGCAGCACCTCCAGGGTGCTGCAGTCCCCATGCCTGGAGGTGTTCCAGAGGGGCCTGGATGTGGCCCCTGGAGCCGTGGGTTAGCTGTCAGGAGGGGCTGGGGGTTAGGTCCCAGGTTGGAGCTGCTGAGCTCTGAGGTCTTTGCCAACCTGTTTGGTTCTGTGACTCCTCTCTTGAGAGGAGGTTAGAGCCAGGGGGGGGGTTGGTCTCTTCTGCCAGGCCTCCTCACCAGAACAGAGGACAGGCTGAAGCTGTGCCAGGGGAGGTTGAGGCTGGAGGGGAGGAGAAAGTTCTTCCCAGCCAGAGGAATGGCCACTGGGCTGAGCTCCCAGGGAGGTGGTGGAGTCCCCAGCCCTGGAGGTGTTTAAGCCCAGCGATGAGGCTCTGGCCAGGCTGATCTAGTGTGGGGTGTCCCTGCCCATGGCAGGGGGGCTGGAACTGGATGATCCTGGTGGTCCCTTCCAACCCTGCTGGCTGCCCCCCAGGCCCCCCTTGGCCTTCTTGGCCCCCAGGGCACCTTGCTGCCCCATGCAGCCCTTGCTGCCCAGCAGCACTGCCAGCTGCTGCTCCTTGGGGCTGCTCTGCAGCAGATCCCCTCCCAGGCTGTGCTGCTGCAGCTGCAGGGCTCTGCTCTGCTCCTGGCTGAGCCTCAGCAGCTTCCTCCCTGCCCAGCTCTCAGCCTGCCCAAGGCTCTGACTGCCCTCACAGCCTCCAGGTGCCTCAGCCAAGCCTCCCAGCTTGGTGTCATCAGCAGCCTCGCTGAGCAGCCCCTCTGTGCCCTGCTCATATCCTCCTTGCTGGCACACCTCTGATCAATGATTCCTTTTGTTTCCCCCACAGTGAGGAAGGCTTTTCTCTCAAGTTCAATGAGAGGGATGGAGAAGTGGAGAGGAAGAGCCTGCATGGCTCCTACCTGGTGGAGAATGGGAGGCCCAGGTGAGTCTGGGCTGTGAGTGCCTCTTGGTCCCAGGGGATGCAGTCCTGGCAGCTCCTGCACAGCTCCCAGCTCTGCTGCATGCTGCCTGCTGGAGTACAGGCAGAGGACAGCAAGCTGGGGGCAGGAGCTGAGCTGTGAGAGGGCAGGAGAGCTCTGCAGAGGGACCTGGACAGGCTGGGCAGATGGGCAGAGGCCAAGGGCAGGAGATTGAAGACAGCCAAGTGCCAGGGGCTGCACATTGGCCACAGCAAGCCCAGGCAGTGCCACAGGCTGGGGGCAGAGGGGCTGAGAGCAGCCAGGCAGAGAGGGAGCTGGGGGTGCTGGGGGAGAGCAGCTGAAGAGGAGGCAGCAGTGTGCCCAGGGGGCCAAGAAGGCCAAGGGCAGCCTGGCCTGGGGCAGGCAGAGTGTGGCCAGCAGGAGCAGGGAAGTCCTTGTGCCCTGTGCTCAGCACTGCTGAGGCCACCCCTGGAGTGCTGTGTCCAGCTCTGGGCTGCTGAGGTGAGGAAAGAGGTTGAGCTGCTGGAAGGTGTCCAGAGAAGGGCAACAGAGCTGGGGAGGGGTCTGGGGCACAGGGCTGGGGAGGGGTCTGGGGCACAGCCCTGTGAGCAGAGGCTGAGGGAGCTGGGGTTGCTCAGCCTGGAGCAGAGGAGGCTCAGGGGAGACCTTCTTGCTCTCTCCAGCTCCCTGCAGGGAGGTTGGAGCCAGGGGGGGGTTGGTCTCTTCTGCCAGGCCCCCAGCAGCAGAACAAGAGGCCACAGTCTGAAGCTGTGCCAGGGGAGGTTGAGGCTGGAGGGGAGGAGAAAGTTCTTCCCAGCCAGAGGAATTGGCCACTGGGCTGAGCTGCCCAGGGAGGTGGTGGAGTCCCCAGCCCTGGAGGTGTTCCAGAGGGGCTTGGCTGAGGCCCTTGGTGCCAGGGCTGGGTTGCTCAGATGGTGCTGGGGGAGAGGTTGGGCTGGGTGTCTCTGAGGTCTTTTCCAGGCTGGTTGCTGCTGCTGTGCTGGGGCAGGCTGGGGGCTCTGGGCTGCAGGCAGCCTGTGTGTCCCTTCTGCTCTGGCAGCAGCCAGCCTCACCCTCTCCTGTGGCCAAGGGCAGCCTGCTGCTGGCAGGAGGTGCCCTGGAAGGAGTCACAGAGTCAGTCAGCTTGGCAAAGAGCTCTGGGCTCATCAGCTCCAACCTGGGACCTCACCCCAGGCCCTCCCACGGCAGGGGGCTTGGGGCTGGCTGAGCCTTGGGGTCCCTGCCAGCCCTGGCAGCTCTGTGCCCCGCGGCACCCCGGGCAGCACGCCTGGCCTGGCTCTCCCTCTCCCTCGTGGCTGGCGTCTGTGCTGCCCTCCTCTCCCTTTTTGCTGCTCCTGGGGCTGCTTCTGCTGGGCCTTGGGGGGCTCTGGGGGGGGCTGGGGCTGTGGGGCCGCAGGGCTCTGCCCTGTGCTGTGCTGCTTGCAGGAACCCAGCAGGCAGGACGGGGCTGACGGGCAGAGGGCTGCTGGGGCGCTGGGGGCCGAACCACGCTGCTGACCCTGTGGTGACCAGGTAAGGGACAGCTGACCCCCGGGGGCCCTGCAGCACAGCTGCACACTGCTGCACTCTGCCTTCCTTGGCCTTTTGTGGGCTGGTGGTTCCCTTCCAAGGGCCTCCTGCCCGTGTTCCTCTCTGTGTGAGGCAGCTGGGGGCCTGGCTGGGGAGAGGGGAGCAGAGGCTGGGTCCCTGTGTGGGGTTTTGTCTCTGGGCAGCAGTTCTGGAGCCACTGCAGGGGGAAAGGATAACCCCCCCAGGAGCTGTCACTTGAGGAGGATTGGCCTGGAGGAATGAGGGAGGAAGCTGCAAGGCTGAGGTGGGACTGGGGGAGAGCTGCAATGCTCTGGGTGTGGAATGTTCCCTTCAGTGCCTTCAGCAGTGGTGTGGCTGAGGGGACTGAGGCAGCCTCAGGGGGGCTGCAGCTGGCACAAAGGTGGCAGTGAGCATCTGCTGGAGGGCAGGAAGGCTCTGCAGAGGCAGCTGGGCAGGCTGCAGCCAGGGCTGAGCTCAGCTGCAGGAGGCTCAGCAAGGCCAAGGGCTGGGTGCTGAGCCTGGGGCACAGCAGCCCCAGGAAGGCTGCAGGCTGGGGGCAGAGGGGCTGGGAAGGGCCCAGCAGAGAAAGCCCTGGGGGTGGTGGGGGGCAGCAGCTGGAGAGGAGGCAGGGGGTGGGCAGGGGGGCAAGAAGGGCAGCAGCAGCCTGGGCTGGAGCAGCAGTGGTGTGGGCAGCAGGAGCAGGGCAGGGATGGTGCCCCTGGGCTCAGCACTGGGCAGGCCACAGCTTGAGTCCTGTGTCCAGCTCTGGGCTGCTGAGGTTAGGAAAGAGGTTGAGCTGCTGGAAGGTGTCCAGAGAAGGGCAACAGAGCTGGGGAGGGGGCTGGGGCTAGCTCCCCCCAGCCCCTCCTCCTGTCTTGCAGCAGCCAAAGGCTTTCCCTTGTCTGCCCTCTGCTGCAGGTGGAAGAGAGATGGAAGTGGCCAGAAGGTTGCTCACCCAGTGAGTGGCAGAAACATCCTGCAGTTCATAGCCATCAAGAGGAAGGACTGTGGGGAGTGGGCACTTCCAGGGGTAAGAGCCACCCAGGGGGGCTCGGGGGGGGTTGCATGGGCAGAGGCACTGTGGGTGAGTGGCCTCAGGCTGCAGGGGGGAGGAGAAATGCTCCTGGAGCAAGCTCTGCCCAGGCACCAGCTGCTGGGCTTCTGCTCCCCTGCTGGGCAAGGCTGGCACTCACCTGGGGGAGGAGAGGCTCAACAGGGGCTGCTGGTGGCACCCTGGAGGGAAGGAGCCATCCAGAGGGCCCTGGGCAGGCTGCAGAGCTGGCCCCAAGGCTACCTCCTGGAGCTCAGCAAGGCCAAGGGCAAGGTCCTGCAGCTGGGGCAGGGCAAGGCCAAGCACAGAGCCAGGCTGGGTGGGGAAGGGGCAGAGAGCAGTGCTGAGGAGAAGGCCCTGGGGGTGCTGGGGGAGGAGCAGCTCCCCAGGAGGCAGCAAGGGCAGCTGGCAGCCCAGGAAGCAAGGCTGTGCTGGGCTGAGCCCCAGCAGCTGGCCCAGAAGGCCAAGGGCAGCCTGGCCTGGGGCAGGCAGAGTGTGGCCAGCAGGAGCAGGGAAGTCCTTGTGCCCTGTGCTCAGCACTGCTGAGGCCACCCCTGGAGTGCTGTGTCCAGCTCTGGGCTGCTGAGGTTAGGAAAGAGGTTGAGCTGCTGGAAGGTGTCCAGAGAAGGGCAACAGGGCTGGGGAGGGGTCTGGGGCACAGCCCTGTGAGGAGAGGCTGAGGGAGCTGGGGTTGCTCAGCCTGGAGCAGAGGAGGCTCAGGGGAGACCTTCTTGCTCTCTCCAGCTCCCTGCAGGGAGGTTGCAGCCAGGGGGGGTTGGTCTCTTCTGCCAGGCCCCCAGCAGCAGAACAAGAGGCCACAGTGTGAAGCTGTGCCAGGGGGTTGAGGCTGGGGGGGAGGAGAAAGTTCTTCCCAGCCAGAGGAATTGGCCACTGGGCTGAGCTGCCCAGGGAGGTGGTGGAGTCCCCAGCCCTGGAGGTGTTCCAGAGGGGCCTGGATGTGGCCCTTGGAGCCCAGGGTTAGCTGTCAGGAGGGGCTGGGGGTTAGGTCCCAGGTCGGAGCTGATGAGCTCTGAGGCCTTTGCCAGCCTGCTTGATTCTGTGAACTTCTCTTTGTTTCCTTCCCCCCTGCCAGGGCATGGTGGACCCAGGGGAGAAGATCAGTGCCACCCTGAAGAGAGAGTTTGGGGAGGAGGCCTTGAACTGCCTGCAGAAGTCCCCTGAGGAGAAAGCAGAGCTGGAGCAGCAGCTCCAGAAGCTCTTCAGCCAGCAGCACTTCGTGGTGAGCTCTGCTGCTGCTGCTCAGAGCCTCTGGAGCCCTGCAGGCAGCTCCCAGCTGGCTGGGGGGGAGAAGCTGGGCTGGGAGGGAAAGCAGCTGTGGGGGCTGGGTTGCCCTGGGGGGGGGATGTGGCAGGGCCTGCAGACAGCTCTGCAAGGGCAAAGCTGGGGAAGAGCAAGCTCCAGGGAGCAGAGCTGTGCCCAAAGGGACAGAGCCTGGGAGGAGGCCTGGGGCTGGTGGAGGCCCTCAGGGCTCAGCCCTGGCAGCAGAGCTGTTCAATCTCTTCCTCAGCCACCTGGCTGAGGGCACAGAGGGCACTGGCAGCAGGGTTGCTGCTGGCACAGAGCTGGCAGCAGTGGGGGCAGCCCTCAGGCTCTGCTGCCAGGCAGCCAGAGCTGGGCAGGCTGAGAGCTGGGCAGGGAGGAGTGGCAAGGAGCCCAACCAGGGCAGAGGCTGGCAGCTGGGGAAGAAGCAGCTCAGGGAGCAGAGCAGGTTGGGGACTGAGCTGCTGCAGAGCAGGGCAGGGGAAAAGGCCCTGGGGGGGCTGGGGGGTGGGAGGTGCCCAGGAGCCAGCAATGTGCTGTGGGGGCCAAGGAGGCCAAGGGCAGCCTGGGCTGCAGCAGGAGGGCTGTGGGGAGGAGCTGAGAGAGCTTCTGCTGCCCCTCTGCTCTGCCCTGCTGAGGCCACAGCTGCAATCTGGGCTCCAGCTCTGGGCCCCTCAGCTCCAGCAGCAGCTCAGGGAGCTGCTTGAGAGAGTCCAGCCCAGAGGCACAGAGCTGCTGCAGCCAGGGCACATCTTCCTCGCAGCGCAGGGCCTGAGGCAGCTGAGGGCTCTGCAGCTGGCAGAGGAGGAGCCTGAGGGGGAGCTGAGTGCTGGGGATGAAGCTGTGCAGGGGCAGTGCCCAGAGGCTGCAGCCAGGCTCTGCTGGGTGCTGCCCAGTGCCAGCCCCAGGGGCAGGGCTGGAAGCTGAGCCAGAGGCAGTGCCATGGCCCCAGGAGGAGAATTCTCTCCCTGGGAGGCTTCCAGAGGCCTGGAGCAGGCTGCCCAGGGGGCTGTGGAGTCTCCTGCTCTGGAGGTGTTCCAACCCCCCCTGGCTGTGTTCTGGGTGCCCTGCCCTGGCAGGGGCTGGGCTGGGTGAGCTCTGCAGCTCCCCTCCAGCCCCTGGCACGCTGTGGGAGCTCTCAGAGGCCAAGGGAAGGCTGCTGCTGGCTGCCCCTTGGCTGTGGTGGGCCTGAGCCTGGCTGTGTGCCTCAGGTGTACAGAGGCTATGTGGATGACCCCAGGAACACTGACAATGCCTGGCTGGAGACTGAGGCTGTCAACTACCACGATGAGACAGGTGAGTGCCTCCTGCCTGCCCCTGCTGAGCTCTGAGGTCTCTTCCAGCCTGGCTGATTCTGTCACTCTATGAACTAGCAGGGAGGGAAGGAGCTGCCCCAGCCTGTGCCCCTGAGCTTTGCCTTCCAGTGGTGCAGCTAGGAGCAAGGATCTGGCCCAGGGGCTCTGAGGAGCAGCTGCAGGGCTGCTGCCTGTGGAGGCGCCCCAGGGGAGGGGGGCAGGGCTCAGATGCCAAGGCAAAGGGGCAGGCAGGAGGTGCCCAGGAGCCATGCCCTGCCTCCTGTGCTGTGCCCAGGTGAGACCATGGAGCAGCTGCCTCTGGAGGCTGGGGATGACGCTGGCCTGGTGCAGTGGGTCGACATCAGTGAGGAGCTGCAGCTGTATGCCAGCCACAGCCACTTCCTCCAGCTCGTCAGTGAGAGGCTGGGAGCCCACTGGGGGCAGGGCCCTGCTGCCTGCCAGCAGTGACAGGGGGGGAGGAGCCCGGGGAGGGGCCTCTGGGGTGGGCCCTGGGGTCCTGCAGCTGGCAGCAGCCAGGGAAGGCTTCTGCAGAGCCCTGCAGCTGGCTGCTCTGGGTGCCCAGGCTGTGCCAGCTGCAGGGGAGGCTCTTCCCTGCTCTGCTTTCTTGGCCTTCAGTGTTTGCAGCCATTGCCCCCCGGCCAGCAGGGTTCCCCCCTTGCCCCTTTGCCCCCCGGCCAGCAGGGTTCCCCCTTTGCCCCCCGGCCAGCAGGGTTCCCCCTTTGCCCTTTGCCCCCTGGCCAGCAGGGTGCCCCTTTTGCCCCTTTGCCCCCCGGCCAGCAGGGTTCCCCCTTTGCCCTTTGCCCCCCTGGCCAGCAGGGTGCCCCTTTGCCCCTTTGCCCCCTGGCCAGCAGGGTGCCCCTTTGCCCCTTGCCCCCTGGCCAGCAGGGTGCCCCTTTGCCCCTTTGCCCCCTGGCCAGCAGGGTCCCCCCTTTGCCCCCTGGCCAGCAGGGTCCCCCCTTGCCCCCTGGCCAGCAGGGTCCCCCCTTTGCCCCCTGGCCAGCAGGGTCCCCCCTTGCCCCCTGGCCAGCAGGGTCCCCCCTTGCCCCCTGGCCAGCAGGGTTCCCCTTTGCCCTTTGCCCCCTGGCCAGCAGGGAGCCCCTTGCCCCCTTGGCTCTGGCCCCACAGCTCCCTGCCTGCTGTAGGCCCAGGGGCTGCTCCCTTCAGCTCTGGGGGGCTGCTCTGGTTTCTTGCTGGGCTGTGCCCCCTGCAGGGTGGTGAGCCCTGGATGAGGACTGAATAAAGCCTGGGCAGTGCTGCTGTGCTGTGTCTTGCTCTCAGGCAGGCTCCTGGCCCCCTCTGCCCCTGTATCCTTGCAGCCAGGCTGAGGCGGGGGGGGCTGGGGGCTCAGGAGGGAGGGGGATGGGAAGGGGTTGGAGGAGAGAAGTCAAAGGGACAGAGCCTGGGAGGAGGCCTGGGGCTGGTGAAGGCCCTCGGGGCTCAGCCCTGGCAGCAGAGGTGTTCAATGTCTTCCTCAGCCAGCTGGCTGAGGGCACAGAGGGCACTGGCAGCAGGGTTGCTGCTGGCACAGAGCTGGCAGCACTGGGGGCAGCCCTCAGGCTCTGCTGCCAGGCAGCCAGAGCTGGGCAGGCTGAGAGCTGGGCAGGGAGGAGTGGCAAGGAGCCCAACCAGGGCAGAGGCTGGCAGCTGGGGAAGAAGCACCAGGGAGCAGAGCAGGTGGGGACTGAGCTGCTGCAGAGCAGGGCAGGGGAAAAGGCCCTGGGGGGCTGGGGGGTGGGAGGTGCCCAGGAGCCAGCAGGTGCTGTGGGGCCAAGGAGGCCCAGGGCAGCCTGGGCTGCAGCAGGAGGGCTGTGGGGAGGAGCTGAGAGAGCTTCTGCTGCCCCTCTGCTCTGCCCTGCTGAGGCCACAGCTGCAATCTGGGCTCCAGCTCTGGGCCCCTCAGCTGGGTGAATGGAGCACTGCCACAGCTTGCCCAGGCTGAGCCCAGATGGAGCTGGAGAGAGGGATCCTGCCCCTCTGCTCTGCTCTGGAGAGACCTCCCCTGCAGGGCTGGGGCCAGCTCTGGAGCCCTCAACACAGGAGGGAGCTGGAGCTGAGGGAGAGCTCCAGAGGAGGCCACCAAGAGGCTTAGGGCTTGGAGCAGCTCTGCTGTGGGGCCAGGCTGAGGGAGCTGGGGTGCTGAGCTGCAGAAGAGAAGGCTGCAGGCAGAGCTCAGAGCAGCTGCCAGGCCCTGCAGGGGCTGCAAGCAGGCTGCAGAGGGACTGCTGCCAAAGGGCTGCAGGGACAGCCCCAGGGGCAATGGTTGGAGCTGAGAGCAGAGCAGATGGAGCTGGGAGGGGAGGAAGAAGTTGTGGCCCAGGAGGCTGCTGGAAGGCTGCAAGAGGTTGCCCAGGGAGGTGGCTGTGGCCCCATGCCTGGAGCTCTTGCAGGGGAGGCTGGAGAGGGCTGTGGGCAAGCTGCTGCAGGGGAGGATGTCCCTGCTGGGGGCAGGGGCTGGGCTGGAGCAGCTCTGCAGCTCCCTTCCAGCCCAGCCAGGGCTGGGGGAAGAGGATTCTGTGTTTGCTCTACAGGAAGGATGAAGACCACTGAGAGCTCTGATGCTCAGCAGCTGTTATTGAAGCTTCACAAGCAGTTGGAGCAGGTTGGAGAGGTGCACACTGGCCCCCACACAGCCTTCAGAGGTGCTGGGGGGGGTGAGGCAGGGCCTGGGTGTTGCTTTGCCCTCAGTGTCCAGTGGGTTGGTGAGACAGAAGGTGGGAAGCAGCTGGGGGAAGCAGAAGGTGGTCCAGGAGCAAGGGTTCTGTAGGAGCCCTCTGTGGGGATCTGCAGGGGGAGAGGAGAAATAGCAGCCAGGGGGGGCAGGTGGGGAGCAAGTGCCCAGGAGCCAGCACTGGGCCCTGGAGCCCAGAGCCAGCTGAGTGCTGAGCTGCAGCCAGAGCAGGGAGAGAGCAGCACAGGGAGGGGATTCTGCCCCTCTGCTCTGCTCTGCTCACCCCCACCTGCAGCCTGCCTCCAGCTCTGGGCCCCCAGCACAAGGAGGACCTGGAGCTGCTGGAGAGGCTCCAGAGGAGGCCACAAAGATGGTCAGAGGGCTGCAGAGCCTCTGCTGTGGGGCCAGGCTGGGAGAGCTGGGGCTGTGCAGCCTGGAGAGGAGAAGGCTCCAGGGACTCCTCAGAGCAGCCTCCCAGGAGCTGAAGGGCTGCAGGAGAGCTGGGGAGGGACTCTGGGCAAGGGCTGGGAGTGCCAGGCTGAGGAACAATGGCTTTGAGCTGGGAGAGGAGAGACTGAGAGTGGAGAGGAGGAAGAGATCCTTGAGAGTGAGGCTGGGGAGCCTCTGGCCCAGGCTGCCCAGGGAGGCTGTGGCTGCCTCCTGCCTGGAGGTGCTCAGGGCCAGGCTGGATGAGGCCCTGAGCAGGCTGGGGCTGGTGGGAGGGGTCCCTGCCCGTGGCAGGGGCTGGGGGCTGGCTGAGCTCTGAGCTCCCTTCCCCCCAGGCCCTGCTGTGGCTCTGTGGATGTTTCTGCTTGAGGCAGTGCAGGGAATTTGCTTCCCCTGTGCAGGTCACAGAGTCACAAACTGCCAGGGCTGGAAGGGAGCTCCAGGCTCAGCCAGCCCCAGCCCCTGCCATGGGCAGGGACCCCTCACCCCACAGCAGCTTGCTCACAGCCACCTCCAGCCTGGCTGCAAACCCCTCCAGCCAGAGGGGCTGCCACCACCTCCCTGGCAGCCTGGGTGCCAGGCCTCACCACCCTCCTGCCCAACAACTTCTTCCTCACAGCCAGAGCTCGCAGCTCCCTCTCCCCACTTCTTCTCTGCTCCAGCCCCTCCTCTCACTCCTCTCCCACCTCCCTCCCCCCTCCTCCAAAGTCTCTCCCCAGCTTGCTTGCAGCCCCCTGCAGCTCCTGCAAGGCCACCAGAAGCTCTCCTGGGAGCCTTCTCCTCTGCAGCCTGCACAGCCCCAACTCTCTCAGCCTGTGCTCAGAGCAGAGCAGCTCCAGCCCTCTGCTCCTCCTCCTGGCCCTGCTCTGGACCCCTTCCAGCCCCTCCACAGCCTTCCTGCCACAGAGGCTCCAGAGCTGGAGCCAGAGCTGCAGCTGGGCTCTCAGTGGGGCCAAGCCCAGCCCCTCCCCAGCTGCCTGCTGCAGCTGCTGCAGTCTCTGGGGCTGCTGCACCTTCCTGGCCCCTGCTGCTGCCCCTTGGCTACCTCAGAGGCTGCTGGGGACCCGCAGCAGGCGTTGCAGCAGTGAGCCGAGGGGGGTCCGGATGGGAGTCTGGGGCTTGCTTGGAGGCTGTGGAGAGAAAAGGCCTCTGGGGTCAGGGCTTTGCTGGCAGGACCCCCTGGGCAGGGCAGGCTGGTGCTGCTCAGTGCACAGGAGCTCT
>CM037645.1:1288420-1345701 GCA_015227895.2 Colaptes auratus
CAGATGGGAACTGGGCTCAGGCCTGCCCAGCCGGCTGCCCCCCGGGGGGCCACCTCTCGCAGGGCAAGTTTCCTCTTCCTGCCTTGCTCCCTGGGGGGCTGGGCTGTGGGCAGGCAGTGGGCAAGGGGCTGGGAGCGGTGGGCAGGGCTGGGGGGGGCTTGGAGCGTGGCAGCAGAGGGCTGGGCCAGGAGCAGGGCTGAAGGGCTGCAGGGGGGCAGGGCAGAGGGGCTGTGTTGTGCCCGTTGCCAGGCGCCGCCAGCTGCAGCTGCCCAGGGGCCCTTCCTGGCTGCCCAAGGCCGAGCCAGTCAGCACCTGGGAGAGGCCAGCAGCGCTGCATGGCTGAGGGCTCTGCAGCCCAGGGCCTGCCGTGCCAGGGACACAGCCCTTGCTGCAGGCCAGCACCCTGAGGAGCTTTCCTCCTGAGGGGGAAACGACACGGAGTGGCTTGGGACTGAGCAGGACCTCCCTTGCCTGCCTCTCTGTTCCTCTGGTGGCAAGGAGAGAGCAGAGCTGGCCCCAGGGGGAAGGCAGGGGCTGGGAGGCCAGGTTGTATTCATGGTGTCATAGTATCAGTCAGGGTTGGAAGTGTGAGAAATAGGTTTTAATATTTGGCTTTCGCAAGGGCAATTACTGGGGACCTGGGGCTCGATCGTTGGGCCGATTGGTTGGCTATGGTCTGTATTGGGAGAGAAAGGTGAGGTGCCAGCATGTCTAAAGACTGGCCAGGTCAAAAGTGCAGGTTTTGTCCAAGTCCTGATGGAGAGGGGTGGGAGCGTGCTGGGGACTATGTATGTTTGAATATGAATCTGTATGTTTGCCGCCTAGATCAGTTCCACTCGTGCTGTTCAGGTGCGCCTCTAGCACATTGGCTCTGCGCCCAGCGCTGTGTTGCCTTTATTCTATAATAAACTGGTTATAAATTTCAGCAGTGAGCTCGTTTCTCACCATTTGGTGACCCGTACGTGATTCCCCTGTCTGCAGCAAGCTTTCAGGACCCTTCAGAAGGGGGGGTGCCCCCGCTGATTTCGGCGGCCCGGAAGGAGGACCCTGGAAGCCTCTCGGAGCACGGGTAAGCGATCCAGCCGACATTGTAAGATAAAGGCAAGGGAAGGAGCTCCCGGCTGCCGTGGCTGCCTGTGATTCTTGTGCACGAAGACCCGGGCAAGAAAAGGGCTGTAAGTACTGTCCGGTTGGGCGGGTATTGAGGTCGGTGAGAGTGTGTGTGTGTGTGAGACGTGGGCTGGACAGTCCGGACCCACGAAGCGAGTGCGGAGTCCTTCTAACTGCGTTTCCAATATCCCGCGAGGGACTTGGCCAGTGAAGGGACGAGGCGGTTGGTGACGGAAAGCGTGGCCCTCGGGAAATGGGGCAAGGGTCAGGTGTAGACCAGCCCCGGGAAACATGGGAGCAAGAAGGGTACCCAGGGATATACCCCCGGACAGTTCTCTGGGGTTAAGGATAATAGAGGAAGGCCTAGAGAGAGAAAAGTAGATTGCGGGAGGTATGTTCAGTAGGTCCAGGAGCTGAACGTAGGGTCAGCTGCGGGACGCCCTGGCCACCAGCTGGCAGCCGGGCTGGCCCGGGACAAGGCAGAGCTGAGCCACAGCCTGTCACGGCTGGAGGAGGAACCGGGAGTGCGGCCGCAAGCGTGGCCGTACCCGGCAGTTGCTACAGGAGTTGGATCGGCTCCGGGCGGGCCTGGAGCGGGGCCGCGGCTGCGACGCTGCGGAGGGCAGGCAGGGGCTGCGCGTAGAGCAGCCGGGGCTGCAAGGCCAGTATCAGGGTTTGCACCAGCACCTGCGGTAGTGCGGCGGGCAAGGCGCTGGCACAGACGCGGGCGAAGCAGGAGCTGTTGCGGGGAGAGCTGCAGTGGCTGAGCCGTGCCCACCAGGGACTGGCGAAGGATCAGGCCCAGGAGGTGGCCAGGCTCAGGTCGGAGAAGGAGGGTTACTCGTGTTCCCAAGGTTCCTAGAGGGAGTGTGGGAGAGCGAGTTTTAGGGGGCAAAGGGGGAAAGGTTTAAGTCCTGGTAGCTGAGGATGTTAAATTGGAGACTGAAGCTAGAATTGGGCTAGGGTAGAGATAGTTCAATTGGACATAAGGGTAGTTCTGGAAAAACAGTAAGGATGAGGCAGAGATTAACCCAGAAGTCTGGGCTAGTGAAGAAAATAGAGGGGGGTTAGGTGTAGATAACCTGTTGATCTCGGGAGAAAGGGCAGTTGGGGTTGGAAGGAGGGGGGAATGTGTCTCTTCAAGCCCCAAGGCAAGGATTGTTGGGATATGGGGGATTGTGGATAGTCAGTTGTTTTTTTTCAGAAGAATTTGTGGGTGTGATGGATGGAGCTCAATCAGGTGATGCAAGGATCCAGGCCGTTCGGCGAGTTGTGCCTGGGTAGGGGTCCTGGCTACGGGGTCCCGGAATTTCTCTGTGCGTGGGGGTTCCGGGATTCTGGGTGGTAGTCAGGTGGTCTTCACAGCCCTGGAGAATTCGGGCTGTGAAGGGGCAGCGTGGTTTCTACAGTCTAGGGGCTGCGGAGACTGCTCGTCCGTAGGGATCGGGCGAGCAGCGCTGCGTCCCGGTGTCCGGTGTCCCGGTGGTGAGGGACCCGGTCGGCAGTTTTTGGTAACCTGCGGTCCGGTTTCTAGAGGGGCCTGGGCCGTGGGGGCCCGCGTCGCGGTGGCATTCGCGGGTTTGACGTCCCGGTTTCGGGTGTCCCGGTGGTGAGGGACCCGGTCGGGAGTTTTTCGTATCCTGCGGTCGGTTCCGTGTGGGGCTTGAACTGCGGGGGCCCGTGGCGCGGTTACGCTCGCGGGTCTGACGTCCCGGTTCCCAGGGGAGGGACCTCTGTTTGAGGGACCTGGTTCGGGAAGGTTTTATTCTGTGGTTTCAGGCTTCCGCAGGAGGGCAGGGACCTGGGCTGCGGCGTGTGAGGGTTTTTTTGCGGTTTGACTTTGTAAGGGATCGGCACAGTGAGGGGGGTCGGTCGTTCGCAGGGAGCGGCACCGGCGCTGCGGAATAACGTAGCATTGGTATTGGGGTAGCCAGGAGATCCTGGTGGTTTGGTGTCTATAACGAGTTGAGAAAAGGAATATCAAAGGGAAAAAAAAAAAGTTTCTCTTTTGATGATTGGATTTGCCAAATTCTAAGAAGTGGTTTAGTAGGGAAGAAGCTGAATATGCTGCTGTCTGGATTAGGGCTTCACGCCCTACCCCTGTTCCCATATTTACATTAAGGACAAAGACAAGGAAAAGGCAGACAGGCCGGCATGAGAATATGGGAGAGGCAGAATCGGGTGGGGGGGACACCAGGAAATCAGAAGTGGCCTAATCAAGATCCTCAGTGGGACCATCAACAGCTTCAGGGGAGACAGAACATGGGAGACCTGAGAACAATAATAACACAAGGAATTGAAGAAGCTGTGCCCAGAAATTTTGATAAAGCCTCTAGCAAGCATTGGAGGAAGCCTCCTATGGAGTGGATGGTAGGATTAAAGAGAAGCTCACAGGTATATTCTGGGATAGATCCCAATTCTGCAGCTGGGGTGATACTTCTTAGGACGCCGTTTGTTGCAAAATCTTGGGCAGATACTAGAAAGCAATTGGAAAAGCTCAAGGATTGGCAAGACAGAGGTTTAGAGGAGTTCCTACGTGAAGCTCAGAAGGTGTTTGTAAGGAGGGATGAAGGGAAGCAGAAGGACTGCTGGTAACTGCTGTGAGGGAAGGTCAGAAATAAGGCAGCTGCTCGGATTTCTGGGGTACTGTCGATTATGGAGAGAGGGGTAAGAAAAGGTACAGGAGGAATTAGCCTTCAATAATAATAATAATACAAAGTGGAGTCCAGATGAGTGATTGGATAAAGCAAAAAGAATGTTGATTGATGCCGACAAACCGTTTGATCTTTTTGCAAGTACATCTAACCAAACAGCATCTGGGGTGTTGACCCAGGACTGGACTGGAAGTGAAAATCCTGTTGGGTATTGCTCCAAGTTATTAGATCCTGCAACTAGGTGATGACCAATTTGCTTACAAGCTCTAGTAGCAGCGGCCTTATTAGTAGAGGAGGCCCAGAAAGCAACTTTAAATTTTGTTCTTGTCTCAGATCCCACCTTGGGGATTCCCGATCTATAAAATTAAAGCTGGGGGTAAAGTGTTAAAAAACTTGAAGGAGAGTCACTAATTTCCCTCTGGGAAGGATGTTTTCTTGGTTTTGTTAACAACAGATACAGCTGTCCATGCTGCAGAACAAGGGTGGACACATGTTTCGTGAGCAAAAGGAGCACTTCAGGAGTGTGCCTCTGAGCCTGACTGACGGCACAGGAAAAGCAAAACTTGCTTCAGCGTGAATCACGTAACACCTGGAACACCTCAGTCTGAAGGCTTTGGAGCTCGTGCGAATTCCATTGCAAGGAAACATCAAGGGAAGCCCCCACTGCATTCTGTGTATAAAACATCCTGGGACTTGATGTCACTGGGGATGAGTAAAGTGTAAATGTTGTAAATGGTATTTGTTATCATCGGAGTGTTTTATCCTGACTGAACTGGAAGGAGTCCAATCAAAATCTAAGACCATGTCCCCAGGTGTGGATAAAGTCTCCTCCAACATTAGTAATGGTAAAGAGGTTGAATTAGTAATCAGGCCTACTAAAGTGATGGTAAATTTTTCTGCTGCACTGTGATTTTCTGCTATATATTTTTGCTAGATTATAATGAATGTAAGCACAGGTGTGACAGAAGCTTGACAACTATTTCTTATGTGCTGAGAGTGTGTGTGGTTGTAAATGTATGCTGTTGTAGTTACCTGTGAGTTCAAAAGCTTTAACTTCTTGAGTATCAAATGTAAATTGGCTTGTTGGAACATTGCTGTAATTGTTGTTTGGTATCAATAAGTTGCAACTAGATGGTTATAATTTGAAGTGATTAGGACAGAGGAGAGCACCAAAAACTGTGTTCAGCTAGTGGGAGCACAGAGACTGCAATACAGACGGCTGAAAGGACCGGTGCCTCCACCCACTGAACGGACTGTGGTACCCCAAATGGAGTACATAAAGATGGTCATGAGATGAGTTCCAGCATCAGAACAGGAGTGGTAATGGTCCTTGCCTGAAAACATCACAAACTAGAAACAGGTCGGGGTTCGGAATTGGTACAGCCTCCCTGGACAAGGGAAAGGGACATGGTCCCAGCAGAGCATTGGTGGGGATTGAAGGAGGCAAGGCCGGGTAGACCTCTGTGATTGCCACGAAGAAGATCTACAACCATGGCTGTGGGCAGCAACCCCATAGGCCGTGTGAGTGGAGTTGCAAGTCAAACCGGACTCCTAATTCCCAGGATTAACCACTCGGAGGGAGGAAGTTGTCACCCAGATATGCCATACCCGCTCCCTGGGTGTGGTACCTAGTAAAGGAGGAAATATTTTCAGGCAAGGAACATCAGTTGTTATCCCATTCCTTTTACCAGGAAGTTGAAATTGGAATCCTTTTGCTTGTTATAGAATTGTTCCCAAGTCAGGTTATTCTGGCTCAAGCGAAACGTAGTAGAAAGAAGGGGAGGGATTGTGAGAAATAGGTTTTAATATTTGGCTTTCGCCAGGGCAATTACTGGGGACCTGGGGCTCGATCGTTGGGCCTGCTCCAGGGGCTCCAGCACCCTCCCACCAAAGAATCCCAGCACTGTCAGGTTGGAGCATCACAGGAGCTCCATCAAAGCCATTTCAGAGCATTCACAGAATCCCAGAACTGTCAGGGCTGGAAGGGAGCTCAAGGCTCAGCCAGCCCCAGCCCCTGCCATGGGCAGGGACCCCTCACCCCACAGCAGCTTGCTCACAGCCACCTCCAGCCTGGCTGCAAACCCCTCCAGCCAGGAGGCTGCCACCACCTCCCTGGGCAGCCTGGGCCAGGCTCTCACCACCCTCCTGGCCAACAACTTCTTCCTCACAGCCAAGCTCCAGCTCCCCACTTCCAGTTCTGCTCCAGCCCCCCAGTCCTATCCCTCCCTCACCCCCTCCAAAGTCCCTCCCCAGCTTGCTTGCAGCCCCCTGCAGCTCCTGCAAGGCCAGCAGAAGGTCTAAGCAGCTGGAGGGTAGGTCACACACACAGCACTCCTGGACACATCATCCTTCAAACCCAAGGGGAACGAAGCACTTCCCTCCAGATCCTCCTTCCCCCACCCCTGGGAGCACAGCAGTGCTGTGGCCAATGCCCCACAGCAGAGCTCCTGCTGGCCAAAATTTGCTTGAGCAAGCTGGGCTGGAGCCCACAGCAGGGCTGCTGGACCTGGGTTGTCTTTAAGATGCCTTCCAGTATCCTAAGGAGGCCTACAGGCAAGGCTGAGGAGCTGCATTTTGGCGGGACGGGGCAAGGGCGGGGCGGGACCTCCCCCGAGAGCTGCCGGCTGGGCTCGGGGAGCGCCGGCTGGGGCTCGGCCGGGCTCGGGGAGCGCCGGCTGGGGCTCGGCCGGGCTCGGGGAGCGCCGGCTGGGGCTCGGCCGGGCTCGGGGAGCGCCGGCTGGGGCTCGGCTGGGCTCGGGAGCGCCGGCTGGGGCTCGGCTGGGCTCGGGGAGCGCCGGCTGGGGCTCGGCCGGGCTGGAACACCTGGAATCACCTCTAGTACCACTGATGCTGGGCACAAGTCCCAAGCTGGGCTCAGCATCAGATGGGAACTGGGCTCAGGAACTCAAGGAGGGAGATGAAAGGTGGAGGGGACAGAGTGCTCCTGTGACAGCAGTCAGGGAAGAAGAGGCTTGGCCCTGCTAATCCCTCAGCTTGGTTCTGAAGATGCTATCCGTGGGCTGCAATCCCTTGTTGGGCAGTTTGGGGTCCCCTCAGCTGCCTGCTGCTCCCCACAGCTGCCACCTCTGCCTTCCTGCAGCCCCAGGGGCACCCAAGGTGGAGCCGTGCCCTTGGTCTGCAGGCCAGCCCTTGGCAGGAGCTCTGCCATCAGGTCCTGAGTGCCAGCAGCAGCCCCTGGCTGTGCCAGCCTGCCCTGAGCTGCAGGAAGTGCCTGGGTGAGCAGAGCCTGAGCTGGGCACTGGCAACAAAGGGATGGAGAGAAAGACAGAAAGAGATTGCTGCTCAGCCTGGAGCAGCGCCTGCAAGGGCCTGCAAGGAAGGCAGGAAGGGGCTTTGGGCAAGGGCTGGGAGGGACAGGACCAGAGGCCACCAAGTGAAGCTGGAGGAGGGCAGAGTGAGGCTGGAGAGGAGGAGGAAGTTCTTTCCAGTCAGGCTGGGGAGGCCCTGGCACAGGCTGCCCGGGGAGCTGAGGGAAGCCTCCTCCCGGAGGTGCTGAAGGCCAGGCTGGAGCAGGCCTTGGGCAAGCTGGGCTGCTGGGAGGTGTCCCTGCCCATGGCAGGGGCTTGGCACTGGAGGAGCTTTCAGCTCCCTTCCAACCCTAACTGTTCTATGCCTCTGTGAATGGATAAAGCCTAAGACTCTGTGACTCTGGGCAGCAGGAGCAGGGAAGTCCTTGTGCCCTGTGCCCAGCACTGCTGAGGCCACACCTTGAGTCCTGGGTGCAGTTCTGGGCCCCTCAGGTTAGGAAAGAGGTTGAGGTGCTGGAAGGTGTCCAGAGAAGGGCAACAGAGCTGGGGAGGGCTCTGTGGCACAGCCCTGTGAGGAGAGGCTGAGGGAGCTGGGGTTACTTTAGCCTGCAGAAGAGGAGGCTCAGGGGAGACCACCTTGCTGGTTTGCTTAGGGCTATTCCAACCTGCTTAATTCTATTCTATTCTGCTCTGCTCTGCTCTACTCTACTCTATTCTAATAAAACAATGAAATCTATGAAGCTAAGAACTATGGAATGTATGAACTATGAAATCTAAGAACCTAAGAACTATGAAATCTGAAAAGCTATGAACTCTGAAATCTATGGACTCTGAAGCTGTGAAACCTAAGAAGCTGTGAGAGACCTCAGCAAAGCTCTCTCCAGGAGCTGTAAGCAAACCCATCCAAGGCAGCCCACAGCAGCTCTTCCTAGAACAAGCTCCTGCGGCAGCGGCTTCCAAGTGTGCCCCGAGCCTGGAAGCAAAGGCAGCAAGAGAGCTGTTAGGCCAAGGAGCAGCCCCTGGCCAGCAGAGCTGGGGGCTCCTGAGTGGCTCAGCTGCAGGCTGGGCTCTGTCCTGCCGGGCACTGGAGGTGCCCCAGCCCTGGCAGACGCTGGGCAGAGCGGCACTCTGCTGCTGGCACTAAGGCGCTGGCCTTGGCTTGCCCTTGGGTTGCTGAGCCCTAAGGAACGGCTGCCTGCCCGAGGTGGGTGGGTGCCCCGGGCAGGGCAAGGGTGGCAGTGGTGCCAGCAGGAGAAGGGGACAGGAGAGGTGCCCCGGGCAGGGCAAGGGTGGCAGTGGTGCCAGCGGGAGAAGGGGACAGGAGAGGTGCCCCGGGCAGGGCAAGGGTGGCAGTGGTGCCAGCAGGAGAAGGGGACAGGAGAGGTGCCCCGGGCAGGGCAAGGGTGGCAGTGGTGCCAGCAGGAGAAGGGGAGAGGAGAGGTGCCCAGGGCAGGGCAAGGGTGGCAGTGGTGCCAGCAGGAGAAGGGGACAGGAGAGGTGCCCAGGGCAGGGCAAGGGTGGCAGTGGTGCCAGCAGGAGAAGGGGAGAGGAGAGTGCCCAGGGCAGGGCAAGGGTAGCAGTGGTGCCAGCAGGAGAAGGGGACAGGAGAGGTGCCCAGGGCAGGGCAAGGGTGGCAGTGGTGCCAGAAGGAGAAGGGGACAGGAGAGGTGCCCCGGGCAGGGCAAGGGTGGCAGTGGTGCCAGCAGGAGAAGGGGACAGGAGAGGTGCCCAGGGCAGGGCAACCCTGGCAGTGGAGCCAGCAGGAGAAGGGGACAGGAGAGGTGCCCAGGGCAGGGCAAGGGTGGCAGTGGTGCCAGCAAGAGAAGGGGACAGGAGAGCTGCCCAGGGCAGGGCAAGGGTGGCAGTGGTGCCAGCAGGAGAAGGGCACAGGACAGGTGCCCAGGGCAGGGCAACCCTGGCAGTGGTGCCAGCAGGACAAGGGGACAGGCTGCTGTGTCCCTGCACTGGGGACTCCCCACCCCTGCCACACCCCCAGCCTGGCAGCCGTGACCCAACCCAGCTGTGGGCACAGGGGGGGCAATACTTGCCTGTTTGGGGGGGGAGCTCTGCTCTACCTCCATTGGCTCCTCTCCATCCTGCTCTACTTCCATTGCCTCCTCCCCACAGCCATCCATCCCCATCTGCTCATCTATCCTCACCTCTTGCATCTCCACATCCACCTCCTGCACACTTCTTAGGCACAGCCTAAGCCAAGAGTCAAGCAGGAAAGGTGACTGGCCCTGCCCTGGCAGCCGAGCAGACCTGTGGCCCGGGGCTCCGGGCACCCCTGCCCCCTTTTGGTGCCTGGCCAGAGGCGTCGGGCCCCGGGGCCCCTGGGCAGGCCCCCAGCAGGAGCTTGCTGCGGCTTGGGCGGCTCCTTGGCCAGCAGCCCCCAGCGGCAGCCAGCAGTGCGTTTGTGCAGCCCCCTTCTCCTCTTCATCGCCTTCCTCCTCTCCTTGGCTGCCTTCCGGCTGCTCTGCATCTGCCAGAGCAGAGAGGGCAGGGCTGAGTGGTCCTGCTGAGCGGCCCTGGGGGGCCCTGGGCACGGAGCCTGGCCCCGGGCCTGCCTTGGCAGCCCGAAGCTGCTTCCCCTGTGCGGGGGGCTCCTGCCCTCTCTCTTGCCCTGCGGGGAGGCCTGGGATGGCGAGGGGCCAGCCTGGCAAGGGGCAGCCAAGGCAGCAGCTCAGGCTGCGGGCAGGAGGCAGCTGCTGCCAGCAAGCAGCCCTGTGCCATGGGCCCGGCACACTCAGGGCTCCCTCCCGCCCCCACAGGCTCCCCACAGGAGGGTCCCCGGCCCAGGCCCCCCCCAGGGGGCAGGCTCAGGCCTGCCCAGCCGGCTGCCCCCCGGGGGGCCCACCTCTCGCAGGGCAAGTTTCCTCTTCCTGCCTTGCTCCCTGGGGGGCTGGGCTGTGGGCAGGCAGTGGGCAAGGGCTGGGAGCGGTGGGCAGGGCGGGGGGGGGCTTGGAGGCGCTGGCAGCAGAGGGCTGGGCCAGGAGCAGGGCTGAAGGGCTGCAGGGGGGCAGGGCAGAGGGGCTGTGTTGTGCCCGTTGCCAGGCGCCGCCAGCTGCAGCTGCCCAGGGGCCCTTCCTGGCTGCCCAGTGGCGATGGGCACAGCACCTGAGTGTAATAAATAAAGGGATGAATTATTTGTTAACCATATAAATGATCAATGCTGGAGTCGTGATCGAGTCAGACAATGCCATTCAATGATAAGACCATGTAACATCCTGTTTTGAGCAGTATGTACTTAGTTTTAAGCTTGTTAGGCAGAAATCTACAGAAGTTGGGCAGCTGGGTCAACACCCACTGAGCCTGCCAGAAACCAGGTTAAAGATAAGGAAGACTATCAACATCCTCACAAGAGACTCCAGACCAGGATGTTGATCCCTATCAGGAACTCACACTGGCACAGCCAGAAGGGTGCATCCTATGCATGAGGAATTGGCTGTCACGGTTGCGACATACCTCCACCTTAAAAGAAGAGAGAGGAATCTTATTCGGTGTGTGCTGTTGTGGAGCAGGAGGCCCCCAGCCACCCAGCGCTGCTTTGGCTTATTTTACCCGCAATAAAATTTCTTATACTTAAACTCTCGATTGGCGTGGAGAGTGTTTGTAACAAATTTGGTGCCGTGACTCGGATCCCGGTACTCTGGGTCAGAACTATAACTCAGGGTACGGCGCCTCCGTTTGACAACGGTCCCTGGGTTCTACTCTCTGACTCAGACTCAGGATATCCGAACAAGGGTAAAATAAGTAAAAGGAAGGACCCCGTAAAATTTGTGCACGAAGACCAGGCAAAGACTCCTATGGTCAGGAGTACGTGAGTATATTGCGGTTTGCTGCGGGTACTGCTTGGTTGGGGTTTGTGGATTCCTGGAAGTGCTGATGTAAGAGACGTCCAATTAAGGACGAAGCGAGTGCGGACCCTTCAGTAGCGCAGTTCTCATTACTCGCGAGAGTTTGAGTCGCGAACAAGGGGAGCGCGTGTGTGTGTGTGTGACGGAGCACTCCAGATGAAATGGGGCAGAGTACTTTAAAGTCTGCTAGTACGACAGACAAAAACAAGAAAGGTGTCAAGCTCCCTGATACCCCCCGTGATAGCCCTTTAGGAATTATGATTAGAAATTGGACGGACCCCCCCTCCTGAAGGGGAAAATCTAAAGAAAAGGTGATACACTATTGTATAGAGGTTTGGGGAGGAAAAGAGATTAGGCAGGGGACTTATTGGCCAGTATTTGGCACTTTTGAAGATTGGGTATGTCAAACCTTGATATTTATGTTAATGACAAGATGCCTTTTAATAAAGAGGAAAGTGAATATGCGTATTTATGGTTAACTGACCAACAGCTATTTAAGGCATTTACCATAAAAGAGGAGAAAAAGGACACTGACAAAAAGAAAAAGGAGGAAATTGAGTATGGTGATGTTTCTCCTCCTCCATATGCGGGACCCCAGGGACAGGAGCCACCAACAGCTCCTCCAAAGGGGCTCCTGAGATACCCCCTGAGGACTTGCCTGGCCCAGATGAAGTGAATATCCGCCGACCCGTGACTAGAAGCCAGACTAAAAGGGAGGAGGTGTTGCAATATCCCTTAAGGGAGCTTGCCATGGGCGGGCCTCAATTAGGTGTAGGATTTGTGTCTGTTCCTTTAAGCTCAGGGGATGTTAGAGATTTCCTTTGGGAGTAGCCGAGAGGCTTGATCAGTTCCTAGGACCCTCTATCTATACCTGGGATGAACTACAGGCTATTCTAAGAATTTTGTTTATTGTAGAAGAGGAGAAACCCCTTCAAGGGACCCAGAGGCCAGAAAAGAGGTAGTGTGTTATTATTGTCAGGGAAAGGGCCATCTGAAGCGCAACTGTCGCAAAAGAATACAAGAAGAGAAAATGTTTCAGGAGGATTAGGGAGGTCAGGGGCTCTACCTGCTGGGGACTCACAACATTCAAGAGCCCTTGATGACATTAAAATTGGGTCCCCAGCGACAAGAATTTACCTTTTTGGTGGATTCAGGAGCAGAAAGGTCCACCATACAAAACATCCCGACGTGTAAGGAATCAATGGAGAAAATAGGGGTAATTGGAGCAAAAGGAGAACCATTTAAGGTATCCCTTATTAAAGAAGTAGAAATTGAGTCCCCTACTGAATTTTCTTTAGGAAGCTTTTTGCTGGTCCCAGAAGCTGAATACAACCTATTAGGACGAGATTTGATGGTAGAATTAGGGATCAATTTGGAAAGTGATAAACAAGGCATAAAGATTAAATTATATGCCTTAACAGTAGAAGATGAAAAAGAAAAAAAAAATCCTGAGGTATGTAGGAAAATTTGACATTGAACCATTTGAAATCACAATTAAGAATCCCTCTGAACCAATACGGATACGACAATATCCCATTTCGCAAGAGGCAAAGAGGGGATTACAATCTGTAATTGACAGATTGTTAGCACAATGACTATTAGAACCCTGCCTGTCCCCTCATAATACTCCTATACTACCTGTTAAAAGGTCAGATGGAACCTATCGATTAGTGCAAGATTTGAGGGCCGTAAATCAAAGAACCCTCACCCGTTTTCCAGTGGTGGCGAATCCTTATACCTTGCTAAGCAAGCTATCTCCAGAATATACTTGGTACAGAGTAATTGACCTGAAGGACGCCTTTTGGGCTTGCCCCTTAAAACAAGAAAGTAGAGACTGTTTTGCATTTGAATGGGAAAACGTGGATGCCCGGAGAACACAACAATTAAGGAATCTCCGAACCTTTTTGAGCAAGCCCTGGAACAAATGTTGCAGGACTTTGAGGTGGACCCTGAAACAACTCTTTGCAGTATGTAGGTGATTTATTGATAGCAGGAAAAGAACAAGAAAAAGTAAGAAAAGCCAGTATTAAATTGCTAAATTTTCTTAGCCTTAAGGGATTGAAAGTCTCAAAGTCTGAATTAGTTTACCGAGGAAAAGGTTAAATATTTGGGTCATTGGCTAGACAAGGGGGAAAACTTATTAGACCCTCAACGGGTGCAAGGGATATTAGACTTGCCACCCCCGAGAACTAAGAGACAGATTCGGCAGCTTTTGGGCTTACTGGGGTGCTGCAGGCAGTGGATTGAAAACTACAGTAAAAAGGTAACATTTTTGTATGAAAAACTAACAAAAGATGGATTATTAAAGTGGAGTCTGGAGGATGATAGCAGGCTAAAAACCCTTAAATCTGACCTTACCGAAGCCCCGGTACTGAATTTGCCAGATGTAAAGAAACCATTCTTTGTGTATCTTAACCCTGATGAAGGAACTGCTTATGAAGTTTTAACCTAAGATTGGGCGGGACATAAAAAACCTGTGGGCTACTACTCAAAACTATTAGATCCTGTTAGTAGAGGATGGCCTACCTGTTTGCAAGCTGTGGTATCCACAGCATTATTAATAGCAGAGGCCAAAAAGGTCACTTTAGGGGGAGAACTAATAGTATATACCCCCCATGATCTTAGGGGAATATTAAACCAGAAGGCTGATCAATGGCTAACAGATAGTAGACTCTTGAAGTATGAGAGAATTTTAATACACTCTCCTAAACTAACATTGCAAACCACAGGGGCATTGAATCCTGCTCAATTTCTGTATGGGGAGCCTGATTTAAATCTTACTCATGATTGTATTCGTCTGGTAGAAAACAGGCTAAGGTAAGGGAGGATTTGGAGGAAGAAGAGTTGCCTGAAGGGGAAAAACTATATCTAGATGGATCTTCTAGAGTAATAGAAGGAAAGCGCAAGTCAGGCTATGCCATCATAGATGGAAAAACCTCCCAGGTGATGGAATCTGGACCTCTGAGTAAGCAATGGTCAGCCCAGGCATGTGAATTGTAGGCTCTATTAAGGGTGTTATTGTTGCTAAAAGATAAGGTAGGAACAATCTATACTGATTCTAAGTATGCAGATGGGATAGTGCATACCTTTGGGAAAATCTGGGAGGAAAGAGGGCTTCTAAACAGCCAAGGAAAAGGGTTGATACATGAGGCACTCATAAAAGAAATATTGTCAGCCTTGAGGGAACCAAAGCAAATAGCAGTAGTACATATAAAAGGATTAGCAAGGGGCATAATAGGAAAATTACATAGTCAAACCCACTGGGGAGTACAGGCTTTGATGGACCAATTTGAGTCTAAATATGCCTGTATAGGAATATATGGAATAGTAAAGAAAATGATAGAAGGATGTCTAACCTGTCAGCGAGTTAATAAGAGGCAGTTGAGAGAACGAGTATCTGGTGGAAGAGAATTAGCAAAAAGGCCCTTTGAAAGGATACAAGCTGATTTTACTGACCTACCTAAGGTAGGAAGATACCAACATTTACTGGTATTGGTAGACCATTTAACCCACTTTGTGGAAGCATTTCCAGTAGCCAGGGCAAATGCTAGGAGAGTAGTAAAAATATTGTTAGAGGAAATCATTCCCCGTTATGGATTGGTTGTAACCATAGATTCTGATAGAGGATCCCACTTTACCTCTAAAGTTATCAGAGAAGTAATGGAAGCCTTAGGAATTAAGTGGGAATATCACACCCCCTGGCATCCCCAAAGCTCTGGTAAAGTCGAACGTATGAATGGAGAAATCAAGAAACACCTAACCAAATTAATGATGGAAACAAAAATGAGTTGGGTAAAGTGTTTACCACTAGCTTTATTATATATTAGAACTCAACCAAGAGTAGCTGTTGGGGTGTCTCCTTTTGAAATGCTGTATGGAATGCCATATGACTTTGAAATCCCTTTAGACCACCCAAAGGTCAAGGATAAAGTTTTAGAGGAATTTATAATAACTCTCATGAAAAGGAGGCAGGAATTAAGGAAGAAGGGGATGGTAGCCCAGAGACCACCTTTGGATCTGGCTACCCATAGCCTTCAACCGGGAGATAATGTGTTAATCAAGGTATGTAAAGAATCAACGTTAACCCCCAAATGGGAAGGCCCTTTTCTTGTATTGCTCACCACAGATTCGGCAATTCGTACTGCTGAAAGAGGGTGGACCCACATCAGCAGGGTCAAAGGTCCGGTGAGCTCTGGAAAGTGGAAGGTCTCTACCAACGATGATCCTCTAAAATTAACATTCTCTCGAGCATAAATCTGAATGAACTCGATACAGCTAACGGCTACTGAAGAGCATCGAGGCACCAGTCATCGCCACCGCAGGGTGTTACTTCCATTGGACTCATCAGGGAGGTGATAAACCCTCCCTTATGGACTCAAGACATTATAGAAATTGTTGATGATTTACTTATACATGATAATCAGTTTATGAAAATAGATATGTTCATAAAAAGTTAGAGAAAAAATTGTGACTGTGGGGATAAGAATTGTACTTAATGGGTAAAATTTTATTGTGTGAATTGTACTTAATGGGTAAAATTTTGTTGTGGGAGATGTGAATTTATATATTAGGCAAATAGGGTGTTTGTTATCTTAAGGGGAATATGTTCAAGTTGTTGGGATCAGTACCAATTTGAGAACTTGGAACAACATGTGGTGAGGGCATTTGAATCTCACTGGACAGATTAACAGGGAATTCCTGAAGGAAGGATAGATAGAAATCTGGGATATAATAAGAGAAAAAAAAAAAAAAAAATCAGGAATTGATAATCCGAATGTGGGAACTGCCAAGACTGGTAAATCATGTCAGGGGAGTTAGGAGCTCTCGAATATTAAATAGGTGTTGTCATAATTGAACAAGAGGTAAGTGAGGAAGAGTGGAAACTCTCCAAAGTATCCAAAAGGCCCAATCCCCTTATAGATCAAGTGGAGGAGAGGCTTAAAAGGCTACAACTAAAAGGTCCCTGAAGAGTATCTTCTGCTGCCAAGAAGCCCTAACACCCCGCTGCGCTGTGCACAAGCGTAGGCGGTGGGAAGGCAGAGAGATATGCTAAAGTGGAGACCCGAAATGAGCCTCAAAGAGTTTATGATATGCCTAGCCCTAAATATTGTGTTATCCAATAAATTACACCGACCTCATAAATGGTCACTCATGCAATGGAGTGATCAGAAGGTGATGGATGAAGAAATAACACCTGGAGCTCCAAACTTCCAACCAACTTTGTGTGACTTGGTTCAAATGGAACCCTGTTTAATTCAGAAACCTTGTTATCTATGTCCCAGTTCAAACCCTGGGAAAACATATCATAACCAGCCAAATGAATACTATTGTGCTTAAATTTGACATTAATAAAAAAGGAAATAATAACTTTTTCTCAAGCATTAGGACCTAATTGAATATTGACAAGGGAGATTGAAAACAGTAAGAATGTGCAAAAGCATATTAGTCCTACCACCGTACCTTTACCGGAAGAAAATACTAGAGTCTATACCGACCCATTATGGGATATGATTCAAGCCTCTTACACTGCTCTAAATTATACTGATCCCAACAAAACTGAACACTGCTGGTTATGTTATGATGTAAAACCTCCATTCTATGAAGCTGTGGGAATGAATGAGACGTACCAAAAGAGTAATCAAAGTAATCCTCCTGGATGTAATTGGGACAATTATAAAGAGAATAACTGTACAACAAATTAAGGGCAAGGGTAAATGTTTAGGGCATGTACCTGCTAATGTCAAGAAGAATTTTTGTATAGGCAAGGGAAGAAGGAACCTAAACTCATTATGGACTATAGCCCCAAATGGAACTAAACGGATTTGTTCAAAGACAGGGCTGACTCCATGTGTATCAAACAAGATTGTAAATGAGCAGAAAGAATATTGTATATTAGCAATAATCTTGCCACGATTTTATACCACAATGAAGAATCTCTGTTTGTACATTGGGAAAACGGCAACCATAGAACTGTTAAAAGAGAACCCATTGCCGCAATTCCCCTCGCTCCTTTGATGGGATTGGGCATTGCCGGGACAGCAGCAGGAGCAGCCTCGCTAGTACAGCAAAATAGGGGTTATCATCTCTTAGGGCAGCTGTGGATGAAGACTTGGAGAGCATTGAAAAATCCATCTCATACTTGGAAAAATCACTAACATCGTTATCTGAAGTAGCTCTACAAAATAGACGAGGTCTAGACTTATTGTCTTTACAGGCTGGAGGCCTATGTGCTGCCCTGGGAGAGGAGTGTGGCTTTTATGCAGATCACACGGGAGTGGTAAGAGACTCATTGGCAAAGGTCCGGGAAGGGCTGGAGAAAAGAAAAAGAGAGCGAGCAAAGAATCAACCTTGGTATGAAGGATGGTTCAATCAATCCCCTTGGTTGACTACTGTAGTGTCAACCTTCATGGGACCATTAATAATGATAATATTGATTTTAACCTTTGGTCCCTGTATACTTAATTGGTTAATATCATTTGTAAGCCAAAAAAAAATGGAAAAAAGTCAAATTAATTATTATCCAGGATACTGAGTCTACCTCAAACTCCAGTGTGGTCCTCAAAGCAGCCTCAGATGCCTTATCCCGTTTTGAGACATCTTAGTATGGATAACAAATAAATGAGCAAAAAGGAAAAGGGAGGAATTGTAATAAGTAAAGGGATGAATTATTTGTTAACCATATAAATGATCAATGCTGGAGTCGTGATCAAGTCAGACAATGCCATTCAATGATAAGACCATGTAACATCCTGTTTTGAGCAGTATGTGCTTAGTTTTAAGCTTGTTAGGCAGAAATCTACAGAAGTTGGGCAGCTGGATCGACACCCACTGAGCCTGCCAGAAACCAGGTTAAGATAAGGAAGACTATCAACATCCTCACAAGAGACTCCAGACCAGGATGTTGATCCCTATCAGGAACTCACACTGGCACAGCCAGAAGGGTGCATTCTATGCATGAGGAATTGGCTGTCACGGTTGCGACATACCTCCACCTTAAAAGAAGAGAGTGGATCCTTATTCGGTGTGTGCTGTTGTGGAGCAGGAGAATCCCAGCCACCCAGCGCTGCTTTGGCTTATTTTACCCGCAATAACATTTCTTATACTTAAACTCTCGATTGGCGTGGAGAGTGTTTTTAACAGTAGCCAAGGCAGCAGCTCAGGCTGCGGGCAGGAGGCAGCTGCTGCCAGCAAGCAGCCCTGTGCCATGGGCCCGGCACACTCAGGGCTGCCTCCCGCCCCCACAGGCTCCCCACAGGAGGGTCCCCGGCCCATGCCCCCCCCAGGGGCAGGCTCAGGCCTGCCCAGCCGGCTGCCCCCCGGGGGGCCCACCTCTCGCAGGGCAAGTTCCCTCTTCCTGCCTTGCTCCCTGGGGGGCTGGGCTGTGGGCAGGCAGTGGGCAAGGGGCTGGGAGCGGTGGGCAGGGCTGGGGGGGGCTTGGAGGCGCTGGCAGCAGAGGGCTGGGCCAGGAGCAGGGCTGAAGGGCTGCAGGGGGGCAGGGCAGAGGGGCTGTGTTGTGCCCGTTGCCAGGCGCCGCCAGCTGCAGCTGCCCAGGGGCCCTTCCTGGCTGCCCATTGGCGATGGGCACAGCACCTGAGGCAGCTGCAGCTCCCTCGGGGAACTCTGCCCTGCCCCTGCAGGGGGATGCAGCAGACTTCTGGGCTGGAATGGATGTGCTGGGCTGGTGTCTGTCAGGGCTCTGGCAGCAGGGCAGGGACTGTGGCAGAGCTCAGGCCAGAAGCTGCCAGAAGCTTCCTTCCTTCCCTGCAGACTGCAGCTGCCTGTGGCCAAGGCCGAGCCAGTCAGCACCTGGGAGAGGCCAGCAGCGCTGCATGGCTGAGGGCTCTGCAGCCCAGGGCCTGCCGTGCCAGGGACACAGCCCTTGCTGCAGGCCAGCACCCTGAGGAGCTTTCCTCCTGAGGGGGAAACGACACGGAGTGGCTTAGGACTGAGCAGGACCTCCCTTGTGTTATAAACGACAGAGCCAATGAAAGTCAATTGAAGAGAGTTTTAAGTTGAAAAGAGCAATTTTGAAGCAACCAGAGACATGCAAAACAGGGCTGGGTGCTCCAATGCACACTCCTCACTTCCTAGCTACCCTTGAACTCTTCTCCCCTCAATACATATGCATACTGAGGTGGCTTTATTGAAGTTAGTTTGCCCTTCTGGGGGTCTTTCAATGCTGTAACCCTCTGGTCAGCACAGCCGGTGGGTTGTGTGCTGAGGCCTTGGGATTGTGTCTTCTCAGTGCTGCTGTGGCAATCAATGTCCTTCCCCAGGGCTGGGCCTTCACATAGGTTCTGTTGATTCTCACAACTGGCCTTTGTGTTCCTGTCTTCTGTAGCACCTTCTCTGCCTTTCCCATCCCTGAAGACCTTCTCTGCCTTTCCCATCCTTGCAGAACTGATTATTTCATCATACTTCAACTGTCAGCTGTTAATTGCTAACATTTCACCAGGGCATTAGTGTGCATGCATTAAATAAAATGAATAAACAGCAGGTTAGAACCATCCCTAAAATCTTTCTCCATATTAAAACAAGTCAAAATAATCCTAAACCACTGATTGGAGTAAGGCCTAAAAGGAATCTCACGCTAGTTGCATAAGGAAGCTCCCAGTGCCTGACCCCTGGTCTCATCATCCATGCTTCTGCTTTTGCTCTCATCAACATCATCTCATTGACACCAATTATCATTCCATTGATCACAATCCCTCCTCTTCTTCTGAACACCATTAACTCCTGCCTTAGCCTCAGATTTGGCCCAAACTAGCTGTAATTCCCTTGGCCCTGGCTTTTGTTTGTGTGTGTTTAAAGCCAGGAGGGATTGTCTCTTATCTCCATTGTATTCTGCTGGAGGAGCAGGAAACTGCATTCCCTGGCTCTCAGTTGGAATGAATCTCGTGAGACAAGGAATCCTGCAAGGAATTCTTAGCAATCCCAAACACAATCCCCCTGCCACTCTTCCTGATTGTTTCCACCAGTCTCCTCCAGAGGTGGCTTTCCCAAACTCTGGTAAGATTGAGCCCATTCCATGTCTGTGTGGGAACATGTGCCTCCTCCTTCCTATCTGTCACTAAGTCATGCACCACATTTCCTTCACTGTCCATGGCTGAGCAGCAATTAGTAAGGTTAAGTTTGCCTTCTGGAGCTAAGAAGTGATCTAAAGCCAATGGGGTTTGCTGTATTGCAGACTGTCTGTTAGTATCCTGCTTGGCTAAGAAACTCCAAGCATCCCCTGTTTGGTTAACCACTATTTCTCCTACAGCTTGCCCTCTGATCATTCTGTTAAGCATATGGGTAGGAGGGCAGTGCCCCCAGGATCCATCTTCTGCCCAGGTGGCTGGGTCATAATGAGCTATTATCCTTTCTGGAGGCCACTCCTTTGCTTTCCAGTTCCCTGTTTGCAGATCCCTGCTGGTTCTTCGTAACTCCTCTGTTTCTGTGCACAGCTGCACACCTAATCTCTCCCCCTGAGCCAGAGGGACCAGGAAGAAACTGGGTCTTACTGGTTTGGCATACCCGTTGGGTCTTGCACATTGGCCACAGCAACCCCAGGCAGTGCCACAGGCTGGGGTCAGAGTGGCTGAGAGCAGCCAGGCAGAGAGGGACCTGGAGGTGCTGGTTGATGGGAGGCTGAACATGAGCCTGCAGTGTGCCCAGGGGGCCAAGAGGGCCAATGGCTTCCTGGCCTGCATCAGGAAGAGTGTGGCCAGCAGGAGCAGGGAGGTCATTCTGCCCCTGTACACTGCACTGGTTAGGCCACACCTTGAGTCCTGTGTCCAGTTCTAGGTCCCTCAGTTTAGGAAGGAGGTTGAGCTGCTGGAAGGTGTCCAGAGAAGGGCAACAAAGTTGGTGAGGGGCTTGGAACACAGCCCTGTGAGGAGAGGCTGAGGGAGCTGGGGTTGCTTAGCCTGGAGAGGAGGAGGCTCAGGGGTGACCTTCTTGCTCTCTCCAACTACCTGAAGGGAGGTTGTAGCCAGGCAGAGATTGGTCTCTTCTCCCAGGCAGCCAGCCCCAGAACAAGAGGACACAGTCTCAGGCTGCACCAGGGGAGGTTTAGGCTGGAGGTTAGGAGGAAGTTCCATAGTTTCATAGTTTCAGTCAGGGTTGGAAGGGACCACAAGGATCATCCAGTTCCAACCCCCCTGCCATGGGCAGGGACACCCCACACTAGATCAGGCTGGCCAGAGCCTCATCCAGCCTGGGCTTAAACACCTCCAGGGACAGGGCCTCAACCACCTCCTCTCCACAACCCTTTCCAGGGCCTCACCAGGGCCACCTCACGGTGAAGAACTTCCTCCTCCCCTCCAGCCTGAATCTCCCCACCTCCAGCTTCAGTCCATTCCCCCCTAGTCCTATCACTCCCTGAGATCCTGAGCAGTCCCTCCCCAGCCTTCTTGTAGACCCCCTTCAGATCCTGGAAGGCCACAATGAGGTCACCTGGGAGCCTTCTCTTCTCCAGACTGAACAGCCCCAACTCCCTCAGTCTGTCCTCACAGCAGAGGTGCTCCAGCCCTCTGCTCATCCTCCTGGCCCTGCTCTGGACACCTTCCAGCCCCTCCAGATCTCTCTTGTCATAGGGGCTCCAGAGCTGGAGGCAGTACTGCAGGTGGGGTCTCAGCAGGGCTGAGCAGAGGGGGAGAATCCCCTCCCTTGCCCTGCTGGCCACACTTCTCCTGCTGCAGCCCAGGCTCTGCTTGGCTTTCCGGGCTGCAAGTGCACCCTGAGAGCTCCTGCTGAGCTTCTCCTCCCCCAGCACCCCCAAGGCTCTCTCCTCAGGGCTGCTCCCCACCCAGTCCCTGCCCAGCCTGCATTTGTGCCTGGGGTTGCCTCCACCCAGCTGCAGGACCCTGCCCTTGGTCTTGTTGAAGCTCCTGAGGTTGGCTTGTGCCCACCTCTCCAGCCTGCCCAGCTCCCTCTGGATGGATCCTTTCCCTCCAGCTGTCTGCTGCACCACACAGCTTGGTGTCAGCAGCAACCTTGCTGAGGCTGCACTCAGTGCCACTGCCCATGGCACCCACAGAGATGCTGAACAAGCCTGGGCCCAGGACTGATCCCTGAGGGACTCTGCTTGTCCCTGGCCTCCCCTGGGCCATGGACCCATGGTCAGCCACTCTCTGGGTGCAGCCATCAGGCCAGTTCTGTATCCATCTGGTGGTCACCCATCACACCCATGTGTCACCAGCCTGGAGACCAGGATGTGGTGTGGGACAGTGCCAAAGGCTTTGCTCAGGGCCAGGGAAACGACATCAGTTGCTCTCCCCTCAGCTATCAATGCTGTCACCTGCTCAGAGAAGGCCACCAGGTTGGTCAGGCAGGATTTGCCCTTGGGAAAGCCATGCTGACTGCTCCCAATCACCTCTTCACTACTCTTCTGAGTCAGCAGTGCCTCCAGGAGGATCTGCTCCATGATCTTTCCGGGCACAGAGGTGAGACTGACCGGCCTGGAGTTCCCTGGTTCCTCCTTCTCACCCTTTGTGCAGATGGGAGCAATGTTTGCCCTTTTGCAGCCTGTGGGGACTGCCCCAGCCTGCCATGGCTTTTGGAATAGACCTAGAGAGGGGCTTAGCAACCTCCTCTGCCAGCTCTCTCAGCACCCGTGGGGGTACCCCGTGGGGTCCCATGGACTTGAACACTTTCAGGCTCTTCAGGTGATCTTGAACCTGATCTGCACTTACCATGGGCAGTTCTTCCTCCCCGTCCCTGGCATCGTCTGCCATGACTCCAGGAGTGTGGCTGGAGGCCCTTGCAGTGAAAAGACTGAGGTAAAGAAGTGATTGAGTACCTCAGCCTTTCCCACATCACTTGTGACCAATTCACCACTTTCCTTTCTGAGGGGGCCCACACCTTCCCTGGTCTTCTTCTTGCCATTCATATACCTGTGGAAGTTCTTAGTGCTCCCTTTAACCTCCCTGGCTAGATTCAATTCCAGCTCTGCTTTGGCTTTCCTAACCAGGCCTCTTGCTGCTCGGGCAGCTTCCTTATCTCCCCCTGTTCTATCTGTCCTTCCCTCCACTGCCTGTAGAGTTTCTTTTTAAGTAATAGTGTGTCCAGGAGCTCCCTTGTTCATCCAGGCAGGCCTCCTAGCACTCTTCCCTGCTTTTCTCTTTGTTGGTATACATAGCTCCTGGACACAGAGGAGGTGGTCCTTGAACACTGCCCAGCTGTCCTGGGTCCCTCTTCCCTCCAGGGCTTCGTCCCATGACACTGTGGCTAGCAGATCCCTGCAGCGATCCAAGTCTGCACGCCTAAAGTCTGGGGTCATAAGCTTAGAATAGGTCCTCCTGATAGCCCTGAGGAGATTAAATTCAACTGCTTCATGGTCACTGCAGCCAAGGCAGTCTCTGAGCCTCACATGGGTTACCAGCCCTTCCCTGTTGGTGAGAACAAGGTCCAGCAGAGCACCTTTTCTTGTTGGTTCCTCTACCATTTGGAGGAGGAAGTTGTCTTCTCTGCAGTCCAGGAACATCCTGGATTGCTGGTGCCTTGCTGTGTTGTCCCTCCAGCAGATGTCAGGGTGGTTGAAATCTCCCATGAGGACCAGGGCTTGTGACCTGGAAGCCGCTTCTATTTGCCTGTGGAGGGCCTCATCTGCTTGGTTCTGCTGGTCAGGTGGCCTGTAGGAGACCCCCACAGTAATATCTCCTTCCCCTGTCTTGCCTTTAATTCTAACCCATATACTCTCAACCATCTCATCCTCCCTCCCCAGGGGGAGTTCTGCCGATTCCAGCTGGTTCTGGACATAGAGGGCAACCCCTCCTCCTCTCCTTCCCTGCCTGTCCTTCCTAAAAAGCTTGTACCCATCCATCCCTACATTCCAGCCATGGGAATCATCCCACCAAGTGTCAGCAATGCCCACTGTGCCATGGCCTCCCAGCAGCACGGTGGCCATTAACTCATCCTGTTTGTTGCCCCAGCTGCGTGCATTTGCACAGAAGCACTTCAGCTGGGCTGGCCCTGTCGTCCTCTTGTGCCAATGCCCCTTGGTTTCCACAGGGTGTCCTGGTGTGTCATTTGTATCTTGCCCCAGGGCAGCAAGTTGAGAGCCCTTAGCAGCTCTCCATCCCTCTGCCTCTGGTGAGCTGCCCCTCTGCTTCTCACAGGCCAGCAGGAGACTATTACCCTCTTCCCCCTTCAAATCTAGTTTAAAGCCCTGTCAATGAGCCCTGCCAATTCCTGCCCCAGGATCCTTTTCCCCCTCTGGGACAAGTGTGCCCCATTAATGTTTGCAGCTCTGCTGCCTTGTAAACCAAGCCATGATTGTAGAACCCAAAGCCCTGTCGATGGCACCAGCCCCGGAGCCATGAATTGACCTGTTGGCTCTTCCTCAGGGTTCCCTCATCCATCGCTGACATTAGAGGGATAGCAGAGAACACAACCTGAGCTCCTGATCCCTTTAGCAGGTGCCCCAAGGCTCTGAAATCTCTTTTAATTGATTGTGAGCCTCTTGTTGTTGCATCGTCACTACCCACCTGGAAGACCAGCAGTGGGGAGTAGTCTGAAGGACTCACGAGGTTGGGAATTTTGCCTATAATGTCCTTTACTTGGGCACCAGGGAGGCAGCAGATCTCCCTATGAAAGGGGTCTGGTCTGCATATTGGGCCCTCTGCTCCCTTCAGTAGGGAGTCTCCTATAACGATGACCCTGCGAGGTTTCTTTTCTGGTCTAGTTTTGATGTGGGCACCTTCACCCTGGGCAAGGTGACCCTCACAGCTCCCAAGGGGGGGGCAGAGCGAACAGGCTGGAACCAGGAGGCTTCACTTCCACAGAAGGAGAAGCCTCAGCCCTGGAGGTTTTTCCACTCTGCTGAGACCCCACCTGGAGCTCCTGCAGGGCACCCACAGCAGCTGGCCCAGGAGCACAATGGCCAGGGGGGGTTAGGAGCTCTCCACACAAGGAGACTCCACAACCCCTCTGGACAGCCTGCTCCAGGGGCTCCAGCACCCTCCCACCAAAGAATCCCAGCACTGTCAGGTTGGAGCATCACAGGAGCCCCATCAAAGCCATTTCAGAGCATTCATAGAATCCCAGAACTGTCAGGGCTGGAAGGGAGCTCCAGGCTCAGCCAGCCCCAGCCCCTGCCCTGGGCAGGGACCCCTCACCCCACAGCAGCTTGCTCACAGCCACCTCCAGCCTGGCTGCAAACCCCTCCAGCCAGGAGGCTGCCACCACCTCCCTGGGCAGCCTGGGCCAGGCTCTCACCACCCTCCTGGCCAACAACTTCTCCCTCACAGCCAAGCTCCAGCTCCCCACTTCCACTTCTGCTCCAGCCCCCCCACTCCTATCCCTCCCCCACACCCTCCGAAGTCCCTCCCCAGCTTGCTTGCAGCTCCCTGCAGCTCCTGGAAGGCCACCAGAAGGTCTAAGCTACTGGAGGGTAGGTCACACACACAGCACTCCTGGACACATCATCCTTCAAACCCAAGGGGAACGAAGCACTTCCCTCCAGATCCTCCTTCCCCCACCCCTGGGAGCACAGCAGTGCTGTGGCCAATGCCCCACAGGAGAGCTCCTGATGGCCAAAATAGCCTTGAGCAAGCTGGGCTGGAGCCCACAGCAGGGCTGCTGGACCTGGGTTGTCTTTAAGATGCCTTCCAGTATCCTAAGGAGGCCTACAGGCAAGGCTGAGGAGCTGCATTTTGGCGGGAGGGGCAAGGGCGGGGCGGGACCTCCCCCGAGAGCTGCCGGCTGGGCTCGGGGAGCGCCGGCTGGGGCTCGGCCGGGCTCGGGGAGCGCCGGCTGGGGCTCGGCTGGGCTCGGGGAGCGCCGGCTGGGGCTCGAACACCTGGAATCACCTCTGGTCCCACTGATGCTGGGCACACGTTCCAGGCTGGGCTCAGCATCAGATGGGAACTGGGCTCAGGAGCTGCATTCTGGACCTGGGCTCAGGAACTCGAGGAGGGAGATGAAAGGCGGAGGGGACTGAGTGCTCCTGTGACAGCAGTCAGGGCAGAAGAGGCTTGGCCCTGCTGATCCCTCAGCTATGAAAGGTCAAATTCTCTCTCTGCTTACAAGTTGCTGTTCCCAAGGGAGACAGAGGAGTTGAGTCAGGCTTTATTGGAGTCCAGGGAGAGCCCCCAGGACAATTGCTGGTGGGATCTCTCCCAGTGCTGGCAGACACAGCTCCCTTTGATCCTATTCTCCCGGCTGCACATTTCCCTCTCCCTACAGGCCAGGGGCTCAGCACTGACAGTCTGTCCCCAGAGGCCTTCCACACCTCCCCCTGCACATGCAGCCCCCCTGCTCCATCCATTGTATGTGCATTGACATTAGGTTCCTCAGGACTTTGGGTGGAGAAGTTCCTGGTTAGAAGTCTGTTAAGCCTGAGCTCTGGCCTGAGAGCTCAAGAGTTGAGGCTGTGTTCAGTGTGTGGTCATCCTCTGCCAGACTCACTGATTTACCTTGAATTGAAGAGAAAGGTCTTTGGCAGCTGCTGCTTCCTGCTTTATACACACAGAGAAGGGAAACTCTCTGGTTCCCCTCCCTTCTCCTTCTACCCCTTCAGACACTTCTTCCTTTGCAGAGACACCAGTTCCTTTTAATCCCATCAGTCCCTCCTCTTCTTCGTTTAAGAGTTGTCTTGACAAAATTCATTCACCATTAGGTTCATCCTTTCTTCTTGGCTGATGGCTGGTTTGGGTCTCATCTGCAGGTCCATCACTCTTTCCTCCATCCCAGCCCTTTCTGAGTCACCTGCTGTGGCTGCTGCCTGCACCTCCTAACCCGGCGATGCCTGAGCTGTGCACAGCAGGGTATCACAGAGCTGCTGCTGCACACAGAGAGCAGGATAACAACACTGCTTTGGCCCAGGGCCCACCAGGCCACCAAGAGAACTTGTCCCACTCCCATCCTGTCCAGGGGTGGACTGGCACATGAGTTATATTGGGGTTCCATATCCCCAGCTACCCTCCTGAGCCCAGGTTGTGGGTCCTTAGCTTTCTGTTATCCTTTGGGGTGGCCACTCATCATCAGCCCACCTCTGAGCACCTCCCCCTTGGAAAGACCTTTGCTCTCTCTCCAAGTCCCCAAGAATGGGGATCCCCAACTCCTGCCCTTCTTCATCCCTAGTGTGCAACTCCATGCTCAGAGTGCTGCTGGGTTCTGGCTGTTAATGTCCATGTACAGGGGTTCCTCCTAGCCAGTTGTTAAGAGAGCTCCCCTTTGGCTTGCCTGCAACAGGGAGTCCAACTTCCTTGTGGAACTTGCCTTTGGTCTCTTTCTCGGGGGGATCCTGAAGCCCTGTGTTAGCACTGAGACCCTACTCTCCCAGCTGACTTGAAGCAAGCCCAGGGTTCCCCCTGCTAGGCTTCCCTGGCCTCTGTTGCTCCCTGCCATACCTGGAGCTTGGGCCTTGCAGGAAGTCTGCCCTAGTTCAGTCCATTCCTTAGGCTTCCAACAGCAGCCTGAGTGAATGTGGGTGTGAGGGACAAAGCCACAGTGTCCATTCCTTCCCATTTTCACTTGTTGCTAAGCCTGTGTGGGAGAGGTGGCTTTGCTGAGTGTCACAAAAGTCATCCTAGGCCACAACAAGTGACCTCCAGCCCCAACCATCTGGGGCCCAGCTCTGGGAGAGTCAACATTTCCACCACTCCAGGCCTCCTGGGGTGCAGCCAAGAGCGCAGCAAGAAGTTCTTCCTGGTGGCAAATGCAGTGACTGACCCAGGCTTGCCCTGGACTGGACAGGTCAGGATGTCAGTCCCTCCCTTAACCCAACCTGTCTCTTAACTATCCTCTTGCTTCCTGCAGCACAGGTGCTCAGCAGGTGGATAACCCATCCTTGTCCACCAGGGAGGCAATAACACTCTGATTGCTCTCATTGCTGCAGCAGGCCCTAGAGGATCCAGAGGAGGGAGGGTCTTTCATCCTCCCCACCCTGGTGTGTGGATCACTGCTCTGATCCACCTCTCAAAGAGTTAGCCACCATTTCCCATCTTATTCCTCCAGCTGCAGTCCAGGCTCCTGGAGTGTGGGGGACTGTGTCCCCCGGCCTGAATGCTGGAAGATGAGAAACTGCAAGGAGAGCTGCAATGGGAGCCACCTGTCGATGGCTTAACAAGTAACTCCAATAGCTGAGATAAGGCTCAGCTGCGCTGCCCTAATAAGTATCGCCAGCCAGGAAGAGAAGGAGGTCGATTAACCACTCCCCTGCAGCCCCTCCTAGGGGAGAGCAACGAATGGGAGCTGCTCTGAAGGCAGTCGTCAGTCTGATGGGCTTGCCGCTGCAGGCAGGAGCTCTTGACCTGGGCACTTGGTGCGGTCCAAGCCACTCTGCCCCCAGTGGAGCTTCCTTCCATCCTTTCGGTGGCACCCAGTCTCCTGGCTGGATGTTAGGAGCTGCAGCATCCAAATGCAGGCTCTGTGCAAGCTGAGCTTCCTGTTGGAGAGGGTTCCCAAGAGACACTCCCCTGGGCCCCTCAGGGCTTCAGTACACATCACTTCTTTCCACTTCCCCACTGGGCCCAGAGTTTGCAGGAGAAGGAAATCCAGCCATCAGTCCAAGGGGGGATAGCTGTATCTCCCCTCTGCAGCTGGCTCCTCCTCGAGCCAAAGCTCATGGCAGGAGCTGTAGCCATGGCAGTTTGGTCTCCCCATTCCTCTCTTCCACCCAGCCTCCATGATTCCCTGCCTTGAACTGACTTGTTCCAGAACTGCTTTGACAGCTGGTGCAGCAGTTGCTGAAGCCACTGGGAAAGCTTCTGGCCTCCCTGTCCAGCTGGCAGACTGTTTCCAGAGATGTCTCAGCCTTCCCACTTGAGGCATTTCAGTACAGTCCACCTGACACCGTTGCAGTGGGCCCTACAGCCCAGGCTTCCCCTCCCAAGGCAACCTGACCCAGTTACTGATCTTGACACAAACCAAGCAGCCTTCAAGAGCTCTTTTTCCTGGCCCCCAAAGACCCCAAGCAGCATGCACCTTGAGGAAGGCTTCTGCCTCCCATCCTGGAGAGCTCCACTGGCTCCCTTCATTGTTTTCCTGCAGTCTTTGTGGAGCCAAAGCCTTTGCCACACCTGGTTTAGCTCTGCTCTGCTCTTTCTTTCCCACACTGCTGGCCAATGATCCCCTCTCTTCTGCCCCCCTCTCTGTAATTCTCTCCAGCTCCTCTGGCAGAAAGGACTCTTCCTTCAGGGGCTGAGCCCCTGGGAGCAAAGGGAGGCTCTTAGATGCTCCTGAGGGAAAGGCCTTTGGCAGCTGCAGCTTCCTGCTTTATCCACACAGATAAGGGAATCTGTCTGGTTCCCCTCCCTTCTCCTTCTAGCCCCCATCAGACACTTCTCCCTTTGCAGAGACACCAGTTCCTTTTAATCCCATCAGCTTGCTCCTGAAGATGCCATCCGTGGGCTGCAATCCCTTGTTGGGCAGTTTGGGGTCCCCTCAGCTGCCTGCTGCTCCCCACAGCTGCCACCTCTGCCTTCCTGCAGCCCCAGGGGCACCCAAGGTGGAGCCGTGCCCTTGGTCTGCAGGCCAGCCCTTGGCAGGAGCTCTGCCATCAGGTCCTGAGTGCCAGCAGCAGCCCCTGGCTGTGCCAGCCTGCCCTGAGCTGCAGGAAGTGCCTGGGTGAGCAGAGCCTGAGCTGGGCACTGGCAAGGGCAGCCTGTCTGATCCACCCCCCTGTGTGCCTCCTCCCCTGCCTCCCCACAAGCCCCTGCAATGCCAGCGTGGCCCTCAAGGCTGTTTGCTCCCGGCTCTCAGCATGGCCCCCAGCCCGCTGCATGCCTGCTGACCTGCGCCAAGTCCCCAGGCATCCAGGGGCAAGATCTGCACACAGCCCTGCACCATGGGCACTGCAGCCCACAGGCACTGCAGGGGAGCCAGGCAGTGCTGGGCTTCCCTCTGGCTGCTGCTGTCCATGCCAGAGGCAGGTTTCCTGCTGGCCCCCTTCCTGCCCCACCATGCCCCAGCCCCTGCCAAGGTGGTGCCAGCAGCCTGCACAGAGAGAGAAGACAGCTGCCTAAGAGCTGGCAGGCAAGAAAGTGCTCTGCAAGGGCAGCTCCACAGCCTCTTCCCTGGCAGCCCAAGGCTCCTCGTGAACTGGCCCCCTGGGAAGCAGCCAGCCTGCCCCGGGAGCAGTGCAGCAGCTGGAGGGGAGCAGCACACACATCACAGAGCCAGGGAAGGCTTGGGCTGGCAAGAGCCCTTGGAGCTCCTCCACTCCAAGCCTTCTGTGCCTCTGCCCAGGCTGGGGCTGAAGCAGGGCCTCAGCACCACAGCTCTGCCTCCTGCAAACCCCTCCAGGGCTGGGCATTCGAGCCCCTGCCTGGGCAGCCTGGGCCAGGCTTGCAGAGCCCTTGCAGGGCAGAAGTTTCTTCTCCTCCCTAAGGCAAACCTGCCCTGGGGCCAGCGGCATGGCCCCTCCTCAGCCCAGCTGCCCCTGTGCCAGAGCCAGCAGCAGCAGCCCCGGCCGTGCAGCAGAGTGGGACGTGGCCATGGAGCAGGGCCAAGCAGCCCCTGCTCAGCAGCCTGAGCCCCTCCCTGCTCTGCTGCCCTCCCCCTCCCCCCGGGGAGGCCCTGCCAGCACCCCCAGCCCAGCAGCCCGCAGCAAGGGGCCACCCCCAGCGGGCAAACCCCCCCAGGGCCCAAAGGCAAGGCAAGGATGAGACAGAGCCTGAGGTTGTCAGACAGAAAGCAATCTCCTGCTGGCAAAAGAGAAAGAAAGGGATGGAGAGAAAGACAGAAAGAGATTGCTGCTCAGCCTGGAGAGAAGAAGGCTGCGGGGAGAGCTCCCAGCAGCCTCCCAGCGCCTGCAAGGGCCTGCAAGGAAGGCAGGAAGGGGCTTTGGGCAAGGGCTGGGAGGGACAGGACCAGAGGCCACCAAGTGAAGCTGGAGGAGGGCAGAGGGAGGCTGGAGAAGAGGAGGAAGTTGTTTCCAGTCAGGCTGGGGAGGCCCTGGCACAGGCTGCCCGGGGAGCTGAGGGAAGCCTCCTCCCGGAGGTGCTGAAGGCCAGGCTGGAGCAGGCCTTGGGCAAGCTGGGCTGCTGGGAGGTGTCCCTGCCCATGGCAGGGGCTTGGCACTGGAGGAGCTTTCAGCTCCCTTCCCACCCTAACTGTTCTATGCCTCTGTGAATGGATAAAGCCTAAGGCTCTGTGACTCTGGCCAGCAGGAGCAGGGAAGTCCTTGTGCCCTGTGCCCAGCACTGCTGAGGCCACACCTTGAGTCCTGGGTGCAGTTCTGGGCCCCTCAGGTCAGGAAAGAGGTTGAGGTGCGGAAGGTGTCCAGAGAAGGGCAACAGAGCTGGGGAGGGCTCTGGGGCACAGCCCTGTGAGGAGAGGCTGAGGGAGCTGGGGTTGCTTTAGCCTGCAGAAGAGGAGGCTCAGGGGAGACCTTCTTGCTGGTTTGCTTAGGTCTATTCCAACCTGCTTAATTCTGTTCTACCCTACTGTGCTCTGCTCTACTCTATTCTAATAAAACAATGAAATCTATGAACCTAATAACTGTGGAATCTATGAAGCTAAGAACTATGGAATCTATGAAGCTATGAACTATGGAATCTATGAAGCTAAGAACTATGGAATCTATGATCTATGAAATCTAAGAACCTAAGAACAATGAAATCTGAAAAGCTATGAACTCTGAAATCTATGGACTCTGAAGCTATGAAACCTAAGAAGCTCTGAGAGACCTCAGCAAAGCTCTCTCCAGGAGCTGTAAGCAAACCCATCCAAGGCAGCCCACAGCAGCTCTTCCTAGAACAAGCTCCTGCGGCAGCGGCTTCCAAGTGTGCCCCGAGCCTGGAAGCAAAGGCAGCAAGAGAGCTGTTAGGCCAAGGAGCAGCCCCTGGCCAGCAGAGCTGGGGGCTCCTGAGTGGCTCAGCTGCAGGCTGGGCTCTGTCCTGCCGGGCACTGGAGGTGCCCCAGCCCTGGCAGACGCTGGGCAGAGCGGCACTCTGCTGCTGGCACTAAGGCGCTGGCCTTGGCTTGCACTTGGGTTGCTGAGCCCTAGGAACGGCTGCCTGCCCGAGGTGGGTGGGTGCCCCGGGCAGGGCAAGGGTGGCAGTGGTGCCAGCAGGAGAAGGGGAGAGGAGAGGTGCCCCGGGCAGGGCAAGGGTGGCAGTGGTGCCAGCAGGAGAAGGGGACAGGAGAGGTGCCCAGGGCAGGGCAAGGGTGGCAGTGGTGCCAGCAGGAGAAGGGGAGAGGAGAGGGCCCCGGCAGGGCAAGGGTGGCAGTGGTGCCAGCAGGAGAGGGGGAGAGGAGAGGTGCCCCGGGCAGGGCAAGGGTGGCAGTGGTGCCAGCAGGAGAAGGGGAGAGGAGAGGTGCCCAGGGCAGGGCAAGGGTGGCAGTGGTGCCAGCAGGAGAAGGGGACAGGAGAAGTGCCCCGGGCAGGGCAAGGGTGGCAGTGGTGCCCGCAGGGGAAGGGGACAGGAGAGGTGCCCAGGGCAGGGGAAGGGTGGCAGTGGTGCCAGCAGGAGAAGGGGACAGGAGAGGTGCCCAGGGCAGGGCAACCCTGGCAGTGGTGCCAGCAGGAAAAGGGGACAGGAGAGGTGCCCAGGGCAGGGCAAGGGTGGCAGTGGTGCCAGCAGGAGATGTGGAAAGGAGAGGTGCCCAGGGCAGGGCAAGGGTGGCAGTGGTTCCAGCAGGAGAAGGGGACAGGAGAGGTGCCCTGGGCAGGGCAAGGGTGGCAGTGGTGCCAGCAGGAGAAGGGGAGAGGAGAGGTGCCCAGGGCAGGGCAACCCTGGCAGTGGAGCCAGCAGGAGAAGGGGACAGGCTGCTGTGTCCCTGCAGTGGGGACTCCCCACCCCTGCCACACCCCCAGCCTGGCAGGGGGTGACCCAACCCAGCTGTGGGCACAGGGGGGGCAATACTTGCCTGTTTGGGGGGGTAGCTCTGCTCTACCTCCATTGTCTCCTCTCCATCCTGCTCTACTTCCATTGCCTCCTCCCCGCAGCCATCCATCCCCATCTGCTCATCCATCCTCACCTCTTGCATCTCCACATCCACCTCCTGCACACTTCTTCGGCACAGCCTAAGGCAAGAGTCAAGCAGGAAAGGTGACTGGCCCTGCCCTGGCAGCCGAGCAGCCCTGTGGCCCGGGGCTCCGGGCACCCCTGCCCCCTTTTGGTGCCTGGCAGAGGCGTCGGGCCCCGGGGCCCCTGGGCAGCCCCCAGCAGAGCTTGCTGCGGCTTGGGCGGCTCCTTGGCCAGCAGCCCCCAGCGGCAGCCAGCAGTGCGTTTGTGCAGCCCCCTTCTCCTCTTCATCGCTTCCCCTCTCCTTGGCTGCCTTCCGGCTGCTCTGCATCTGCCAGAGCAGAGAGGGCAGGGCTGAGTGGTCCTGCTGAGCGGCACTGGGGGGGCCCTGGGCACGGAGCCTGGCCCCGGGCCTGCCTTGGCAGCCCGAAGCTGCTTGCCCTGTGCGGGGGGCTCCTGCACTCTCTCTTGCCCTGCGGGGAGGCCTGGGATGGCGAGGGGCCAGCCTGGCAAGGGGCAGCCAAGGCAGCAGCTCAGGCTGCGGGCAGGAGGCAGCTGCTGCCAGCAAGCAGCCCTGTGCCATGGGCCCGGCACACTCAGGGCTCCCTCCCGCCCCCACAGGCTCCCCACAGGAGGGTCCCCGGCCCATGCCCCCCCCAGGGGGCAGGCTCAGGCCTGCCCAGCCGGCTGCCCCCCGGGGGGCCCACCTCTCGCAGGGCAAGTTTCCTCTTCCTGCCTTTCTCCCTGGGGGGCTGGGCTGTGGGCAGGCAGTGGGCAAGGTGCTGGGAGCGGTGGGCAGGGCTGGGGGGGGCTTGGAGGCGCTGGCAGCAGAGGGCTGGGCCAGGAGCAGGGCTGAAGGGCTGCAGGGGGGCAGGGCAGAGGGGCTGTGTTGTGCCCGTTGCCAGGCTCCGCCAGCTGCACTGCCCAGGGGCCCTTCCTGGATGCCCAGTGGCGATGGGCACAGCACCTGAGGCACCTGCAGCTCCCTCGGGGAACTCTGCCCTGCCCCTGCAGGGGGATGCAGCAGACTTCTGGGCTGGAATGGATGTGCCGGGCTGGTGTCTGGCAGGGCTCTGGCAGCAGGGCAGGGACTGTGGCAGAGCTCAGGCCAGAAGCTGCCAGAAGCTTCCTTCCTTCCCTGCAGACTGCAGCTGCCTGTGGCCAAGGCCAAGCCAGTCAGCACCTGGGAGAGGCCAGCAGCGCTGCAGCCCAGGGCCTGCCGTGCCAGGGACACAGCCCTTGCTGCAGGCCAGCACCCTGAGGAGCTTTCCTCCTGAGGGGGAAACGACACGGAGTGGCTTGGGACTGAGCAGGACCTCCCTTGTGTTTTAAACGACAGAGCCAATGAAAGTCAATTGAAGAGAGTTTTAAGTTGAAAAGAGCAATTTTGAAGCAACCAGAGACATGCAAAACAGGGCTGGGTGCTCCAATGCACACTCCTCACTTCCTAGCTACCCTTTAACTCTTCTCCCCTCAATACATATGCATACTGAGGTGGCTTTATTGAAGTTAGTTTGCCCTTCTGGGGGTCTTTCAATGCTGTAATCCTCTGGTCAGCACAGCCGGGGGGTTGTGTGCTGAGGCCTTGGGATTGTGTCTTCTGAGTGCTGCTGTGGCAATCAATGTCCTTCCCCAGGGCTGGGCCTTCACATAGGTTCTGTTGATTCTCACGACTGGCCTTTGTGTTCCTGTCTTCTGTAGCAACTTCTCTGCCTTTCCCATCCTTGAAGACCTTCTCTTCCTTTCCCATCCTTGAAGACCTTCTCTTCCTTTCCCATCCTTGAAGACCTTGTGAGAAATAGGTTTTAATATTTGGCTTTCGCCAGGGCAATTACTGGGGACCTGGGGCTCGATCGTTGGGGCCGATTGGTTGGCTATGGTCTGTATTGTGAGAGAAAGGTGAGGTGCCAGCATGTCTAAAGACTGGCCAGGTCAAAAGTGCAGGTTTTGTCTCAGTCCTGCTGGAGAGGGGTGGGAGCGTGCTGGGGACTATGTATCTTTGAATATGAATATGTATGTTTGCTGCCTAGATCAGTTCCACTCGTGCTGTTCAGGCGCGCCTCTAGCACATTCGCTCTGCGCCCAGCGCTGTGTTGCCTTTATTCTATAATAAACTGGTTATAAATTTCAGCAGGGAGCTCGTTTCTCACCATTTGGTGACCCGTACGTGATTCCCCTGTCTGTAAGGGCTTTCAGGACCCTTCAGAAGGGGGGGCGCCCCCGCCGATTTCGGCGGCCCGGGAGGAGGACCCTGGCAGCGTCTCGGAGCACGGGTAAACGATCCAGCCGACATGATAAGATAAAGGCAAGGGAAGGAGCTCCCGGCTGCCGCGGCTGCCTGTGATTCTTGTGCACAAAGACCCGGGCAAGAAAAGGGCTGTAAGTACTGTCCGGTTGGGCGGGAATGGAGGTCGGTGAGAGTCTGTGTGTGTGTGAGACGTGGGCTGGACAGTCCGGACCCACGAAGCGAGTGCGGAGTCCTTCTAACTGCGTTTCCAATATCCCGGCAGGGACTTGGCCAGTGAAGGGACGAGGCGGTTGGTGACGGAAAGCGTGGCCCTCGGGAAATGGGGCAAGGGTCAGGTGTAGACCAGCCCCGGGAAACATGGGAGCAAGAAGGGTACCCAGGGATATACCCCCGGACAGTCCTCTGGGGTTAAGGATAATAGAGGAAAAGCCTGGAGAGAGAAAAGTAGATTGTGGGAGATGGAGGAAGGCCTAGAGAGAGAAAAGTAGATTGCGGGAGATGGAGGAAGGCCTAGAGAGAGAAAAGTAGATTGCGGGAGATATCTTAAAGTTATTTTTTAAATGCTAAAATGTTCAGTAGGTCCAGGAGCTGCACGCAGGGTCAGCTGCGGGACGCCCTGGCCACCAGCTGGCAGCCGGGCTGGCCCGGGACAAGGCAGAGCTGAGCCACAGCCTGGCACGGCTGGAGGAGGAACCGGGAGTGCGGCCGCAACCGTGGCCGCACCCGGCAGTTGCTACAGGAGTTGGATCGGCTCCGGGCGGGCCTGGAGCGGGGCCGCGGCTGCGACGCTGCGGAGGGCAGGCAGGGGCTGCGCGTAGAGCAGCCGGGGCTGCAAGGCCAGTATCAGGGTTTGCACCAGCACCTGCGGTAGTGTGGCGGGCAAGGCGCTGGCACAGACGCGGGCGAAGCAGGAGCTGTTGCGGGGAGAGCTACAGTGGCTGAGCCGTGCCCACCAGGGACTGGCGAAGGATCAGGCCCAGGAGGTGGCCAGGCTCAGGTCGGAGAAGGAGGGTTACTCGTGTTCCCAAGGTTCCTAGAGGGAGTGTGGAGAGCGAGTTTTAGGGGCAAAGGGGGAAAGGTTTAAAGTCCTGGTAGCTAAGGATGTTAAATTGGAGACTGAAGCTAGAATTGGGCTAGGGTAGAGATAGTTCAATTGGACATAAGGGTAGTTCTGGAAAAACAGTAAGGATGAGGCAGAGATTAACCCAGAAGTCTGGGCTAGTGAAGAAAATAGAGGGGGGTTAGGTGTAGATAACCTGTTGATCTCGGGAGAAAGGGCAGTTGGGTTGGAAGGAGGGGGGAATGTGTCTCTTCCAGCCCCAAGGCAAGGATTGTTGGGATATTGTGGGTTGTGGATAGTCAGTTGGGTTTTTTGCAGAAGAATTTGTGGGTGTGATGGATGGAGCTCAATCAGGTGATACATAGGATCCAGGCCGTTCGGCGAGTTGTGCCTGGGTAGGGGTCCTGGCTACGGGGTCCCGGAATTTCTCTGTGCGTGGGGGTTCCAGGATTCTGGGTGGTAGTCAGGTGGTCTTCACAGCCCTGGAGAATTCGGGCTGTGAAGGGGTAGCGTTGTTTCTACAGTCTAGGGGCTGCGGAGACTGCTCGTCCGTAGGGATCGGGCGCCCAGCGCTGCGTCCCTGTGTCCGGTGTCCCGGTGGTGAGGGACCCGGTCGGCAGTTTTTGGTAACCTGCGGTCCGGTTTCTAGAGGGGCCTGGGCCGTGGGGGCCCGCGTCGCGGTGGCATTCGCGGGTTTGACGTCCCGGTTTCGGGTGTCCCGGTGGTGAGGGACCCGGTCGGGAGTTTTTCGTATCCTGCGGTCGGTTCCGTGTGGGGCTTGAACTGCGGGGGCCCGTGGCGCGGTTACGCTCGCGGGTCTGACGTCCCGGTTTCCAGGGGAGGGACCTCGGTTTGAGGGACCTGGTTCGGGAAGGTTTTATTCTGTGGTTTCAGGCTTCCGCAGGAGGGCAGGGACCTGGGCTGCGGCGTGTGAGGGTTTGTTTTGCGGTTTGACTTTGCAAGGGATCGGCACAGTGAGGGGGGTCGGTCGGTCGTTTGCAGGGAGCGGCACCGGCGCTGCGGAAGAACGTAGCATTGGTATTGGGGTAGCCAGGCGATCCTGGTGGCTTGGTGTCTAGCGGCTCGGGGCCGGCGCTTCCAACTGCCGCCGCTCGGTTTTGATCCCCGGTCAGTGATTAGTGAGCGCGTTAGGGATCATATGACAGTATTGGGATGATGACGAGTTGAGAAAAGGAATATCAAAGGGAAAAAAAAAGGTTTCTCTTTTGATGATTGGATTTGCCAAATTCTAAAAAGTGGTTTAGTAGGGAAGAAGCTGAATATGCTGCTGTCTGGATTAGGGCTCCACGCTCTACCCCTGTTCCCATATTTACATTAAGGACAAAGACAAGGAAAAGGCAGACAGGCTGGCATGAGAATATGGGAGAGGCAGGATCGGGTGGGGGGGACACCAGGAAATCAGAAGTGGCCTAATCAAGATCCTCAGTGGGACCATCAACAGCTTCAGGGGGGACAGAACATGGGAGACCTGAGAACAATAATAACACAAGGAATTAAAGAAGCTGTGCCCAGAAATTTTGATAAAGCCTCTAGCGAGCATTGGAGGAAGCCTCCTATGGAGTGGATGGTAGGATTAAAGAGAAGCTCACAGGTATATTCTGGGATAGATCCCAATTCTGCAGCTGGGGAGATACTTCTTAGGACGCCGTTTGTTGCAAAATCATGGGCAGATACTAGAAAGAAATTGGAAAAGCTCAAGGATTGGCAAGACAGAGGTTTAGAGGAGTTCCTACGTGAAGCTCAGAAGGTGTTTGTAAGGAGGGATGAAGGGAAGCAGAAGGACTGCTGGTAACTGCTGTGAGGGAAGGTCAGAAATAAGGCAGCTGCTCGGATTTCTGGGGTACTGTCGATTATGGATAGAGGGGTAAGAAAAGGTACAGGAGGAATTAGCCTTCAATAATAATAATAATACAAAGTGGAGTCCAGATGAGTGATTGGATAAAACAAAAAGAATGTGATTGATGCCGACAAACCGTTTGATCTCTTTGCAAGTACATCTAACCAACAGCATCTGGGCTGTTGACCCAGGACTGGACTGGAAGTGAAAATCCTGTTGGGTATTGTTCCAAGTTATTAGATCCTGCAACTAGGTGATGACCAATTTGCTTACAAGCTCTAGTAGCAGCGGCCTTATTAGTAGAGGAGGCCCAGAAAGCAACTTTCAATTTTGTTCTTGTCTCAGATCCCACCTTGGGGATTCCCGATCTATCAAATTAAAGCTGGGGGTAAAGTGTTAAAAAACTTGAAGGAGAGTCACTAATTTCCCTCTGGGAAGGATGTTTTCTTGGTTTTGTTAACAACAGATACAGCTGTCCATGCTGCAGAACAAGGGTGGACACATGTTTCGTGAGCAAAAGGAGCACTTCAGGAGTGTGCCTCTGAGCCTGACTGACGGCACAGGAAAAGCAAAACTTGCTTCAGCGTGAATCAGGTAACACCTGGAACTCCTCAGTCTGAAGGCTCTGGAGCTCCTGCGAATTCCATTGCAAGGAAACATCAAGGGAAGCCCCCACTGCATTCTGTGTATAAAACATCCTGGGACTTGATGTCACTGGGGATGGGTAAAGTGTAAATGTTGTAAATGGTATTTGTTATGATCGGAGTGTTTGATCCTGACTGAACTGGAAGGAGTCCAATCAAAATCTAAGACCATGTCCCCAGGTGTGGATAAAGTCTCCTCCAACATTAGTAATGGTAAAGAGGTTGAATTAGTAATCAGGCCTACTAAAGTGATGGTAAATTTTTCTGCTGCACTGTGATTTTCTGCTATATATTTTTGCTAGATTATAATGAATGTAAGCACAGGTGTGACAGAAGCTTGACAACTATTTCTTATGTGCTGAGAGTGTGTGTGGTTGTAAATGTATGCTGTTGTAGTTACCTGTGAGTTCAAAAGCTTTAACTTCTTGAGTATCAAGTGTAAAGTGGCTTGTTGGAACATTGCTGGAATTGTTGTTTGGTATCAATAAGTTGCAACTAGATGGTTATAATTTGAAGTGATTAGGACAGAGGAGAGCACCAAAAACTGTGTTCAGCTAGTGGGACCACAGAGACTGCAATACAGACGGCTGAAAGGACCAGTGCCTCCACCCACTGAACGGACTGTGGTACCCCAAATGGAGTACACAAAGATGGTCATGAGATGAGTTCCAGTATCAGAACAGGAGTGGTAATGGTCCTTGCCTGAAAACATCACAAACTAGAAACAGGTCGGGGTTCGGAATTGGTACAGCCTCCCTGGACAAGGGAAAGGGACATGGTCCCAGCAGAGCATTGGTGGGGATTGAAGGAGGCAAGGCCGGGTAGACCTCTGTGATTGCCACGAAGAAGATCTACAACCATGGCTGTGGGCAGCAACCCCATAGGCCGTGTGAGTGGAGTTGCAAGTCAAACCGGACTCCTAATTCCCAGGATTAACCACTGGGAGGGAGAAAGTTGTCACCCAGATATGCCATACCTGCTCCCTGGGTGTGGTACCTAGTAAAGGAGGAAATATTTTCAGGCAAGGAACATCAGTTGTTATCCCATTCCTTTTACCAGGAAGTTGAAATTGGAATCCTTTTGCTTGTTATAGAATTGTTCCCAAGTGAGGTTATTCTGGCTCAAGCCAAACGTAGTAGAAAGAAGGGGAGGGATTGTGAGAAATAGGTTTTAATATTTGGCTTTCGCCAGGGCAATTACTGGGGACCTGGGGCTCGATCGTTGGGCCTGCTCCAGGGGCTCCAGCACCCTCCCACCAAAGAATCCCAGCACTGTCAGGTTGGAGCATCACAGGAGCTCCATCAAAGCCATTTCAGAGCATTCACAGAATCCCAGAACTGTCAGGGCTGGAAGGGAGCTCAAGGCTCAGCCAGCCCCAGCCCCTGCCATGGGCAGGGACCCCTCACCCCACAGCAGCTGGCTCACAGCCACCTCCAGCCTGGCTGCAAACCCCTCCAGCCAGGAGGCTGCCACCACCTCCCTGGGCAGCCTGGGCCAGGCTCTCACCACCCTCCTGGCCAACAACTTCTTCCTCACAGCCAAGCTCCAGGTCCCCACTTCCAGTTCTGCTCCAGCCCCCCAGTCCTATCCCTCCCTCACCCCCTCCAAAGTCCCTCCCCAGCTTGCTTGCAGCCCCCTGCAGCTCCTGCAAGGCCAGCAGAAGGTCTAAGCAGCTGGAGGGTAGGTCACACACACAGCACTCCTGGACACATCATCCTTCAAACCCAAGGGGAACGAAGCACTTCCCTCCAGATCCTCCTTCCCCCACCCCTGGGAGCACAGCAGTGCTGTGGCCAATGCCCCACAGCAGAGCTCCTGCTGGCCAAATTTGCTTGAGCAAGCTGGCTGGAGCCCACAGCAGGGCTGCTGGACCTGGGTTGTCTTTAAGATGCCTTCCAGTATCCTAAGGAGGCCTACAGGCAAGGCTGAGGAGCTGCATTTTGGCGGGAGGGGCAAGGGCGGGGCGGGACCTCCCCCGAGAGCTGCCGGCTGGGCTCGGGGAGCGCCGGCTGGGGCTCGGCCGGGCTCGGGGAGCGCCGGCTGGGGCTCGGCTGGGCTGGAACACCTGGAATCACCTCTAGTACCACTGATGCTGGGCACAAGTCCCAAGCTGGGCTCAGCATCAGATGGGAACTGGGCTCAGGAACTCAAGGAGGGAGATGAAAGGTGGAGGGGACAGAGTGCTCCTGTGACAGCAGTCAGGGAAGAAGAGGCTTGGCCCTGCTAATCCCTCAGCTTGGTTCTGAAGATGCTATCCGTGGGGCTGCAATCCCTTGTTGGGCAGTTTGGGGTCCCCTCAGCTGCCTGCTGCTCCCCACAGCTGCCACCTCTGCCTTCCTGCAGCCCCAGGGGCACCCAAGGTGGAGCCGTGCCCATGGTCTGCAGGCCAGCCCTTGGCAGGAGCTCTGCCATCAGGTCCTGAGTGCCAGCAGCAGCCCCTGGCTGTGCCAGCCTGCCCTGAGCTGCAGGAAGTGCCTGGGTGAGCAGAGCCTGAGCTGGGCACTGGCAACAAAGGGATGGAGAGAAAGACAGAAAGAGATTGCTGCTCAGCCTGGAGAGAAGAAGGCTGCGGGGAGAGCTCCCAGCAGCCTCCCAGCGCCTGCAAGGGCCTGCAAGGAAGGCAGGAAGGGGCTTTGGGCAAGGGCTGGGAGGGACAGGACCAGAGGCCACCAAGTGAAGCTGGAGGAGGGCAGAGTGAGGCTTGCAGAGGAGGAGGAAGTTCTTTCCAGTCAGGCTGGGGAGGCCCTGGCACGGGCTGCCCGGGGAGCTGAGGGAAGCCTCCTCCCGGAGGTGCTGAAGGCCAGGCTGGAGCAGGCCTTGGGCAAGCTGGGCTGCTGGGAGGTGTCCCTGCCCATGGCAGGGGCTTGGCACTGGAGGAGCTTTCAGCTCCCTTCCAACCCTAACTGTTCTATGCCTCTGTGAATGGATAAAGCCTAAGACTCTGTGACTCTGGGCAGCAGGAGCAGGGAAGTCCTTGTGCCCTGTGCCCAGCACTGCTGAGGCCTCACCTTGAGTCCTGGGTGCAGTTCTGGGCCCCCTCAGGTCAGGAAAGAGGTTGAGGTGCTGGAAGGTGTCCAGAGAAGGGCAACAGAGCTGGGGAGGGCTCTGGGGCACAGCCCTGTGAGGAGAGGCTGAGGGAGCTGGGGTTGCTTTAGCCTGCAGAAGAGGAGGCTCAGGGGAGACCTTCTTGCTGGTTTGCTTAGGTCTATTCCAACCTGGTTAATTCTACTCTACTTTACTCTACTCTACTCTACTCTATGCTAATAAAACAATGAAATCTATGACCCTATGAACTATGGAATCTATGAAGCTATGAACTATGGAATCTATGAACTATGAAATCTCAGAACCTAAGAACTATGAAATCTGAAAAGCTCTGAACTCTGAAATCTCTGAACTCTGAAGCTATGAAACCTAAGAAGCTGTGAGAGACCTCAGCAAAGCTCTCTCCAGGAGCTGTAAGCAAACCCATCCAAGGCAGCCAACAGCAGCTCTTCCTAGAACAAGCTCCTGCGGCAGCGGCTTCCAAGTGTGCCCCGAGCCTGGAAGCAAAGGCAGCAAGAGAGCTGTTAGGCCAAGGAGCAGCCCCTGGCCAGCAGAGCTGGGGGCTCCTGAGTGGCTCAGCTGCAGGCTGGGCTCTGTCCTGCCGGGCACTGGAGGTGCCCCAGCCCTGGCAGACGCTGGGCAGAGCGGCACTCTGCTCCTGGCACTAAGGCGCTGGCCTTGGCTTGCACTTGGGTTGCTGAGCCCTAAGGAACGGCTGCCTGCCCGAGGTGGGTGGGTGCCCCGGGCAGGGCAAGGGTGGCAGTGGTGCCAGCAGGAGAAGTGGAGAGGAGAGGTGCCCAGGGCAGGGCAAGGGTGGCAGTGGTGCCAGCAGGAGAAGGGGAGAGGAGAGGTGCCCAGGGCAGGGCAAGGGTGGCAGTGGTGCCAGCAGGAGAAGGGGAGAGGAGAGGTGCCCCGGGCAGGGCAAGGGTGGCAGTGGTGCCAGCAGGAGAAGGGGACAGGAGAGGTGCCCAGGGCAGGGCAAGGGTGGCAGTGGTGCCAGCAGGAGAAGGGACAGGAGAGGTGCCCAGGGCAGGGCAACCCTGGCAGTGGTGCCAGCAGGAGAAGGGGACAGGAGAGGTGCCCAGGGAAGGGCAAGGGTGGCAGTGGTGCCAGCAGGAGAAGGGGACAGGAGAGGTGCCCCGGGCAGGGCAAGGGTGGCAGTGGTGCCAGCAGGAGAAGGGGACAGGACAGGTGCCCAGGGCAGGGCAACCCTGGCAGTGGTGCCAGCAGGAGAAGGGGACAGGCTGCTGTGTCCCTGCAGTGGGGACTCCCCACCCCTGCCACACCCCCAGCCTGGCAGGGGGTGACCCAACCCAGCTGTGGGCACAGGGGGGCAATACTTGCCTGTTTGGGGGGGAGCTCTGCTCTACCTCCATTGGCTCCTATCCATCCTGCTCTACTTCCATTGCCTCCTCCCCGCAGCCATCCATCCCCATCTGCTCTTCCATCCTCACCTCTTGCATCTCCACATCCACCTCCTGCACACTTCTTCGGCACAGCCTAAGGCAAGAGTCAAGCAGGAAAGGTGACTGGCCCTGCCTGGCAGCCGAGCAGCCCTGTGGCCCGGGGCTCCGGGCACCCCTGCCCCTTTTGGTGCCTGGCCAGAGGCGTCGGGCCCGGGGCCCCTGGGCAGGCCCCCAGCAGGAGCTGCTGCGGCTGGGCGGCTCCTTGGCCAGCAGCCCCAGCGGCAGCCAGCAGTGCGTTTGTGCAGCCCCCTTCTCCTCTTCATCGCCTTCCTCCTCTCCTTGGCTGCCTTCCGGCTGCTCTGCATCTGCCAGAGCAGAGAGGGCAGGGCTGAGTGGTCCTGCTGAGCGGCCCTGGGGGGCCCTGGGCACGGAGCCTGGCCCCGGGCCTGCCTTGGCAGCCCGAAGCTGCTTCCCCTGTGCGGGGGGCTCCTGCACTCTCTCTTGCCCTGCGGGGAGGCCTGGGATGGCGAGGGGCCAGCCTGGCAAGGGGCCAGCCAAGCAGCAGCTCAGGCTGCGGGCAGGAGGCAGCTGCTGCCAGCAAGCAGCCCTGTGCCATGGGCCCGGCACACTCAGGGCTCCCTCCCGCCCCCACAGGCTCCCCACAGGAGGGTCCCCGGCCCATGCCCCCCCCAGGGGGCAGGCTCAGGCCTGCCCAGCCGGCTGCCCCCCGGGGGGCCCACCTCTCGCAGGGCAAGTTTCCTCTTCCTGCCTTGCTCCCTGGGGGCTGGGCTGTGGGCAGGCAGTGGGCAAGGTGCTGGGAGCGGTGGGCAGGGCTGGGGGGAGCTTGGAGGCGCTGGCAGCAGAGGGCTGGGCCAGGAGCAGGGCTGAAGGGCTGCAGGGGGGCAGGGCAGAGGGGCTGTGTTGTGCCCGTTGCCAGGCGCCGCCAGCTGCAGCTGCCCAGGGGCCCTTCCTGGCTGCCCAAGGCCGAGCCAGTCAGCACCTGGGAGAGGCCAGCAGCGCTGCATGGCTGAGGGCTCTGCAGCCCAGGGCCTGCCGTGCCAGGGACACAGCCCTTGCTGCAGGCCAGCACCCTGAGGAGCTTTCCTCCTGAGGGGGAAACGACACGGAGTGGCTTGGGACTGAGCACCACCTCCCTTGTGTTATAAACGACAGAGCCAATGAAAGTCAATTGAAGAGAGTTTTAAGTTGAAAAGAGCAATTTTGAAGCAACCAGAGACATGCAAAACAGGGCTGGGTGCTCCAATGCACACTCCTCACTTCCTAGCTACCCTTTAACTCTTCTCCCCCTCAATACAAATGCATACTGAGGTGGCTTTATTGAAGTTAGTTTGCCCTTCTGGGGGTCTTTCAATGCTGTAATCCTCTGGTCAGCACAGCCGGTGGGTTGTGTGCTGAGGCCTTGTGATTGTGTCTTCTGAGTGCTGCTGTGGCAATCAATGTCCTTCCCCAGGGCTGGGCCTTCACATAGGTTCTGTTGATTCTCACAACTGGCCTTTGTGTTCCTGTCTTCTGTAGCAACTTCTCTGCCTTTCCCATCCTTGAAGGCCACCTCTGCCTTTCCCATCCTTGAAGGCCACCTCTGCCTTCCCCATCCTTGCAGAACTGATTATTTCATCATACTTTAACTGTTAGCTGTTAATTGCTAACATTTCACCAGGGCATTAGTGTGCATGCATTAAATAAAATGAATAAACAGCAGGTTAGAACCATCCCTAAAATCTTTCTCCCTATTAAAACAAGTCAAATTAATCCTAAACCACTGATTGGAGTAAGGCCTAAAAGGAATCTCACTCTAGTTACATAAGGAAGCTCCCAGTGCCTGACCCCTGGTCTCATCATCCATGCTTCTGCTTTTGCTTTCATCAACATCATCTCATTGACACCAATTATCATTCCATTGATCACAATCCCTCCTCTTCTTCTGAACACCATTAACTCCTGCCTTAGCCTCAGATTTGGCCCAAACTAGCTGTAATTCCGTTGGCCCTGGCTTTTGTCTGTGTGTGTTTAAAGCCAGGAGGGATTGTCTCTTATCTCCATTGTATTCTGCTGGAGGAGCAGGAAACTGCATTCCCTGGCTCTCAGTTGGAATGAATCTCGAGAGACAAGGAATCCTGCAAGGAATTCTTAGCAATCCCAAACACAATCCCCCTGCCACTCTTCCTGATTGTTTCCACCAGTCTCCTCCAGAGGTGGCTTCCCAAACTCTGGTAAGATTGAGCCCATTCCATGTCTGTGTGGGAACATGTGCTCCTTCTTCCTATCTGTCACTAAGTCATGCACCACATTTCTTCACTGTCCATGGCTGAGCAGCAATAGTAAGGTTAATTTGCCTTCTGGAGCTAAGAAGTGATCTAAAGCCAATGGGTTTTGCTGTATTGCAGACTGTCTGTTAGTATCCTGCTTGGCTAAGAAGCTCCAAGCAATCCCCTGTTTGGTTAACCACTATTTCTCCTACAGCTTGCCCTCTGATCATTCTGTTAAGCATATGGATAGGAGGGCAGTGACCCCAGGATCCATCTTCTGCCCAGGTGGCTGGGTCATAATGAGCTATTATCCTTTCTGGAGGCCACTCCTTTGCTTTCCAGTTCCCTGTTTGCAGATCCCTGCTGATTCTTCGTAACTCCTCTGTTTCTGTGCACAGCTGCACACCTAATCTCTCCCCCTGAGCCAGAGGGACCAGGAAGAAACTGGGTCTTACTGGTTTGGCATACCCGTTGGGTCTTGCACATTGGCCACAGCAACCCCAGGCAGTGCCACAGGCTGGGGTCAGAGTGGCTGAGAGCAGCCAGGCAGAGAGGGACCTGGGGGTGCTGGTTGATGGGAGGCTGAACATGAGCCTGCAGTGTGCCCAGGCAGCCAAGAGGGCCAATGGCATCCTGGCCTGCATCAGGAAGAGTGTGGCCAGCAGGAGCAGGGAGGTCATTCTGCCCCTGTACACAGCACTGGTTAGGGCCACACCTTGAGTGCTGTGTCCAGTTCTGGGCCCCTCAGTTTAGGAAGGAAGTTGAGCTGCTGGAAGGTGTCCAGAGAAGGGCAATAAAGTTGGTGAGGGGCTTGGAACACAGCCCTGTGAGGAGAGGCTGAGGGAGCTGGGGTTGCTTAGCCTGGAGAGGAGGAGGCTCAGGGGTGACCTTCTTGCTCTCTCCAACTACCTGAAGGGAGGTTGTAGCCAGGCAGAGGTTGGTCTCTTCTCCCAGGCAGGCAGCACCAGAACAAGAGGACACAGTCTCAGGCTGCACCAGGGGAGGTCTAGGCTGGAGGTTAGGAGGAAGTTCCATAGTTTCATAGTTTCAGTTAGGGTTGGAATGGACCACAAGGATCATCTAGTTCCAACCCCCCTGCCATGGGCAGGGACACCCCACACTAGAGCAGCCTGGCCAGAGCCTCATCCAGCCTGGCCCTAAACACCTCCAGGGACGGGGCCTCAACCACCTCCCTGCACAACCCATCCCAGGGCCTCACCACCCTCACAGTGAAGAACTTCCTCCTCACCTCCAGCCTGAATCTCCCCACCTCCAGCTTCATTCCATTCCCCCTAGTCCTATCACTACCTGATAGCCTGAGCAGTCCCTCCCCAGCCTTCCTGTAGCCCCCTGCAGACACTGGAAGGCCACAATGAGGTCACCTGGGAGCCTTCTCTTCTCCAGCCTGAAGAGCCCCAACTCCTTCAGTCTGTCCTCACAGGAGAGGTGCTCCAGCCCTCTGCTCCTCCTCCTGGCCCTGCTCTGGACACCTTCCAGCCCCTCCAGATCCCTCTTGGCATAGGGGCTCCAGAGCTGGAGGCAGTACTGCAGGTGGGGTCTCAGCAGGGCTGAGCAGAGGGGGAGAATCCCCTCCCTTGCCCTGCTGGCCACACTTCTGCTGCTGCAGCCCAGGCTCTGCTTGGCTTTCCGGGCTGCAAGTGCACCCTGAGAGCTCCTGCTGAGCTTCTCCTCCCCCAGCAACCCCCAAGGCTCTCTCCTCAGGGCTGCTCCCCAGCCAGTCCCTGCCCAGCCTGCATTTGTGCCTGGGGTTGCCTCCACCCAGCTGCAGGACCCTGCCCTTGGTCTTGTTGAAGCTCCTGAGGTTGGCTTGTGCCCACCTCTCCAGCCTGTCCAGGTCCCTCTGGATGGATCCTTCCCTCCAGCTGTCTGCTGCACCACACAGCTTGGTGTCAGCAGCAACCTTGCTGAGGCTGCACTCAGTGCCACTGCCCATGGCACCCACAGAGATGTTGAACAAGCCTGGGCCCAGGACTGATCCCTGAGGGACTCTGCTTGTCCCTGGCCTCCACTGGGACATGGACCCATGGACAGCCACTCTCTGGGTGCAGCCATCAAGCCAGTTCCTTATCCATCTGGTGGTCACCCATCACACCCATGTGTCACCAGCCTGGAGACCAGGATGTGGTGTGGGACAGTGCCAAAGGCTTTGCTCAGGGCCAGGGAAACGACATCAGTTGCTCTCCCCTCAGCTATCAATGCTGTCACCTGCTCAGAGAAGGCCACCAGGTTGGTCAGGCAGGATTTGCCCTTGGCAAAGCCATGCTGACTGCTCCCAATCACCTCTTCACTACTCTTCTGAGTCAGCAGTGCCTCCAGGAGGATCTGCTCCATGATCTTTCCAGGCACAGAGGTGAGACTGCCTGGCCTGGAGTTCCCTGGTTCCTCCTTCTCACCCTTTGTGCAGATGGGAGCAATGTTTGCCCTTGTCCAGCCTGTGGGGACTGATCCAGCCTGCCATGGCTTTTGGAATAGACTGGAGAGGGGCTTAGCAACCTCCTCTGCCAGCTCTCTCAGCACCCGTGGGTGCATCCCGTGGGGTCCCATGGACTTGAACACTTTCAGGCTCTTCAGGTGATCACCAACCTGATCTCCACTTACCATGGGCAGTTCTTCCTCCCCGTCCCTGGCATCGTCTGCCATGACTCCAGGAGTGTGGCTAGAGGCCCTTGCAGTGAAGACTGAGGTAAAGAAGTGATTGAGTACCTCAGCCTTTCCCACATCACTTGTGGCCATGTCACCAGTTTCCTTTCTGAGGGGGCCAGTGACTCACTTGCCTCACCTGGACAAATATCAAAGCTCTGATTCCAGACCTCTTCGCTACACTGGAATCCGTCCCAGTGGCTCACCTGCCTCACCTGGACAGGTGTCCCATAGCTCACTGGAATCTAGTCCCAGTGGCTCACCTGCCTCACCCGGACAGGTGTCCCATAGCTACACTGGAATCTAGTCCCAGTGGCTCACCTGCCTCACCCGGACAGGTGTCCCATAGCTACACTGGAATCTAGTCCCAGTGGCTCACCTGCACACACACAGGTGTCCATAGCTACACTGGAATCTATACTCCACCACCTCACCTGCCTCACCCAGACAGGTGTCCCATAGCTACACTGGAATCTGGTCCCAGGGCTCACCTGCTCACCGGACAGGTGTCCCATAGCTACACTGGAATCTGTCCCAGTCCATGGTGGCTCATTGCCCAGTCTCTGAGCCATCAGCATAGATAAAGCCATCTTTGCACAGAGGCTCATGCCATCCACTCACATCAGTTTGGCTCTTGACCTTCAAAGTTTCACTGGGCTGTAACATCCTGGTCCTTTTCATGAGCAGCTTGTGCTTCCCCTTCTGCTAAATCAACATCTACTGTGTGTAATGATGCCTACTCCTCAGCTTCAAATTCGCCTGTCCGTTGTGCAATCCACTATTCACACAGTACCTCTGCCTGGCACTTCAGTAGCTCAATCTCTTCCTGGGCTTGAAGCTGCTGCTTTGATTCTTGCTCCAGAAGGGCTCTTTGCACACTTGCTCCTGCAGAGGTTGATGCAGAAACAGACATGTTTAAACCCTCTTTAAGAGCTTCTTCGATGTCAACAGCCAAGGCTTTAAGCTGTCACACACAACCAGCAGCTATCTCAGTCGTCAAATCAGTTTGGACAAACATTCAATAAGCCTTTAGCCTCCAGCTCACCAATGTTGTGTCGAAGCTCAGCTGTAAGAGACAGGACTTGCTGCTTCTGCTTCTCCTGTAACCACTGACTTTGGAGTCCCAGCTCATCAGCATGGTTCTTTTTCTAGCTTTCAATGCATATTCTGCTTGCAGACCAAGGCTGGCTTTTGCCATGCGCCTTTGGTAGATCCTGCTGCTTCTTGCTCCTTTCCACTTCCCTTAACTCCCTTCTTGCTCCTTTCCACTTCCCTTAACTCCCTTCTTGCTCCTTTCCACTTCCCTTAACTCCCTTCTTGCTCCTTTCCACTTCCCTTAACTCCCTTCTTGCTCCTTTCCACTTCCCTTAACTCCCTTCTTGCTCCTTTCCACTTCCCTAACTCCCTTCTTGCTCCTTTCCACTTCCTTAACTCCCTTCTTGCTCCTTTCCACTTCCCTTAACTCCCTTCTTGCTCCTTTCCACTTCCCTTAACTCCCTTCTTGCTCCTTTCCACTTCCCTTAACTCCCTTCTTGCTCCTTTCCACTTCCCTTAACTCCCTTCTTGCTCCTTTCCACTTCCCTTAACTCCCTTCTTGCTCCTTCCACTTCCCTTAACTCCCTTCTTGCTCCTTTCCACTTCCCTTAACTCAATACAATACAACACAACAACAACAGGTTGGAAGAGACCTTCAAGATCATCACGTCCAACCCATCAACCAATCCAACCCCCCTAAATACAATACAGTACAATACAGTACAATACAACCCACCTAAACAACTAAAAAACTAAACCCTGGCACCAAGCACCCTATCAAGCCTCTTCTTGAACACCTCCAATGAAGGTGACTCCACCACTTCACAGGCAGCTGATTCCAGTGGGCAATCACTCTCTCGGTATAAAACTTCTTCCTAAGATCCAGTCTAAACCTGCCCTGGCGCAGCCTGAGACTGTGTCCTCTTGTTCTGGTACTGGCTGCCTGGGAGAAGAGACCAACCTCTGCCTGGCTACAACCTCCCTTCAGGTAGTTGTAGAGAGCAAGAAGGTCACCCCTGAGTCTCCTCCTCTCCAGGCTAAGCAACCCCAGCCCTCAGCCTCTCCTCATAGGGCTTGTCTTCCAAACCCTCACCAACTTTGTTGCCCTTCTCTGGACACGCTCCAGTAAGACAACCTCCTTCCTAAACTGAGGGGCCCAGAACTGGACACAGGACTCAAGGTGCGGCCGAACCAGTGCAGTGTACAGGGGCAGAATGACCTCCCTGCTCCTGCTGGCCACACTCTTCCTGATGCAGGCCAGGATGCCATTGGCCTTCTTGGCTGCCTGGGCACACTGCAGGCTCATGTTCAGCCTACAATCAACCAGCACCCCCAGGTCCCTCTCTGCCTGGCCGCTCTCCAACCACTCTGACCCCAGCCTGTAGCACTGCCTGGGGTTGCTGTGGCCAATGTGCAGAACCCGGCACTTGGATGTGTTCAATCTCCTGCCCTTGGCCTCTGCCCATCTGCCCAGCCTGTCCAGGTCCCTCTGCAAAGCCTCTCTGCCCTCCAGCAGACCAACTCCTGCCCCCAGCTTGGTGTCGTCCGCAAATTTACTGCTGATGGAACTTAATGCCCTCATCCAGATCATCAATAAGATGTTGAAGAGCATGGGGCCCAGCACCGATCCCTGGGGCACACCACTGGTGCCTGGCCGCCAGCCGGATGTGCACCATTCACCACCACTCTTGGGCTCGGCCCTCCAGCCAGTTCCTAACCCACACAGTGTGCTCCCATCAAGCCATGGGCTGCCAGCTTGGCCAGGAGTTTGCTGTGGGGGACAGTGTCAAAGGCCTTGCTGAGGTCCAGGTAGACCACATCCACAGGCCTCCCCACATCAACCAGGCGGGTCACCTGATCATAGAAGGAGATCAGTTGGTCAGGCAGGACCTGCCCTTCCTAAAGCCATGCTGGCTAGGCCTGATCCCTTGGCCATCCTGTAAGTGCTGCGTGATCGCACTCAAGATGAGCTGTTCCATAATCTTGCCTGGCACTGAGGTCAGGCTGACAGGCCTATCATTCCCTGGCTCATCCAACCGGCCCTGCTTGTGGATGGGCACCACGTTGGCCAGCTTCCAGTCTTCTGGGACCTCTCCAGTGAGCCAGGACTGCTGAAAAATGATGGAGAGCGGCTTGGCCAGCTCATCTGCCAGCTCTCTCAGCACCCTAGGATGGATCCCATCCGGTCCCATGGCCTTGTGGGGGTCCAAGCGGCTCAGAAGATCTCTAACTACCTCCTGGAGCAGCGGGAAACCATGCAGCTCCCTGGCTCCTTCTGCCAGCTCTGCAGCCAGCTGTCTGGATGATGTTCTGCCATGCTAGGATAGATTGAAGCAAAGAAGGTGTTAAGTACCTCTGCCTTTTCCTCATCCTTTGTTACAACCTTCCCCTCCGTGTCAACCAAGGAGTGGAGGTTGTCCTTGCCCTCCTCTTGCTATTGATGTATTTATAGAAGGACTTTTGTTGTCCTTCACAGCAGAGGGCAGTCTAAGTTCTAAATGGGCTTTTGCCTCCCTCATTTTCTTTCTGCATGTCCTAGCAACATCCCTAAACATTCCGTAGGTGCCTCCCCTTTCTTCCAGAGATGGGTACACCCTCTTTTTTTCCTTAGTTCTATTAAGAGTTCATTACCCAACCAGGCTGCCGTCTGCCCCGGCAGCTCATCTTCCGGGACACTGGCACAGCCTGTCTGAACCTTCAAGAGTTCTTCTTTGAAGCAGCTCCAGCTCTCCTGGACCCCTTTATTTTTAAGGGCTGTATCCCAGGGAACCTTCTGAGTTAGTTCTTGAGTAGCCTGAAGTCTGCCCTCCTGAAGTCCAGAGTGGAGGTCTTCTTGCTGCCCCTCTTGGCTTGGCTGAATACCGAAAACTCAATATCTCCTGGTCACTGGTTGCCTAACACCCTCCGACCACCACATCCCCCACCAGCCCTTCCCTGTTGGTGAAGAGGAGGGGAAGCATGGCCTTACCACTGCTAGGTACACGCAGCACCTGGGATAAGAAGCTGTCCTCCATACACTCCAGAAACCTCCTAGACTGCCTTCTTTCTGCTGTGTTGAGATCCCAGCAGATATCAGGCAGGTTGAAGTCGCCCATGAGAATGAGGTCAGGTGACCCTGAGACAGCCTTAAGCTGCCTATAGAATGCCTCATCTACATCTTCCTCCGGGTTCCTTCTTGCTCCTTTCCATTTCCCTTAACTTCCTGTTTGCTCCATGTTCTGCTCTGTTTGGCAGCTCTACTTGCAACAATGATAACTTCTGCTTGAATTCTCTGCTCCTCACATCACGTCGGGGTCACCATTTCTCGCAGCAGGGTGCCGCGCAGCACCCACTGCGACGGGGGTGGAATTCAAGCAGGGGGGCAGGGAGTGCCCAGGTCAAGAGCTCCTGCCTGCAGCGGCAAGCCCATCAGACTGACGACTGCCTTCAGAGCAGCTCCCATTCGTTGCTCTCCCCTAGGAGGGGCTGCAGGGGAGTGGTTAATCGACCTCCTTCTCTTCCTGGCTGGCGATACTTATTAGGGCAGCGCAGCTGAGCCTTATCTCAGCTATTGGAGTTACTTGTTAAGCCATCGACAGGTGGCTCCCATTGCAGCTCTCCTTGCAGTTTCTCATCTTCCAGCATTCAGGCCGGGGGACACAGTCCCCCACACTCCAGGAGCCTGGACTGCAGTGGAGGAATAAGATGGGAAATGGTGGCTAACTCTTTGAGAGGTGGATCAGAGCAGTGATCCCCACACCAGGGTGGGGAGGATGAAAGACCCTCCCTCCTCTGGATCCTCTAGGGCCTGCTGCAGCAATGAGAGCAATCAGAGTGTTATTGCCTCCCTGGTGGACAAGGATGGGTTATCCACCTGCTGAGCACCTGTGCTGCACAGACAGAGCAGCACACCTTCTTGCTGGTATGCTTAGGTCTATTCCAACCTGGATAATTCTATTCTACTCTACTCTACTCTACTCTACTCTATGCTAATAAAACAATGAAATATATGAACCTAAGAACTATGGAATCTATGAACCTATGAACTATGGAATCTATGAACTATGAACTATGGAATCTATAACCCTATGAACTATGGAATCTATGAACCATGAACTATGGAATCTATGACCCTAAGAACTATGGAATCTATGAACTATGAAATCGAAGAACCTAAGAACTATGAAATCTGAAAAGCTCTGAACTCTGAAATCTATGGACTCTGAAGCTCTGAAACCTAAGAAGCTCTGAGAGACCTCAGCAAAGATCTCTGCAGGAGCTGTAAGCAAACCCATCCAAGGCAGCCCACAGCAGCTCTTCCTAGAACAAGCTCCTGCGGCAGCGGCTTCCAAGTGTGCCCCGAGCCTGGAAGCAAAGGCAGCAAGAGAGCTGTTAGGCCAAGGAGCAGCCCCTGGCCAGCAGAGCTGGGGGCTCCTGAGTGGCTCAGCTGCAGGCTGGGCTCTGTCCTGCCGGGCACTGCAGGTGCCCCAGCCCTGGCAGACGCTGGGCAGAGCGGCACTCTGCTGCTGGCACTAAGGCACTGGCCTTGGCTTGCACTTGGGTTGCTGAGCCCTAGGGAACGGCTGCCTGCCCGAGGTGGGTGGGTGCCCCGGGCAGGGCAAGGGTGGCAGTGGTGCCAGCAGGAGAAGGGGACAGGAGAGGTGCCCCGGGCAGGGCAAGGGTGGCAGTGGTGCCAGCAGGAGAAGGGGACAGGAGAGGTGCCCCGGGCAGGGCAAGGGTGGCAGTGGTGCCAGCAGGAGAAGGGGACAGGAGAGGTGCCCAGGGCAGGGCAACCCTGGCAGTGGTGCCAGCAGGAGAAGGGGACAAGCTGCTGTGTCCCTGCAGTGGGGACTACCCACCCCTGCCACACCCCCAGCCTGGCAGGGGTTGACCCAACCCAGCTGTGGGCACAGGGGGGGCAATACTTGCCTGTTTGGGCAGGAGCTCTGCTCTACCTCCATTGGCTCCTCTCCATCCTGCCCTACTTCCATTGCCTCCTCCCCGCAGCCATCCATCCCCATCTGCTCTTCCATCCTCACCTCTTGCATCTCCACATCCACCTCCTGCACACTCTTCTTCGGCACAGCCTAAGGCAAAGTCAAGCAGGAAGGTGACTGGCCCTGCCCTGGCAGCCGAGCAGCCCTGTGGCCCGGGGCTCCGGCACCCCTGCCCCCTTTTGGGGCCTGGCCAGAGGCGTCGGGCCACGGGCCCCTGGCAGGCCCCCAGCAGGAGCTTGCTGCGGCTGGGCGGCTCCTTGGCCAGCAGCCCCCAGCGGCAGCCAGCAGGCGTTTGTGCAGCCCCCTTCTCCCTTCATCGCCTTCCTCCTCTCCTTGGCTGCCTTCACGGCTGCTCTGCACTGCCAGAGCAGAGAGGGCAGGGCTGAGTGGTCCTGCTGAGCGGCCCTGGGGGGCCCTGGGCACGGAGCCTGGCCCCGGCCTGCCTTGGCAGCCCGAAGCTGCTTCCCCTGTGCGGGGGGCTCCGCACTCTCTCTTGCCCTGCGGGGAGGCCTGGGATGGCGAGGGGCCAGCCTGGCAAGGGGCAGCCAAGGCAGCAGCTCAGGCTGCGGGCAGAGGCAGCTGCTGCCAGCAAGCAGCCCTGTGCCATGGCCCGGCACCCTCAGGGCTCCCTCCCGCCCCCACAGCTCCCACAGGAGGCCCCGGCCCATCCCCCCCCAGGGGGCAGGCTCAGGCCTGCCCAGACGGGCTGCCCCCGGGGGGGCCCACCTCTCGCAGGGCAAGTTTCCTCCTGCCTTTCTCCCTGGGGGCTGGGCTGTGGGCAGGCAGTGGGCAAGGGGCTGGGAGCGTGGGGCAGGGCTGGGGCGCTTGGAGGCACTGGCAGCAGAGGGCTGGGCCAGGAGCAGGCTGAAGGGCTGCAGGGGGAGGGCAGAGGGGCTGTGTTGTGCCGTTGCCAGGCGCCGCCAGCTTCAGCTGCCCAGGGGCCCTTCCTGCTGCCCAAGGCCGAGCCAGTCAGCACTGGGAGAGGCCAGCAGCGCTGCTGGTGAGGGCTCTGCAGCCCAGGGCCTGCCGTGACCAGGGACACAGCCCTTGCTCAGGCCAGCACCCTGAGGAGCTTTCCTCCTGAGGAGGAAACAACACGGAGTGGCTTGGGACTGAGCAGGACCTCCCTTGTGTTATAAACGACAGAGCCAATGAAAGTCAATTGAAGAGAGTTTTAATTTGAAAAGAGCAATTTGATCAATCAGAGACATGCAAAACAGGGCTGGGTGCTCAAATGCACACTCCTCACTTCCTAGTACCCTTAACTCTTCTCCCCTAATACATTTGCATACTGAGGTGGCTTATTGAAGTTAGTTGCCTTCTGGGGTCTTTCAATGCTGTAATCCTCTGGTCAGCACAGCCGGTGGGTGTTGCTGAGGCCTTGGGATTGTGTCTTCTGAGTGCTGCTGTGGCAATCAATGTCCTTCCCCAGGGCTGGGCCTTCACAATAGGTTCTGTTGATTCTCACAACTGGCTTTGTGTTCCTGTCTCTGTAGCAACTTCTCTGCCTTCCCATCCTTGAAGACCTCTCTTCCTTTCCATCCTGAAGACCTTCTCTGCCTTTCCCATCCTTGCAGACCTTCTCTGCCTTTCCTCCTTGCAGACCTTCTCTGCCTTTCCCATCCTTGAAGACCTCTCTGCCTTTCCCATCCTTGCAGAACTGATTATTCATCATACTTCAAACTGTTAGCTGTTAATTCTAACATTTCACCAGGGCATTAGTGTGCATGCATTAAATAAAATGATAAACAGAGGTTAGAACCATCCCTAAAATCTTTTCTCTTTATTAAAACAAGTCAATTTAATCCTAAACCCCTGATTCGAGTAGGCCTAAAAGGAATCTCACTATAGTTCCATAAGGAAGCTCCCAGTGCCTGACCCCTGGTCTCATCTCCATGCTTCTGCTTTTGCTTTCATCAACATCATCTCACTGCACCCAATTATCATTCCATGATCACAATCCCTCTCTTCTTCTGAACACCATTAACTCCTGCCTTAGCCTCAGATTTGGCCAAACTAGCTGTAATTCCGTTGGCCGGCTTTTGTTTGTGTGTTTAAAGCCAGGAGGGATTGTCTCTTATCTCCATTGTATTCTGCTGGAGGAGCAGGAAACTGCATTCCCTGGCTCTCAGTTGAATGAATCTCGAGAGACAAGGAATCCTGCAGGAATTCTTAGCAATCCCAAACACAATCCCCCTGCCACTTCTCTGATTGTTTCCACCAGTCTCCTCCAGAGGTGGCTTCCCAAACTCTGGTAAGATTGAGCCATTCCATGTCTGTGTGGGAACATGTGCCTCCTCCTTCCTATCTGTCACTAAGTCATGCACCACATTTCCTTCACTGTTCCATGGCTGAGCAGCAATTAGTAAGTTAAGTTTGCCCTCTGGAGCTAAGAAGTGATCTAAAGCCAATGGGTTTTGCTGTATTGCAGGACTGTCTGTTAGTATCCTGCTTGGCTAAGAAGCTCCAAGCATCCCCTGTTGGTTTAACCACTATTTCCCTGCAGCTTGCACTCTGATCATTCTTTTAAGCATATGGATAGGAGGGCAGTGCCCACGATCCATCTTCTGCCCAGGTGGCTGGTCATAATGAGCTATTATCCTTTCTGGAGGCCACTCCTTTGCTTTCCAGTTCCCTGTTTGCAGATCCCTCACTGCTGATTCTTCGTAACTCTCCTCTGTTCTGTGCACAGCTGCACACCTAATCTCTCCCCCTGAGCCAGAGGGACCAGGAAGAAACTGGGTCTACTGGTTTGGCATACCCGTTGGGTCTTGCACATTGGCCACAGCAACCCAGGCAGTGCCACAGGCTGGGGTCAGAGTGGCTGAGAGCGGCAGGCAGAGAGGGACCTGGGGGGCTGGATGATGGGAGGCTGAACATGAGCCTGCAGTGTGCCCAGCCGGCCAAGAGGGCCAATGGCATCCGGCCTGCATCAGGAACAGTGTGGCCAGCAGGAGCAGGAGGTCATTCTGCCCTGGACACTGCACTGGTTAGGCACACCTTGAGTCCTGTGTCCAGCTCTGGGCCCCTCAGTTTAGAAGGAGGTTGACTTGTGGAGTGGTGTCCAGGGAAGGGCAACGAATTGGTGAGGGGTTTGGAACACAGCCCTGGAGGAGAGGCTGAGGGAGCTGGGGTTCCTTAGCCTGGAGAGGAGGAGGCTCAGGGGTGACCTTCTGCTCTCTACAACTACCTGAAGGGAGGTTGTAGCCAGGCAGAGGTGGTCTCTTCTCCCAGGCCCCAGCCCCAGAACAAGAGGACACGTCTCAGGCTGTGCCAGGGAGGTCTAGGCTGGAGG
>CM037645.1:1346201-1378044 GCA_015227895.2 Colaptes auratus
ATTCCTCTTCCCATGCCAGTGCTGCGCTTCGCTGATGATCAGAAGCAGCCCTTCCCCTGCCTGCTGTGTGATGTGCCAAGCCTCACCTTCCAGGCTCCTTTAGCTTTCTGAACTGTTTTCTGTCTCTATCCTAGCTGGAAAACACACCCCAGATATTTCTTTCTCTCTCTTGTGTGTGTGTGTGTGTGTGTGCTCAGGGCTAGTGTTAGCAACCTGGACTCAGCAGCAGGCCAGGCTCAGAGCTCAGCTATGGCAGCCCATGCATGAAGCTGATGCCTTGGAACCACTTCCTATAGATGAGACACAGCACACACTGGGGTGAGTCAACAATGGTTTTCCTCCCTCAATCCATCCTCCTCTGCAAATGGAAGAGTGCTCAGCATCCAGCTTGGCTTTAAGTAGTTTGGTTTTGGGGGTTGTTTGATTTGGGTTGGGGGGGCATTTGTTTTGTTAGTTTGCTTTGGTGATTTTTGGGGTGGGTTTGGGGGGTTTTGGGTGCTGGTTTTTTTTTGGGGGGTGTGTTGTTTTGGTAGTTCATTTTGGTTCTTTCTTGGGAGTGGTTTGGTGGGTTTGGGGGTTTTAGAATCATAGAAGCAATAAGGTTGGAAAAGACCTCAGGGATCATCAAGTCCAACCTGACACACAACACCTCCTGACAGCTAACCCATGGCTCCAAGTGCCACAGCCAAGCCCCTGTTGAACACCTCCAGGGATGGGGACTCCACCACCTCCCTGGGCAGCTCATCCCAGTGGCTAATTCCTCTGGCTGGGAAGAACTTTCTCCTCCCCTCCAGCCTAAACTTCCCCTGGCACAGCTTGAGACTGTGTCCTCTTGTTCTGGTGCTGGAGGCCTAGCAGAAGAGACAACCCCCACCTGGCTACAACCTCCTGCAGGGAGCTGGAGAGAGCAAGAAGGTCTCCCTGAGCCTCCTCTGCTCCAGGCTGAGCAACCCCAGCTCCCTCAGCCTCTCCTCACAGGGCTGTGCCCCAGACCCCTCCCCAGCCTTCTGCCCCAGACCCCTCCCCAGCTCTGTTGCCCTTCTCTGGACACCTTCCAGCAGCTCAACCTCTTTCCTAACCTCAGCAGCCCAGAACTGGGCACAGCACTCCAGGGGTGGCCTCAGCAGTGCTGAGCACAGGGCACAAGGACTTCCCTGCTCCTGCTGGCCACACTCTGCCTGACCCAGGCCAGGCTGCCCTTGGCCTTCTTGGCCCTGGGCACACTGCTGCCTCCTTCAGTGCTCCCCCATACCCCCAGCTCCCTCTCTGCTGGCTGCTCTCAGCCCCTCTGCCCCAGCCTGTGGCACTGCGGGCTTGCTGTGGCCAATGTGCAGCCCCTGGCACTTGGCTGTCTTCAATCTCCTGCCCTTGGCCTCTGCCCATCTGCCCAGCCTGGCAAGGTCCCTCTGCAGAGCTCTCCTGCCCTCTCACAGCTCAACTCCTGCCCCCAGCTTGCTGGCAGCTGCACATTCACTGCTGATGGACTCCATCCCCTCCTCCAGATCCTCAAGGAAGCTATTGAACAGGCTGGGGCCCAGCACTGAGCCCTGGGGGCCACCACTGGTGCCTGGCTGCCAGCTGGATGTAGGGGTGTTTTGGGTTGGGTTTTTTGGGTTGGTTGGTTTGTTTGGGGGGTTTGGAGGTTATTTGGTTTGGACTTTGGGGGTTGATTTGTTTTTTTTGGGGGTTTGGAGGTTATTTAGTTTGGATTTCTGGGGTTGATTTGTTTGGTTGGGGGTTTGGAGGTTATTTGGTTTGGATTTATGGAGTTGATTTGTTTGTTTTGGGGGTTTGGAGGTTATTTAGTTTGGGGTTTTGGGGTTGATTTGTTTGTTTGGGGGGTTTGGAGGTTATTTGGTTTGGACTTTTGGTGTTGATTTGTTTGTTTTGGGGGTTATTTGGTTTGGATTTCTGGGGTTGATTTGTTTGGTTTGGGGGTTTGGCGGTTATTTGGTTTGGGGTTTTGGGGTTGATTTGTTTGTTTTGGGGGTTATTTGGTTTGGATTTCTGGGGTTGATTTGTTTGGTTTGGGGGTTTGGAGGTTATTTGGTTTGGACTTCTGGGGTTGGTTTTTGCCTGGGGTGGTCAGCAGGGCCACACTGGGGCTATGGCTTGGGTGATGGAATGGAGACCCCAGAATAAGAGTCACTGCACCCTGCATCTGCAGCCTGGTGGAGACACACATCATTTCACAGCTTGGTTTTGGTGGGCACACAATGCTTTGCCCCCCTTCTGATCAGAGGTAGGGGAGGGAAAAGTTTGGATTATCCATTTGGTTGTTTATCTCCTTGCTGATTTAAGCCTTTGTTCCACTTATTTCTCGGTTTATTTATTTCTCTGTTTATTTATTTATTTCTCTATTTGCTAATTTCTCTATTTTTCTATTTATCTATTTCTCAATTTATTCATTTCTCTATTTTTGTATTTATTTATTTATTCATTTCCCTATTTATTTCTCTATTTATTGAGCTCTTTCTATTTATTTCTCTATTTATTAATAGCTCTGATTTTCTACCTATTTATCCATTGATTCTCTATTTCTTCATGTCTCTATTTTTCTATTGATGTATTTCTCTATGTATTTATTTCTCTATTTATTGATCTCTCTATTTTGCTATTTATTTATGTATTAATTTCTCTACTTTTCTAGTTATTAATTTCTCTATTTCTCTATTTGTGTCTCTATTAATGTCTCTGATTTTCATTGATTTCTCTATTGATTTCTCTATTTATTAATATCTCTATTTTTCTATTTATTTATTTATCTATTTTTCTATTTATTTATTTTTCTATTTATTCATCATTTATTTCTCTATTGATATCTCTATTTTTCTATTTATAAATTTATCTAGTTATTTAGTTATTTATTAATTTCTCTATTTATCTATTTATGATATATCTATTTTTCTTTTTCTATTTTTCTATTTATTAATTTCTCTATTTATTAATTTCTCTATTTCACTATTTATTAATTTATCTCTTTTTCTATTCATTAATTTCTCTATTTCTCTAGTTATTTATGTCTCTATTAATTTATCTGATTTTCTATTTATTTCTCTATTGATTTCTCTATTTATTAATTTCTCTATTTTTTCTATTTATTTCTCTATTTATTGATCTCTCTATTTTTCTATTTATTATTCTCGTATTTTTTATTTATCTATTATTTTATATTATATTTATTTTCTCTATTATTGATATTATTTTTCTATTCATTTATCTATTATTGTTTTCTTTATTTATCTAGTTATTAATTTCTCTGTTTTTCTATTTATTTCTCTATTGATTTCTCTATTAATTGCTCTATTTCTCTATTTATTTAGCTCTCTTTCTATTAATTTCTCTATCTATTTATTATTTTCTTTATTTATCTAGTTATTAATTTCTCTGTTTTTCTATTTATTTCTCTACTGATTTCTCTATTTATTAATTTCTCTATTTATCTATTTCTTTATTTCTCCATTTATTAATTTCTCTAGTTATTAATGTCTCTATTTCTCTGTTTATTTCTCTATTTTTCTATTTCTCTATTTATCTATTTCTCTATTTATTTATTTCTCTATTTCTCTATTTATTTATTTCCCTATTTCTCTATTTATTTATGTCTCTATAAATTTCCTTATTTCTTTATTTCTCTATTTATTAATGTCTCTATTTCTCTGTTAGTTACTTTCTCTATTTCTCTATTCGTTTTTCTATCTATTTCTCTATTTACTAATTTCCCTGGTTTCCTATTTCTATTTATTTCTCTGCTGATGTCTCTCTTGCTCTGCTTCTCTGTCTGTTTATTTCTGGGACTCTGTGAAATGAGACAGAAAGCAGCAGAGAGCCACGGCTCAGTCATGAGGTCTGTGGGTGACAGGTTGGACTTGAGGGTCGTTGAGGTCTCTTCCACCCTTGGTGGTTGTGTGTGTGTGAAAGCAGTGCCTGCCAGCCCACGCTGTGCTGAGACCTAAGGGACTGCCCAAGGGGGAGAAGCCATAAGCTGGAGTTGAATTTGAGGCATGAAGAGTCCCAGCCTGGATGCCCACACCATGGACTTGTGGACACCCAGAACATCTCTGCAGAAGCAGAACCCTTCCCTGCATCACTACTCTGATGGTTTTAGCTCCTCCTGGCTTTTAAGACCCTACTGCATGTGTCCCAAGGCAGCTCCTCTTCCCAGGACAGCAGCCGCCTTGGTTTCATGTGTGGGCTCAGGACTCCAGGGGTGGCCTCAGCAGTGCTGAGCACAGGGCACAAGGACTTCCCTGCTCCTGCTGGCCACACTCTTCCTGACCCAGGCCTGCTGCCCTGGCCTTCTTGGCCCCTGGACACACTGCTGCCTCCTCTTCAGCTGCTCTCCCCCAGCACCCCCAGCTCCCTCTCTGCCTGGCTGCTCTCAGCCCCTCTGCCCCCAGCCTGTGGCACTGCCTGGGCTTGCTGTGGCCAATGTGCAGCCCCTGGCACTTGGATGTGTTCAATGCCATCCTGTTGGCCTCTGTCCAGCTGGTCATGGCCACCCTGGTGGCCCCCAGCACTCCCAGGTCCCTTTCCCCAGAGCTGCTCTGCAGCAGCTCAGCCTCAACCTGTGCTGCTCCCTGGGGTTGCCCTTCCCCAGCTTCAGGAAGTGAATTTTCTTGGACTTCTCCCTGCCCAGCTCTCCAGCCTGTCAAGGTCCACAGCCTCATGCAAGGCACCTGAAGTATCTTTGCTGTGGCTGTGCAGAAGCAGGTTGGGAGCAGAGGGAGCCCTGCAAGCTTGGTGCAGGACTTGAAGTCTCAATATGTTCTTCCCCAGGAGGGTGGTGAGAGCCTGGCCCAGGCTGCCCAGGGAGGTGGTGGCAGCCTCCTGGCTGGAGGGGTTTGCAGCCAGGCTGGAGGTGGCTGTGAGCAAGCTGCTGTGGGGTGAGGGGTCCCTGCCCATGGCAGGGGGCTGGGGCTGGCTGAGCCTTGAGTGCTGGCTTTACACACTGCCAGGCTTGGAGCCTCCACAGCTTCTCTGGGCAACCTGTTCCAGTGCCTCCCCACTCTCAATGGCAGCAAATTCTTCCTCCTCTCTCATCTCAATGCAGCTTCTTCCAGTTTGAAGCCACTGTCCCTCAGCCTGGCAGTCCATGCCTTGGTGACAAGTCCCATTCCAGCTCCCCTGCAGCCTCTGCTCTGAGCACAGGCTGAGAGAGTTGGGGTTGTGCAGGCTGCAGAGGAGAAGGCTCCCAGGAGAGCTTCTGGTGGCCTTGCAGGAGCTGCTAGGGGGCTGCAAGAGAGCTGGGGAGGGACTTTGGAGGGGGTGAGGGAGGGAGAGGAGTGGGGGGGGCTGGAGCAGAAGTGGAAGTGGGGAGCTGGAGCTTGGCTGTGAGGAAGAAGTTGTTGGCCAGGAGGGTGGTGAGAGCCTGGCCCAGGCTGGCCAAGGGGTGGTGGCAGCCTCCTGGCTGGAGGGGTTTGCAGCCAGGCTGGAGGTGGCTGTGAGCAAGCTGCTGTGGGGTGAGGGGTCCCTGCCCATTACAGGGGGCTGGGGCTGGCTGAGCCTGGAGCTCCCTTCCAGCAGAATGATGAAGAGCAATTCATCTGAGGTGAGATTCAGGAGGTGTGGTTATTAAACAGGCACTCCTGAGCCTCTGGATGCTTACTGCCTCTCACTTGATTTTACATCAGAAGAAATGCTCAGCCTGACAGACTTTAATTACTCCCAAGAAGATTAGGGGTGTAAGAGCAGCCATCAGTCTCACAGCAAAAATCCATCTAGCACAGGCTCCTGTCCTCAGTGGCTGTTAGCTGAATGCTTGGGGAAGAAAAGTAACAACAGGGGAAGCAATCTTTAATGTTTCTCTTGCTGTGTGTCCTCCCATAGTCAGAGATTAATAGTCAGGGCTGGCTTGGAAGGGACCTGTGACCATCTGGAGCACAGCCCTGTGAGGAGAGGCTGAGGGAGCTGGGGTTGCTCAGCCTGGAGCAGAGGAGGCTCAGGGGAGACCTTCTTGCTCTCTCCAGCTCCCTGCAGGGAGGTTGTAGCCAGGTGGGGGTTGGGCTCTTCTCCCAGGCAAGCAGCACCAGAACAAGAGGACACAGCCTCAAGCTGTGCCAGGGGAGGTTTAGGCTGGAGGGGAGGAGAAATTTCTTCCCAGCAAGAGGGAGCTGTTAACCATTGGAATGTGCTGCCCAGGGAGGTGGTGGAGTCACCATCCCTGGAGGTGTTCAAGAGGGGATTGGTTGTGGCACTTGGTGCCATGGTTTAGTCCTGAGGCCTGTGGTGCCAGGTTGGACTTGCTGATCTTTGAGGTCTCTTCCAACCTTGGTGATTCTGTGATTCTGCTGGCCAAGAAGGCCAAGGGCCTCCTGGGCTGCAGCCAGCAGAGTTGTGGCCAGCAGCTGAGAGAGGTTCTCCTGCCCCTCTGCTCTGCCCTGCTGAGGCCACAGCTGCAGCTCTGTGTCCAGCTCTGTGCTGCCCAGTTCAGGAAGGACAGGGACTTGCTAGAGTGGGTGCAGCAAAGGGCTCCAAAGCTGCTGAGGGGATTGGAACCCCCTCTGGGGAGGAGAGGCTGAGAGGATTGTGCAGGCTACCCAAGTCAGTTTCATGTAACTCATAAGGACCCCACTGAAAACTACTCAAAGATTCCAGTGGCCTTCCTGTGTCCCCTGAGGGGGACCTCATTAACCTCTCTGGTTTCTAAACCTTGACAAAGAAGAATGAGCCCACTGAGTCCAACCTCTCACCGAGCACCATCTGATCAACTCAAACCATGGCACAAAGGGCCTCAGCCAGGCTCTTCCTAAAGACTTCCAGGCATGGTGACTCCACCACCTCCCTGGGCAGCTCATCCCAGTGGCCAATCTCTCTTGCTGGGAAGAATTTCTTCCTCCCCTCCAGCCTCAACCTCCCCTGGCACAGCTTGAGACTGTGTCCTCTTGTTCTGTTGCCTGGGAGAAGAGACCAACCCCCACCTGGCTACAATCTCCCTTCAGGTAGAGACCAAGGTCTCTTCCAACCTTAGTGATCCTGTGATACTCAAGCTGGGGCTGGACAGGGCTCTGATCTAGTCCCTGCTGAGTGTGGAGGGGAGGGGTTGGGCTGAGAGAGCTTGGGAGCTGCCTTCCAACCCAGCCCATTCTATGGTTCTATAATTTCCACACAGAACAAAACAACCCCAAAGCAAACCAAAGCCCAGCCCAGCCCTCCCCTGGCAGTGTACATCTCTGACAGCCTCCCACACACGCTCTGGTATCTGCATCTTGGTGTTCTTCAGCCCTAGCCATAGTCCCATGGCCTGGTTTAGGTTGGAAAGGACCTTAAACACATCCAGCTCCAAGCCTCCTGCTGTGGGCAGGGACACCTCACACTAGGTGGCTCCAGTCCTTGTCCAGCTTGGATTTGAACACCTCCAGGGAGAGGGCATCCACCACCCCCCCTGTACCCTGGGATGCAGCAAAAGCTTTGTGACCAGCAGCACAGGGAGGGGATTCTGCCCCTCTGCTCTGCTCTGCTCAGCCCCCACCTGCAGCACTGCCTCCAGCTCTGGGGCTCCCAGCACAAGGAGGACCTGGAGCTGCTGGAGCAGGTCCAGAGGAGGCCATGAAGAGGATCAGAGGGCTGCAGAGCCTCCCCTGTGGGGCCAGGCTGGGAGAGCTGGGGCTGTTTAGTCTGGAGAAGAGAAGGCTCCAGGCAGACCTCAGAGCAGCCTTCCAGTAGCTGAAGGGGCTCCAGGAGAGCTGGGGAGAGACTTTGGCCAAGGGCTGGGAGTGCCAGAGCCAAAGGGACCCCCAGCTATCCCAGCATCTTTGAGGGCCAAAGCTGCTGAGCTTTCCAGCTCTCCCTGCTTCCCAATACTAGGAACCAAGAGAGACATAAAACCAGAGCTCTCATTATCAGACACCAGACAGCTATAGTCCCACCTGGGGAGATCTACAGCCAGCATCTGGGTCATGTGCAACACTCCCTGCCTCCAAGCAGAAGCCCTCTAATGATTATTCATGATGAGTTTGAAAGGGAGCACTGCACTGTACTGCTAAGTGAGTGTCTTCAGCCTCCCTCCCACTCGACAGCATCTCAAGCAGCCCTGAACCAGAGCCACCCTGACAAGGGCCTGATTAATCCTCATCCACATGTGTCAGGTGATGTTAACACTCAGCTGGGCAGGGCTGCCTCTTTCCTGCTCTCTGAGCCTCTTTGGCCAGGCAGGGCCTGAGGGAAGCTGCCCTGTGTGTCCCACTGGCAGGCAGGGCTGCAGAGCCCACTGCCACTCGGTAATCTGTCTGCTCTAGCCATGCAAAGAACGGCTCCAAAGCTGCTGCTGCTGCTGGTTTGAGCTCCTGGGGCAGACCTCGGTTGCTGCTGCTGCTGTTAGCACCACAGAATTGTCAGGGTTGGAAGGGAGCTCAAGGCTCAGCCCATCCCAAGCCCCCTGCCATGGGCAGGGACCCCTCACCCCACAGCAGCTTGCTCACAGCCACCTCCAGCCTGGCTGCAAACCCCTCCAGCCAGGAGGCTGCCACCACCTCCCTGGGCAGCCTGGGACAGGCTCTCACCACCCTCCTGGCCAACAACTTCTTCCTCACAGCCAAGCTCCAGCTCCCCACTGCTACTTCTGCTCCAGCCCTCCCACTCCTAGCCCTCCCTCACCCCCTCCAAAGTCCCTCCCCAGCTTGCTTGCAGCCCCCTGCAGCTCCTGCAAGGCCACCAGAAGCTCTCCTGGGAGCCTTCTCCTCTGCAGCCTGCACAGCCCCAACTCTCTCAGCCTGTGCTCAGAGCAGAGCAGCTCCAGCCCTCTGCTCCTCCTCCTGGCCCTGCTCTGGACACCTTCCAGCCCCTCCACAGCCTTCCTGTGCTAGGGGCTTTGGAACTAGATGATCTTTGGGGTCCCTTCCAACCCTACCAATTCTATGATTCTAAGTAACAAAGGAAGAGCTACTGAACATTCCTGCTTTAAGGGACAAGCTTTCTGCTGTAAGGGTCTTGTGACTGCAGTCTAGGAAAGAGGTTGAGATGCTGGAAGGTGTCCAGAGAAGGGCAACAAAGCTGGGGAGGGGTCTGGGGCACAAGGCTGGGGAGGGGTCTGGGGCACAGCCCTGTGAGGAGAGGCTGAGGGAGCTGGGGTTGCTCAGCCTGGAGCAGAGGAGGCTCAGGGGAGACCTTCTTGCTCTCTCCAGCTCCCTGCAGGGAGGTTGTAGCCAGTGGGGGGTTGGTCTCTTCTGCCAGGCCCCCAGCATCAGAACAAGAGGACACAGTCTCAAGCTCCAGTCTCCTCTGCATCCTGCACAACCCCAACTCTCTCAGGCTGTGCTCAGAGTGGAGCACCTCCAGCCCTCTGCTCCTCCTCGTGGCCCTCCTCAGCGTTCTTGGAGCCCCCTTCAGATCCTGGAAGGCCACAACAGACACTTGGTGTCTACTGAGGTAGAAGCATGGACATGAAACCAGGATGGTACTTTGCTTTTTGAGACAGGTCTGTGAAAAAGGATGCCTGATCCTTCAGGTGTGTGATAACAGAGCACTGCTCTCCTCCTGCCATGGGCAGGGACCCCTCACCCCACAGCAGCTTGCTCACAGCCACCTCCAGCCTGGCTGCAAACCCCTTCAGCCAGGAGGCTGCCACCACCTCCCTGGGCAGCCTGTTCCTGAAGCATGAATGAGTGTGCACAGGGTAAGGAGTTTCCTCTTCCTGTAGCTCTGATTCCTTGCTGATGCCTCTGCTTGCTGTGGCTGCAGTGCTGGGCACCAGTGGTCATTTATGGCATTGCTACCTGCAGAGAGCTAAGGTCAGTGTTTGTTCAGTGTTGATTGGGATTGCTAGAAGCTCCTCTGCCAAGCAAAAGCCCATTGCAGAACGGCAGAGACCTGCAGCTTGCCTTAGCATGGGACCTTTGGAGGTCTGGGCTGGGGAACCACACAGAGACCAGACCTATCCCAAAGCCCACTGCAACTACAGCAGGACTGGAAGGGGGTTGGAGCAGAGCTGGAAGGGGGCAGCTGGGGCAGAGCTGGAAGGGGGCAGCTGGGGCAGAGCTGGAAGGGGGCAGCTGGGGCAGAGCTGGAAGGGGGCAGCTGGGGCAGAGCTGGAAGGGGGCAGCTGGGGCAGAGCTGGAAGGGGGCAGCTGGGGCAGAGCTGGAAGGGGGCAGCTGGGGCAGAGCTGGAAGGGGGGCAGCTGGGGCAGAGCTGGGAGGGGGCAGCTGGGGCAGAGCTGGGAGGGGGCAGCTGGGGCAGAGCTGGGAGGGGGGCAGCTGGGGCAGAGCTGGGAGGGGGGCAGCTGGGGCAGAGCTGGGAGGGGGGCAGCTGGGGCAGAGCTGGAGGGGGGCAGCTGGGGCAGAGCTGGAGGGGGGCAGCTGGGGCAGAGCTGGAGGGGGCAGCTGGGCAGAGCTGGAGGGGGGCAGCTGGGGCAGAGCTGGGAGGGGGGCAGCTGGGGCAGAGCTGGGAGGGGGGCAGCTGGAGCTTGGCTGTGAGGAAGAAGTTGTTGGCCAGGAGGGTGGTGAGAGCCTGTCCCAGGCTGCCCAGGGAGGTGGTGGCAGCCTCCTGGCTGGAGGGGTTTGCAGCCAGGCTGGAGGTGGCTGTGAGCAAGCTGCTGTGGGGTGAGGGGTCCCTGCCCATGGCAGGGGGCTGGGGCTGGCTGAGCCTTGAGCTCCCTTCCTACTCTGACAACTCTATGATTCTGTGTGTAGGTCCTCCTGACCACAGGGGGTGACTTGGCTCTCCTCTCAGTAGTATTTCTCCTTCTGGTCCTCCTGCTAAGCTACTGCCATTCAGCAGATGCTGCAGGGGACAAAGCAGGTGTCATCCAAAGCAGTGTGGCCAGCAGATTGAGAGAGGGGATCCTCCCCTCTGCTCTGCTGAGATCTCACCCAGAGTGCTGTGTCCAGCTCTGGAGCCCCCAACACAAGAGAGACCAGGACCTGATGGAGCAGGTCCAGGGGAGGCCACAAAGATGCTCAGAGGGCTGCAGAACCTCTGCCATGGGGCCAGGCTGGGAGAGTTGGGGCTGTTCAGCCTGGAGAGGAGAAGGCTCCAGGGAGACCTTGGGGCTGCAGTACAACATTTGCAGGGCAGCTGCAGGCAGGCTGGGGAGGGACTGTTCAGGAGGGGCTGTGGGGAAGGGATGAGGGACAAAGGCTTGGACGAGGAGCAGGGCAGAGTTGGGTTGGACATCAGGAGGAAGTTTGTTGTTTGTTTGTTTTCCAATTCATGTTTATTTTATCTCTCTATTTATAGACCCTTGCAGGGGTCCAGCTGGGTGGGGTTTTATCATATTTGTAATTGGGGTTTTGGCTATACAGTGCAATACAATGCACCAGGCTGGAAGAGACCTTCAAGATCATCCAACCCATCAACCAAGCCAACCCACCTAATAGCTCAACCATGGCACCAAGCACCCCAGCAAGTCCCCTCCTGAACACCTCCAGTGATGGTAACTCCACCACCTCCCTGGGCAGCACATCCCAATGGCCAATCACTCTCTCTGTGTAGAACTTCTTCCTAACACCCAGCCTAAACCTCCCTGGCACAGCTTGAGACTGTGTCCTCTTGTTCTGGGGCTGGGGGCCTGGCAGAAGAGACCAACCTCTGCCTGGCTACAACCTCCCTTCAGGGAGCTGGAGAGAGCAAGAAGGTCTCCCCTGAGCCTCCTCTGCTCCAGGCTGAGCAACCCCAGCTCCCTCAGCCTCTCCTCACAGGGCTGTGCCCCAGACCCCTCCCCAGCCTTGGGCCCCAGACCCCTCCCCAGCTCTGTTGCCCTTCTCTGGACACCTTCCAGCAAGTCAACCTCCTTCCTAAACTGAGGAGCCAGAACTGGACACAGGACTCAAGCTGTGGCCTAACCAGTGCTGTGTACAGGGGCAGAATGACCTCCCTGCTCCTGCTGGCCACACTCTTCCTGATGCAGGCCAGGATGCCATTGGCCCTCTTGGCTGCCTGGGCACACTGCAGGCTCATGTTCAGCCTCCCATCAACCAGCACCCCCAGGTCCCTCTCTGCCTGGCTGCTCTCAGCCCCTCTGCCCCCAGCCTGTGGCACTGCCTGGGCTTGCTGTGGCCAATGTGCAGCCCCTGGCACTTGGCTGTGTTCAATCTCCTGCCCTTGGCCTCTGCCCATCTGTCCAGCCTGTCCAGGTCCCTCTGCAAAGCCTCTCTGCCCTCCAGCAGCTCAACTCCTGCCCCCAGCTTGGTGTCGTCCGCAAATTTACTGCTGATGGACTCGATGCCCTCATCCAGATCATCAATAAAGATGTTGAAGAGCATGGGGCCCAGCACTGATCCCTGGGGCACACCACTGGTGCCTGGCTGCCAGCTGGCTGTGGCACCATTCCCCACCACTCTCTGGGCTCGGCCCTCCAGCCAGTTCCTAACCCAACACAGTGTGCCCCTGTCCAAGCCAGGGGCTGACAGCTTGGCCAGGAGTTCTGCACAGTGAGGGTGGGGAGACACTGGAACAGGTTGTGGGTTGAACCCCCCTCCCTGCTCACATTCAAGGTCAAACTCCATATGGCCCTGGGCAGCCTGATCTAGCTGGAGATGTCCCTGCTGCCTGCAGGGGGGTTGGAGAAGATGAGCTTGGAAGGTCCCTCCCAACCCCATGCAATGTCTGAGTCCTCTGCCACATCCTGCCACTGGCTCTTCTGAGACACTCCCTACTAGGTCAGGTTTAAAAAGTGGCTTTGAACTCCCTGCTTGGATCCAAGTGTCCCTTACCTTTGTCTTCTTTCATGGCAAACTCAGTCTTACCTGCACACACCTCAACAGCTCCTGCTTCGGCCTTTGCTCCCATCCTGCCAGCAGCTCCCATGCAAAGGCTGACACCACCTTCAGGCTCCTCTGTGCTCATTAGCAGAAATACTTTGTCAGCTGATTTGATTGCCCACAACAAGGAGATGGAGAACACTCTTTCCACCCCCACTCTCTTCCCCCTCACCCCTTCCCAGGCCCGTGGTGCAGGCAGCTGATGATCTGAGCTCAGTTGTCAGCATCTCCAGGGATCACTGAGAGTGTTTTCAGGGACTTGGCTGTGCTGAATGTCTGGAGTGAGGACTGAGGGAGGCTGTCTCTGGATAGCTTTGGTAAGGTGTCTGACAGCCAGGTGGATCCTGTGCTTGCTGCCTTTTTGTCAGGGTGTAGCTTGGGGTTGCTTGCTTCAGCTTACTTGCAGGGCTGGGGAGCAGCCCTGAGGAGAGAGCCTTGGGGGTGCTGGGGGAGGAGAAGCTCAGCAGGAGCTCTCAGGGTGCACTTGCAGCCCGGAAAGCCAAGCAGAGCCTGGGCTGCAGCAGGAGAAGTGTGGCCAGCAGGGCAAGGGAGGGGATTCTCCCCCTCTGCTCAGCCCTGCTGAGACCCCACCTGCAGTACTGCCTCCAGCTCTGGAGCCCCTGTGACAAGAGGGATCTGGAGGGGCTGGAAGGTGTCCAGAGCAGGGCCAGGAGGAGGAGCAGAGGGCTGGAGCACCTCTCCTGTGAGCACAGACTGAAGGAGTTGGGGCTGTTCAGGCTGGAGAAGAGAAGGCTCCCAGGTGACCTCATTGTGGCCTTCCCAGTGTCTGCAGGGGGCTCCAGGAAGGCTGGGGAGGGACTGCTCAGGATCTCAGGGAGTGATAGGACTAGGGGGAATGGACTGAAGCTGGAGGTGGGGAGATTCAGGCTGGAGGGGAGGAGGAAGTTCTTCCCCATGAGAGTGGTGAAGCCCTGGGATGGGTTGTGCAGGGAGGTGGTTGAGGCCCTGTCCCTGGAGGTGTTTAAGCCCAGGCTGGATGAGGCTCTGGGCAGCCCTGATCTAGTGTGGGGTGTCCCTGCCCATGGCAGGGGGGTTGGAACTGGCTGATCCTGGTGGTCCCTTCCAACCCTGACTGAAACTATGAAACTGTGAAGGAGCTTGCTTTGCTGAAGAAAGGAAATCTCTCCCCACTGGTGTGCCTTACAGCATCAGGCTTCCTCTTCATCACCTCAGGAATGACAGCAAAGAAAACACTGTTGTGAGCCAGAGGAACATCAGCAGTGAAGTTCAGTATTCCTCTGCTGGGTGCACCTGGAGGCTGAGGGAGACCTCACTGCTCCCTGCAGCTCCCTGAGAGGAGGTTGCAGTGAGGTTGGCCTCCTTAGCCTCAGGTGATAGAAGGAGAGGCAATGGCCTGAAGTTGTGCCAGGGGAGGCTGAGGTTGGAGAGGAGGAACAATTTCTGTGCTGCCAGAGTGGTCAGGGGCTGGCAGAGGCTGCCCAGGGGGGTGCTGCAGTCCCCATGGCTGGAGGTGCTGCAGCAAGCCGTGGCCATGGCACTTGGGGCCAGGGTTTGGTGGCCATGGTGGGGCTGGGTTGGAGGTTGGACTGGGTGAGCTCAGAGGTCTGTGGAGCTGAATGATTCTGTGATTCTCTGTGGGAGAAGAGGAGGCTAAGGGGAGACCTTCTTGCTCTCTCCAGCTCCCTGCAGGGAGGTTGGAGCCAGGTGGGGGTTGGTCTCTTCTCCCAGGCCCCCAGCCCCAGAACAAGAGGACACAGTCTCAAGCTGTGGCAGGGGAGGTTGAGGCTGGAGGGGAGGAGACAGTTCTCCACTGAGAGAGTTGTTAGCCATTGGAATGTGCTGCCCAGGTGGAGTCCCCATCCCTGGAGGTGTTGAAGAGGGGACTGGATGTGGCACTTGGTGCCATGGTTTAGCTGCCATGAGGTGTGTGGTGCCAGGTTGGGCTGGATGATCTCTGAGGTCCCTTCCAAGCTTGGTGACTCTGTGATGCTGTGATTCTCTTTCAGTGTGAGTATTACTGCTCTCACCTCCCAGCTCCAGTTGGGCTTGATGGGCACAGCATTATCAGGCTTGGAAGGGACCTCAGGGCTCAGCCATGGCCAGGAATGCTGTGATTCTCTTTCATAGTTTCATAGTTTCAGTCAGGGTTGGAAGGGACCACAAGGACCATCCAGTTCCAACCCCCTGCCATGGGCAGGGACACCCCACACTAGATCAGGCTGCCCAGAGCCTCCCCCAGCCTGGGCTTAAACACCTCCAGGGACAGGGCCTCAACCACCTCCCTGCACAACCCATTCCAGGGCCTCATCACCCTCATGGTGAAGAACTTCCTCCTCACCTCCAGCCTGAATCTCCCCACCTCCAGCTTCAGTCCATTCCCCCTAGTCCTATCACTGCCTGAGATCCTGAGCAGTCCCTCCCCAGCCTTCCTGGAGCCCCCTGCAGACACTGGAAGGCCACAATGAGGTCACCTGGGAGCCTTCTCTTCTCCAGCCTGAACAGCCCCAACTCCTTCAGTCTGTGCTCACAGGAGAGGTGCTCCAGCCCTCTGCTCCTCCTCCTGGCCCTGCTCTGGACACCTTCCAGCCCCTCTAGATCCCTCTTGTCACAGGGGCTCCAGAGCTGGAGGCAGTACTGCAGGTGGGGTCTCAGCAGGGCTGAGCAGAGGGGCAGAATCCCCTCCCTTGCCCTGCTGGCCACACTTCTCCTGCTGCAGCCCAGGCTCTGCTTGGCTTTCCGGGCTGCAAGTGCACCCTGAGAGCTCCTGCTGAGCTTCTCCTCCCCCAGCACCCCCAAGGCTCTCTCCTCAGGGCTGCTCCCCAGCCAGTCCCTGCCCAGCCTGCATTTGTGCCTGGGGTTGCCTCCACCCAGCTGCAGGACCCTGCCCTTGGTCTTGTTGAAGCTCCTGAGCTTGGCTTGTGCCCACCTCTCCAGCCTGTCCAGGTCCCTCTGGATGGATCCTTCCCTCCAGCTGTCTGCTGCACCACACAGCTTGGTGTCAGCAGCAACCTTGCTGAGGCTGCACTCAGTGCCACTGCCCATGGCACCCACAGAGATGCTGAACAAGCCTGGGCCCAGGACTGATCCCTGAGGGACTCTGCTTGTCCCTGGCCTCCCCTGGGCCATGGACCCATGGACAGCCACTCTCTGGGTGCAGCCATCAGGCCAGTTCTGTATCCATCTGGTGGTCACCCATCACACCCATGTGTCACCAGCCTGGAGACCAGGATGTGGTGTGGGACAGTGCCAAAGGCTTTGCTCAGGGCCAGGGAAACGACATCAGTTGCTCTCCCCTCAGCTATCAATGCTGTCACCTGCTCAGAGAAGGCCACCAGGTTGGTCAGGCAGGATCTGCCCTTGGCAAAGCCATGGCCAGGGATGCTGTGATTCTCTTTCAGTGTGAGTATTACTGCTCTCACCTCCCAGCTCCAGCTGGGCTTGATGGGCACAGCATTGTCAGGCTTGGAAGGGACCTCAAGGCTCAGCCATGGTCAGGGACACCTCAGAGGCCTTTTCCAACCCAAGCAACTCATGATTCTATGGGAGGAGGGAAGGAAATGGGGTACTGAGCTATGTCTCCTTTCCCAGTGTCTTCTAAAGCTGGGCAGGGCTCCTGCTTTCCTCTGGCAGCTGGGTGCACACCCTGCAGGGGGCCGATGGCTTTGCCTTCTTAAGGCTCTCAGCGCTGACAAACGACCTCTCTCCTGAAAGAGCTGGCCCACGATTGCATTTCAATGTCAGAGCAACCCCAGCTCGATTCAGCCAGCTATAAATACCCTGCACTGCTCTCGTGCAGAATGGGCACAAATCACATTGCAAAGAGGAGACAACCACCAGCAGTCAGGGAGGAGGGAAGGAAAAAAGAGAGAGAGAGGTCTCCATGGCAACAGTTCCTAAATTAACCACTGCAGAGAGTCCCTCCTCCCTGGTTTTGGGCCAGGAGCCTCCCTGAGTTTAGCTCAGCTGGCATGTACCTGCCTGGTGAGCAGCAGCAGAGTCGCAGCTAGGAAAGGAGGACACTGATGAGAGAGGACAGAGAGTCTGCTCAGGAAATTGGCTGGTGATAGCAGGCTGGGAGGCTCGGCTGAGGCCCCTGCAGGCCATTCAGAGGCTTGGGCAGGCTGAGAGCTGGGCAGGGAGGAACCTGCTGAGGCTCAGCAAGGAGGAGAGCTGCAGCAGCACAGCCTGGGAGGGGATCTGCTGCAGAGCAGCCCCGAGGAGGGGCAGCTGGCAGTGCTGCTGGGCAGCAAGGGCTGCATGGGGCAGCAAGGTGCCCTGGGGGCCAAGAAGGCCAAGGGGGGCCTGGGGGGCATCCAGCAGGGCCAAGGAGGTTCTGCTCCCTCTCTGCTCTGCCCTGCTGAGATCTCCCCTGCAAGATTGCCTCCAGCTCTGGGCTGCCCAGCTCAGCAGGGACAGGCAGCTGCTGCAGAGAGGGCAAGGCAGGCTCCAAGGCTGCTGAAGGCACTGCAGCACTGCCTGGGCAGGAGAGGCTGAGAGCCCCTGGGGGTGCTGAGTGTGCAGAGGAGAAGAATAAGAGGGGATCCCTCAGCACCTCTCCTGTGAGGACAGGCTGAGAGAGTTGGGGTTGTGCAGGCCGCAGAGGAGAAGGCTCCCAGGAGAGCTTCTGGTGGCCTCCCAGGAGCTGCAGGGGGCTGCAAGCAAGCTGGGGAGGGACTTTGGAGGGGGTGAGGGAGGGAGAGGAGTGGGGGGGCTGGAGCAGAAGTAGAAGTGGGGAGCTGGAGCTTGGCTGTGAGGAAGAAGTTGTTGGCCAGGAGGGTGGTGAGAGCCTGTCCCAGGCTGCCCAGGGAGGTGGTGGCAGCCTCCTGGCTGGAGGGGTTTGGGCTGCTGGGCTGCTTGGAGGCAGCAAGTGGCAGCACAGGTGACAGCAATGTGTTTTGCCTCTCCCTCTGCAAGTGTGGCTTTGCTGCAAAGGCCTCCTTCATATTCCTGTCACTGGTGAGATGCTAAAATGCTGAGGGATGCCTCTGAGTGCAAGCTGACCTCTTGGCCTGATGCTGGTATGCTCAGTGGAGTGCTTCTGCAAGGCTTAGTAATGAGCAGAGGCTGAAGTGGGGAGGCCTGTGGATGGAGTCTACCTGGACTTCAGCAAGGCCTTTGACACTGTCCCCCCCTCAGCAAGCTCCTGGCCAAGCTGTCAGCCCCTGGCTGGGGCAGCAGCACTCTGAGCTGGGTTAGGAACTGGCTGCCCGGCTGAGCCCAGAGAGTGGTGGGGAATGGTGCCACAGCCAGCTGGCAGCCAGGCACCAGTGGTGTGCCCCAGGGCTCAGGGCTGGGCCCCATCCTCTTTAACATCTTCATTGATGATCTGGATGAGGGCATTGAGACAGTCTTCAGCAAATGTGCAGCTGACACCAAGCTGGGAGCAGATGTTGGTCAGTCAGAGGGCAGAAGGGCTCTGCAGAGGGACCTCGACCCACTGGGCAGATGGGCAGAGGCCAACAGGATGGCATTCAACAAGTCCAAGTGCCAGGGGCTGCACTTTGGCCACAGCAACCCCCAGGCAGAGCTACAGGCTGGGGGCAGAGTGGCTGAGAGCAGCCAAACAGCAAGGGACCTGGGGGTGCTGATTGACAGCTGCCTGAACAGGAGCCAGCAGTGTGCCCAGGTGGCCAAGAAGACCAAGGGCATCCTGGCCTGCATCAGGAAGAGTGTGGCCAGCAGGAGCAGGGAAGTCCTTGTGCCCTGTGCTCAGCACTGCTGAGGCCACCCCTTGAGTCCTGTGTCCAGTTCTGAGCCCCTCAGGTTGAGCTGATGCTCAGGGCTTCACCCCCAAGGTTACCTGCAGTGCTGTCACAGGTGGGTGACTCCATGGTGGGCACTGCTGCTTTCCCTGCTCCTGTCCTTGATTTCTGCCAAAGGAAGGGGAGATCACTTGCTCCAGCAGCACTCCCTCTGCTCTGAGCCATCAGTGCTGTGCTGGCCTGCTCCTCTTAATCCAGGCTGGCAACTGTGCCAAACATCTTGGCAGTCCTTCAGCAAGGCAGGGCTTGTGCTGGGGGAAGGTGATGCATTGTGAAAGCTGTCATGTTCTGTTGTACTGATGGAGGAGCCAGCTGGAACTGCTGAGGGAGAGCTCTCTTCAGTCCTTGTAACCTGGCAGTTCTGAACTGAAAAGCAGTGACAATGCAGCTGGCAGCCAGGCACCAGTGGTGTGCCCCAGGGATCAGGGCTGGGCCCCATGCTCTTCAGCATCTTTATTGATGATCTGGAGGAGGGCATTGAGTCCATCAGCGGTGAATTTGCAGCTGACACCAAGCTGGGGGCAGGAGTTGATCTGCTGGAGGGCAGAGAGGCTTTGCAGAGGGACCTGGACAGGCTGGGCAGATGGGCAGAGGCCAAGGGCAGGAGATTGAACACAGCCAAGTGCCAGGGGCTGCACATTGGCCACAGCAAGCCCAGGCAGTGCCACAGGCTGGGGGCAGAGTGGCTGAGAGCAGCCAGGCAGAGAGGGAGCTGGGGGTGCTGGTTGATGGGAGGCTGAACATGAGCCTGCAGTGTGCCCAGGCAGCCAAGAAGGCCAATGGCATCCTGGCCTGGGTCAGGAAGAGTGTGGCCAGCAGGTGCAGGGAGGTCATCCTGCCCCTGTACACTGCACTGGTTAGGCCACACCTTGAGTCCTGTGTCCAGTTCTGGGCTCCTCAGTTTAGGAAGGAGGTTGAGTTGCTGGAGGGTGTCCAGAGAAGGGCAACAAAGTTGGTGAGGGGTTTGGAGCACAGCCCTGTGAGGAGAGGCTGAGGGAGCTGGGGTTGCTCAGCCTGGAGCAGAGGAGGCTCAGGGGAGACCTTCTTGCTCTCTCCAGCTCCCTGCAGGGAGGTTGTAGCCAGGTGGGGGTTGGTCTCTTCTCCCAGACAGCCAGCCCCAGAACAAGAGGACACAGTCTCAGGCTGCACCAGGGGAGGTTTAGGCTGGAGGTGAGGAAGAAGTTCTACACAGAGAGAGTGATTGCCCATTGGGATGTGCTGCCCAGGGAGGTGGTGGAGTCACCACCACTGGAGGTGTTCAGGAGGGGACTGGATGGGGTGCTTGGTGCCATGGTTGAGTTGTTTAGGTGGGTTGGCTTGGTTGATGGGTTGGATGATCTTGAAGGTCTTTTCCAACCTGGTGTATTGTGTTGTATCTGCAGACCCTTTGAAGCAGAGCAGGCCTCAGATGCTCTGAATAGTGCCCCTCAAACATTGCATACATTGGGGTCTTCCTCCAAGCAGGTCAGTGAGTGGCAGATGTCTGGGAGGCTCCCAGAGCTGCCCAGAGAGGTTGTGGAGCCTCCTTCTGTGCAGCCTTTGCAGCCCTGTCTGGCTGTGTTCCTGTGTGCCCTGGGCTGGATCCTCTGCTCCTGCTCTGGCAGGAGGGTTGGACTTGGAGGTCTCCAGAGGTCACTTCCAACCCTTCACATCCTGTGAGCTGTGGCCCTCTGATCCAGACACTGAGGACCTGGTGGGGTCTGAGCAGAGCAGTAAACCCAGGAAAGGCCTTAAAATAGCTCTCCCTCTGAATCTCTTGGGAATGCAAAGTGAGCTCTCACTGTGTGCCTGCAAACCTGTGCAGAGCCTGCTTTGGCCATGCAGTCCTCTGTGGAGAGGTCGTGGAGCCACCTAGAGGAAGTGTTGTGGCCTGCCTGCAGTGAGGAGACCTTCTGGTGGCCTTCCAGGAGCTGCAGGGGGCTGCAGGCAAGCTGGGGAGGGACTTTGGAGGGGGTGAGGGAGGGAGAGGACTGGGAGGGATGGAGCAGAAGTAGAAGTGGGGAGCTGGAGCTTGGCTGTGAGGAAGAAGTTGTTGGCCAGGAGGGTGGTGAGAGCCTGGCCCAGGCTGCCCAGGGAGGTGGTGGCAGCCTCCTGGCTGGAGGGGTTTGCAGCCAGGCTGGAGGTGGCTGTGAGCAAGCTGCTGTGGGGTGAGGGGTCCCTGCCCATGGCAGGGGTTGGGGCTGGCTGAGCCTTGAGCTCCCTTCCAGCCCTGCCAGCTCTGTGAGTCTATGATCCTGGGGTAGATTAGAAGGGCTGTGGGGAGTAGGTTGAGAGAGGTTCCACTTCTCCTCTTCTCTACCCTGCTGAGGTCACATCTGAAATATTGTCTCCAGGTCTGGGCCCCTCAGCTCCAGCAGGAGCTCAGGGAGCTGCTTGAGAGAGTCCAGCCCAGAGGCACAGAGCTGCTGCAGCCAGGGCAACATCTCCCTGTGAGGCCAGGCTGAGGCAGCTGGGGCTGGGAGCAGAGGAGCCTGAGGGTGAGCTCCTTGCTGGGGGTGAAGCTGTGCAGGGCTGGAGCCAGGCTCTGCTCAGGGAGGGCCAAGGACAGCAGAAGGGGCACTGGGGGCAAGCTGGAGCAGAGGAGGTGCCAGGGGAACAGGAGGGAAACCTTTGTCCATGTGAGGCTGCTGGAGCCTGGAGGTGGCTGTGAGCAACCTGCTGTGGGGTGAGGGGTCCCTGCCCATGGCAGGGGGTTGGGGCTGGCTGAGCCTTGAGCTGCCTTCCAGCCCTGCCAGTTCCATACTTCTATGGTCACATTCCTCTTCTCCTTCTTTTTTTCCTCCCTCTCCTTTTTTCCCCTCCCCTTCTCCCCTGGCAAACTCTGTTTCCCCCCTGCCAGCAGTGGCAGCTGCCCTGTGCTCTGCTGACTCTGCATGTCCTTGGGAAGCTGTGCCTCAGAGAGGCTCTTCCCTCCCCGCTCATGGAAGGGCTCCTGCCGTGGAGCTGCTGCAGTGCATGAGCCATTCTATTTCTGTCTTCAGGGGAATGCAGCCAGGGCTGGGCTCTAGGAGACCTCGGGAGTGGGAATGTCTCGCGGTGGCTGCTCTAATGCACCTTCCTGGTTGGGAACTGGAGCTGTCCAGCTTGCTCAGAGCTTCGGAAGCACCCAGCTGGCAAGTGCTGGCTCAGTGAATGTCATGGGTACAACATCCCTCTGCACACACAGGCTGATAACTGCATCCTGCTGGCCAGCAGCAGGATTCTCACTCCACAGAAACACAGAACCACAGAAGCATTCAGGTTGGAGCAGAGCCTGGGGAGCCCCAAGTCCAACCCCTGCCCTGCCAGGCTCAGCCCTGAGCCACAGCCCCAAGCCCCACAGCCAAACCACCTTCAAACCCCTCCAGGCCTGGGCACTCCACCCCTGCCTGGGCAGCACATTCCAGTCCCTGACCACTCTTGCTGGGGGAAAAAAACCCTCTCCTAATGTCCAGTCTAACCGTGCCCTGCTGCAGCTTGAAGCCATTGCCTCTTGTTCTATCACTAATTACTAATCACTAACAAGACTGATCAGTCCTGGGCCCAGGCTTGTTTCAGCATCTCTGTGGGTGCCATGGGCAGTGGCACTGAGTGCAGCCTCAGCAAGGTTGCTGATGACACCAAGCTGTGTGGTGCAGCAGACAGCTGGAGGGAAGGATCCATCCAGAGGGACCTGGGCAGGCTGGAGAGGTGGGCACAAGCCAACCTCAGGAGCTTCAACAAGACCAAGGGCAGGGTCCTGCAGCTGGGTGGAGGCAACCCCAGGCACAAATGCAGGCTGGGCAGGGACTGGCTGGGGAGCAGCCCTGAGGAGAGAGCCTTGGGGGTGCTGGGGGAGGAGAAGCTCCCCAGGAGCTCTCAGGGTGCACTTGCAGCCCGGAAAGCCAAGCAGAGCCTGGGCTGCAGCAGGAGAAGTGTGGCCAGCAGGGCAAGGGAGGGGATTCTCCCCCTCTGCTCAGCCCTGCTGAGACCCCACCTGCAGTACTGCCTCCAGCTCTGGAGCCCCTATGCCAAGAGGGATCTGGAGGGGCTGGAAGGTGTCCAGAGCAGGGCCAGGAGGAGGAGCAGAGGGCTGGAGCACCTCTGCTGTGAGGACAGACTGAAGGAGTTGGGGCTGTTCAGGCTGGAGAAGAGAAGGCTCCCAGGTGACCTCATTGTGGCCTTCCAGTGTCTGCAGGGGGCTACAAGAAAGGCTGGGGAGGGACTGCTCAGGATCTCAGGCAGTGATAGGACTAGGGGGAATGGACTGAAGCTGGAGGTGGGGAGATTCAGGCTGGAGGTGAGGAGGAAGTTCTTCACCGTGAGGGTGGTGAAGCCCTGGGATGGGTTGTGCAGGGAGGTGGTTGAGGCCCTGTCCCTGGAGGTGTTTAAGCCCAGGCTGGATGAGGCTCTGGCCAGCCTGATCTGGTGTGGGGTGTCCCTGCCCATGGCAGGGGGGCTGGAACTGGATGATCCTTGTGGTCCCTTCCAACCCTGACTGAAACTATGAAACTAATTCCCTGGCAGCAGAGACCAGCAGCAGCCTCTCCACAGCCTCCTCTCAGGGAGCTGCAGCCAGCCAGGAGCTCTCCCTCAGCCTCCTCTCCTCCCCCCTACCCCTCCCCAGCTCCTTCAGCTTCTTCTCACTCAGCACATGGATCCTCCAGGCCCTTCCCAGCTGCCTTGTCCTGCTCTGCCCTGGCTCCAGCACTTCCACATCTCACTGGCACCGAGGTGCCCAAAGCTGCAGGCAGCCCTCCAGGTGTGGCCTCCCCAGAGCTGAGCCCCAGGGCACAGTCCCCTCCCTTTTTTACATCATGGTTGAAAGCCCTTCAGGGTTAATTAACTATTGAACAGCACATGCTGGCTGGTCTAGAAAAGAATCCAATGGTCATCTATAAACAGCCAGATCTCACAGGCAAGATCTGCCTGCCTGCTGTGGGGTAAGGCTGCTGGAGCCCTGGAGCAGGCTGCCCAGGGAGGTTGTGGAGTCTCCTGCTGTGGAGGCTTTCAAAAGCTGCCTGGCCATTGTGATGCTGGGCAGGCTGCCCTGTGTGACCCTGCTTCCACAGGGGGTTGGAACTGGATGATCATAGCATCACAGAGTTGTCAGGGCTGGAAGGGAGCTCAAGGCTCAGCCAGTCCCAGCCCCCTGCCATGGGCAGGGACCCCTCACCCCACAGCAGCTTGCTCACAGCCACCTCCAGCCTGGCTGCAAACCCCTCCAGCCAGGAGGCTGCCACCACCTCCCTGGGCAGCCTGGGCCAGGCTCTCACCACCCTCCTGGCCAACAACTTCTTCCTCACAGCCAAGCTCCAGCTCCCCACTTCTACTTCTGCTCCAGCCCCCCCACTCCTGTCCCTCCCTCACCCCCTCCAAAGTCCCTCCCCAGCTTGCTTGGGGAGTTTAAATCAACAGAACGCAGAAAGCCTCTGCAAAAGATGCATCTGGCAGTGGCCACTGAGAGCTTGCAGAAGTGTCTTCATTGAACCCTGCTTGCATCCCTGAGGTGAGCAGCCCCAGGGGCACTTCTGCCCTGGCAGTAATTACAACTGACAAATGTTGGAGCTCAGGAAGCAGGGGGAAAAGCTGTTCAGATGGGGAGGGATCTGGCTGTGAGCTGTTTGGGAAATAAGCTGCAGAAGTTCCAGTAATCTGCTCATGAGCACAGGCAGCCCCACAGCTAAGCCTCTTACTGCAGTCAGAGTGGTTCCAGTTGTGTAGCTGCTGCTTGGATGTGCAGCTGCAAGCCAAGGCAGGCACTGAGCAGCCAGGCTGTGCAGACCATGCAAGCAGCTCCCCCTGGCTTTGAGCAGAGAGGGGTGAGCTAACAGAGCTCCCAAGCTCCCTGCAAGTGGAAGAGGTTCTGTGGGTGATTGAGGAGCATTCATAGTAGTATCATAGTTTCAGTCAGGGTTGGAAGGGACCACAAGGATCATCCAGTTCCAACCCCCCTGCCATGGGCAGGGACACCCCACACTAGAGCAGGCTGGCCAGAGCCTCATCCAGCCTGGGCTTAAACACCTCCAGGGACAGGGCCTCAACCACCTCCCTGCACAACCCATCCCAGGGCTTCACCACTCTCATGGGGAAGAACTTCCTCCTCCCCTCCAGCTTCATTCCATTCCCCCTAGTCCTATCACTACCTGAGATCCTGAGCAGTCCCTCCCCAGCCTTCCTGGAGCCCCCTGCAGACACTGGAAGGCCACAATGAGGTCACCTGGGAGCCTTCTCTTCTCCAGCCTGAACAGCCCCAACTCCTTCAGTCTGTCCTCACAGCAGAGGTGCTCCAGCCCTCTGCTCCTCCTCCTGGCCCTGCTCTGGACACCTTCCAGCCCCTCCAGATCCCTCTTGTCATAGGGGCTCCAGAGCTGGAGGCAGTACTGCAGGTGGGGTCTCAGCAGGGCTGAGCAGAGGGGGAGAATCCCCTCCCTTGCCCTGCTGGCCACACTTCTCCTGCTGCAGCCCAGGCTCTGCTTGGCTTTCCGGGCTGCAAGTGCACCCTGAGAGCTCCTGCTGAGCTTCTCCTCCCCCAGCACCCCCAAGGCTCTCTCCTCAGGGCTGCTCCCCAGCCAGTCCCTGCCCAGCCTGCATTTGTGCCTGGGGTTGCCTCCACCCAGCTGCAGGACCCTGCCCTTGGTCTTGTTGAAGCTCCTGAGCTTGGCTTGTGCCCACCTCTCCAGCCTGCCCAGCTCCCTCTGGATGGATCCTTCCCTCCAGCTGTCTGCTGCACCACACAGCTTGGTGTCATCAGCAAACCTGCTGAGGGGGCACTCAATGAATAGCTGACTAGCTCTCAGGTAGAAGGTGTGGGGAAGGGATTGTGCCCCTGGACTCAGAAGCCCAAAGGGACTTCTCTTCAGGCAGAGCTTCTAGGTGATGAGCAGTGCTGAGGTGTTGGAGCATGTCCAGAGGAGAGCAACAAACCTGGTGAAGGGATTGTGCCCCTGGACTCAGCACTGGGGAGGCTGCACTTCCAATACTGGGTTCAGTTTTGGGGCCCTCACTGCAAGAAGGACCTTGAGGAGCTGGAGCAGGGCCAGGGAGGGGCAAGAAAGGTGGGGAAGGGTGTGGGGAAGAGGGCTGGGGAGGAGCAGCTGAGGGAGCTGGGGGTGCTGAGTGTGGAGCAGAGGAGGCTGAGGGAGACCTCCTTGCTCTCTGCAGCTCCCTGAGAGGAGGCTGCAGCCAGGGTGGGGCTTGGGCTCTGCCCCCTAGTCTCAGGTGATAGAAAGAGAGGCAATGGCCTGAAACTGTGGCAGGGGAGGCTTAGGTTGGAGAGGTGGAAGAATTTCTTTGCTGCCAGAGGGGTCAGGGGTTGGCACAGGCTGTCCAGGGAGGTGGTGGAGCTTCTCACAAGGACGTTATGGGAGACAGTGTCCAAAGCCTTACTAAGGCCAAGGTGGACTACAGCCCCTGGGCTCCCTGCACCTACCCAGGCAGCTATGGCAGCCCACTGGAGCTCATTTGTTGCTGTCTTGCATGTGAAACCTTTGCTGAGAGAGCCTAACTGGGCCCCTGCCAGTGCCCTCCCTGCCCAATCTCTGTGCCCTTTGCCCTTTCTGGTGGATTTCCTGTTCAGTGCTGGTGCTCAGCTCTTTCCCCTTCCAGCCCTTCAGCTTCAGAGCTGCTTGCAGGATCCTGCTGGGGTGGTTTTTTTTTTGTTTGCCTCACATCCCAGCACTTCTCATCCCAGTGGAAGGTGGATCTGCTTCTGCTGGGATTCAACCTTGTTAATCACTCTGCTCACACCATTGATTTCCCCAGCTGCTGCCAGAGAGTAATTAAAAGGAGAGCACAGACACAACAGAGCAGCACTTTCTCAGCAGAAGCCACTCTCTTTATCTATTATTAATCCACTTGCACCCTTCACTTTGCATTTAGCCTCTTTGGCAGGTCTCAGAGCTCCTCTGCCAAGCAGTGGGCCTCCTGGAACCTGCTCCTGGAAGTGCTCTCGGGTTGGAGTGCTCGAAATGAGATGTGGGAGGGGAGGGGGAAGTGAGTTAGCTCCCAGAGCGATGGCTGCTGAGGCTGGAGGGCTGCTCTTTGAAGGGCAGGTTGCTAGGGTAACTTGGACATGTAAACCCAGCTGGGGGCCAGTCACAAGTGGTGCTGCTCAGGGCTCAGTGTTGGGACCTCTCCTGTTTATCATAGGATCCCAGGCTCGCAGGATGGTCAGGGGTTGGAAGGGAGCTCTGGAGAGCTCCCAGCCCAAGCCCCCTGCCAGAGCAGGGGCAGAGGATCCAGCCCAGGGCACACAGGAGCACAGCCAGCCAGGGCTGCAGAGGCTCCACACAAGGAGACTCCACAACCTCCTGGCCTCTGGCAGCCTCCCAGGCAAGAAGTTCCTCCTGCTGCTGAGCTGCAACCTCCTGGGCTGCAGTTTCTATCCATTGCCCTTGGCCTGTGCCAGGATGCAACTGATGAGAGCCTGTCCCCTGCCTCTTGATCCCCAGCCCTCAGCTCTTGAGAGACATTGACCAGATCCCTCTCAGCCTTCTCCTCTGCACACTCAGCACCCCCAGGGCTCTCAGCCTCTCCTGCCCAGGCAGTGCTGCAGTGCCTTCAGCAGCCTTGGAGCCTGCCTTGGCCTCTCTGCAGCAGCTGCCTGTCCCTGCTGAGCTGGGCAGCCCAGAGCTGGATGCAATCTTCCAGGGCTGGTTGATGGTTGGAATTCATGACCTGGGAGGTGTTTTCCAAGCTGAGTGATTCCCTGCTTCTATTTCCTACTGTCAGGCTACAGAGGTGCTCAATGCAGAGAGCCAGCAGACTGGCAGCATCCTGTAGCTTCCTCCTTGTTTAAACCACGCAGGGCAGCCAAGGGGCAAGATATAGAAGATGATAGAAGATAGAAGATGATAGAAGATGGAAGATAGAATCAACCAGGTTGGAAGAGACCTTTGAGCTCATCCAGTCCAACCTCTCACCCAGCACCATCTGATCAACTCAACCATGGCACCAAGGGCCTCATCCAGGCTCTTCCTAAAGACTTCCAGGCATGGGGACTCCACCACCTCCCTGGGCAGCTCATCCCAGTGGCCAATCTCTCTTGCTGGGAAGAATTTCTTCCTAACATCAAGTCCAACCTATGACCTAATCCCTAACACCTCCTGACAACTAAATCATGGCTCCAAGTGCCACATCCAAGCCCCTCTTGAACCCCCTCCAGGGATGGGGACTCCACCACCTCCCTGGGCAGCTCATTCCAGTGTTCCTCTTGCTGGGAGGAACTTTCTCCTCCCCTCCAGCCTGGAGTGTGGAGCAGAGGAGGCTGAGGGAGACCTCCTTGCTCTCTGCAGCTGCCTAAGAGGAGGCTGGAGCCTGGGGGGTTGGTCTCTGCCCCCTAGTCTTCAGTGATAGAAGGAGAGGAAATTGCCTGAAGTTGTGCCTAACAAACCCAAAGAAGAAGAGTTTTAAGTCATCAGCAAAGATAAACAAGACCAAAGGGTCTGAAGGGTCTGGGGTTTGGCTTCTGGACATGAATTAGGTCTTTTCTTGCCATGGGGAAGTGAAGCCCTTCACTCCTGGAGCTTCTGCATGCTCCAGGCTTGGGGCAGAGTGGCTGGAGAGATGCCTGGCAGAAAAGGCCCTCGGGGTGCTGGCTGACAGCTGTGTGAACAGGACCCAGTGTGTGCCCAGGTGGGCAAGAAGGCCACCAGCAGCCTGGCCTGGATCAGGACCAGTGTGGCCAGCAGGAGCAGGGAAGTGATTGTCCCCCTGGACTTGGCATCAGTGAGTCCACAGCTTGAGTGCTGGATTCACTTTTGGGACCTTCACTCCAAGAAGGACCTTGAGGAGCTGGAGCAGGGCCAGAGAAGGGCAGGAGAGGTGGGGAAGGGTTTGGAGAAGAAAAGAATGGAATGGAATGGAATGGAATGGAATGGAATGGAATGGAATGGAATGGAATAAGATGGAATAGGATAGGATAGGATAGGATGGAATAGAGTAGAATGGAATAGGATAGGATAGGATAGGATAGGATAGGATAGGATAGGATAGGATAGGATAGGATAGGATAGAACAGTCCAGGTTGGAAGAGACCTCAGAGCTCATCCAGTCCAACCTCTCCCCCAGCACCATCTGATCAACTCAACCCTGGCACCAAGGGCCTCATCCAGGCTCTTCCTAAACACCTCCAGGGATGGGGACTCCACCACCTCCCTGGGCAGCTCATCCCAGTGGCCAATCTCTCTTGCTGGGAAGAATTTCTTCCTACCATCAAGTCCAACCTATGACCTAATCCCTAACACCTCCTGACAGCTAACCCATGGCTCCAAGTGCCACATCCAGTCCCATCTTGAACCCCTCCAGGGATGGGGACTCCACCACCTCCCTGGGCAGCTCATCCCAGTGGCCAATCTCTCTTGCTGGGAAGAATTTCTTCCTACCATCAAGTCCAACCTATGACCTAATCCCTAACACCTCTGACAGCTAACCATGGCTCAAGTGCCACACATCCAGTCCCCTCTTGAACACCTCCAGGGATGGGGACTCCACCACCTCCCTGGGCAGCTCCTTCCAGTGGCAACTCCTCTTGAGATTTGAGCTTGAGCTTGACCTTGAGACTGTGTTCTGGTGCTGGGGGCCTGGCAGAAGAGCCCAACCCCCAGCTGGCTACAACCTCCCTGCAGGGAGTTGCAGAGAGCAAGAAGGTCTCCCCTGAGCCTCCTCTGCTCGGGCTTAGCTGGGGAGGAGCAGCTGAGGGAGCTGGGGGTGTGGAGTGTGGAGCAGAGGAGGCTGAGGGAGACCTGAGGGGAGGCTGGAGCTGGGTGGGGGGTCAGCCCAGGCTGGGCTGGTGTGGCCCTGTGAGTCAGGGCTGGCGACCCAGGCGTGACCTGGCTGCAATTCTTTGCTTGCAGGTATTTATGAGCCGCCATTTCTTGCACTATTGTGGTGAGCCCACTCTGGATGTGAAGATTGCCTTTTGTCAGGTGTGTGTTCCTTGCAGGTAAACCCAGGTACAGTATGCCTTTGTACTTCACTTCCTTTGCAGCTTCACCCCCCCCCCCCCACAGTGGGAGAGAGCAGAGTAGGCAGGGAAAAGTCAGCAGCCTGCTGGGAGGAGAGAGTTTATAAGCTGAGTGCAGGCTGACCAAAGCAGCACCCCCAAACCCCTTCCTTTTCTAAAGTGCTTGGAAGCTCAGTTTCCTGTTGGTCCTTCATGATTGCCCTGGGGCTTCACTAAAATGCCAGCTAATCCTCTGAGGGTTGCCTTTCAGGCCAGGGAAATAGGCTAGCTGAGTTGGCAGTCAGACAGAGAGGCACAGATGGGTTGGCTTGGAATGGAGCTTCAAGCTCAGCCAGATCCAACCCCCCTGCCGTGGGCAGGGACACCTCCCACCAGCCCCAGCTTGCTCAGGGTCTCATCCAGCCTGGCCCTCAACACCTCCAGGAGGGGTCAGCCACAGCCTCCCTGGGCAGCCTGGGCCAGAGTCTCCCCAGCCTCACTCTCAACGATTTCTTCCTCCTCTCCTCTCTCAATGTGCCCTCTCCCCAGCTCAAAGCCATTGTCCCCTGTCCGTTCCCACTCTCATCCCTTGCCCAAAGTTCCTTCCCAGCTCTCCTGGAGCCCCTTCAGGTACTGGAAGGCTGCTCTGAGGTCTGTCTGGAGCCTTCTCTTCTCCAGGCTGAACAGCCCCAGCTCTCCCAGCCTGGCCCCACAGGGGAGGTTCTGCAGCCTCTGATCATCTTCATGGCCTCAACTCCTGCCCCCAGCTTGCTGCCAGCTGCACATTCACTGCTGATGGACTCCATCCCCTCCTCCAGATCATCAATAAAGATATTGATCAGGCTGGGGCCCAGCCCTGAGCCCTGGGGCACACCACTGGTGCCTGGCTGCCAGCTGGCTGTGGCACCATTCCCCACCACTCTCTGGGCTCAGCCTGCAGCCAGTTCCTGACCCAGCTCAGAGTGCTGCTGCCCCAGCCAGGGGCTGACAGCTTGGCCAGGAGCTTGCTGTGGGGGATGGTGGCTAAGGCCTTGCTGGAGTCCAGGCAGACTCCATCCACAGCCTGCCCCACATCCCCCAGGCAGTCCCCTGGGCATGGAAGGAGATCAGGTTGGTGAGGCAGGACCTGCCCTACCTGAATCCAAGAAGATTCCTCTACTATCCAACCTGTTGCAACTCAGAGGCCATTTCCTCTTGTCATTGTTATTAGGGAGAAGAGACCAACTCCCCCCTGGCTGCAGCCTCCTCTCAGGGAGCTGCAGAGAACAAGGAGAGATTAAACACCCCCTGCTCCCTCAGCTGCTCCTCCCCAGCCCTCTTCTCCACACCCTTCCCCACCTTCCTTGCCCTTCCCTGGCCCTGCTCCAGCTCCTCAAGCTCCTTCTTGCAGTGAGGGCCCCAAAACTGAACCCAGTATTGGAAGTGCAGCCTCCCCAGTGCTGAGGTCCAGGGGCACAATCCCTTCACCAGGTTTGTTGCTCTCCTCTGGACATGCTCCAACACCTCAGCAGTGCTCCTCACTTAGAAGCTCTGCCTGAGGAGAAGTCCCTTTGGGCTTCTGAGCAGCAGGTGATAACCACAGCCACCAAATGAACCCCAGAAGCCCTGTGCCTGCAGGAAGGAAGCAATTAAAGCTCAGTGAGCATGGGGAAGGCAGGTGAGGAATAGGTAAACAGGGCCTTGCTTTGTGGTTGTCTATTTGGTAGAGAGCAGTGAAAAGGGAATGCAGCTCAGTCCTGCTGCTCCCTCTGGAATCAGAGCTAGGCAAGAGGCAGGTCTGAAGCTGCTGGGAGGTGGGGGGGGGGGTGTTGTATCTGGCACAGAGAAGCTGTGGGCTTGAAGGAAACCCCACAGAAAATCACAGCCAGTGCTTAAAGAATCACAGAGTGGTCCAGGCTGGAAGGGAGCCCCAGAGCTCCTCCAGCCCAACCCCCTTGCAGGCAGCAGGGATGTCCCCAGCTATGTCAGGTGGCCCAGAGCCCTCTCCACCTCACCTTGAGCAGCTCCAGGGATGGGGCCTCCACCACCTCCCCGAGCAAAGTGTTCCAGCACCTCACAGTAAAGAATTTGTTCCTCTCATCCGATCTGAATCAGCCATTCTCCAGCTGAAAGCCGCTGGCCCAGGTCCTGGCCCTGCAGGCCTTGGCAGACCGACTCTCCCCATCCTTATCGCAGCCCCCTTCAGGTACTGCAGGGCTGCTCTAAGGACTCCCTTAAGCTGCTGAGGGCGCTGCAACATCTCTGGTGAGGAAAGGCCATCACGGAATCAATCAGCCAGGTTGGAATAGACCTCAGAGATCCTCAATCCAACCTAGCACCCAGCCCCATCTGATCAGCTACACCATGGCACGAAGAGCCTCCTCCAGGCTTGTCTTAAACACCTCCAGGGACATCAACCCCAGCCCCTCCCTGGGCAGCTCAGCCCAGTGGCCAATTCCTCTTGCTGGAAGAATTTCTCCTCCCCTCCAGCTCAACCTCCCTGGCACAGCTTGAGACTGTG
>CM037645.1:1378544-1406894 GCA_015227895.2 Colaptes auratus
GGGGCAGAGTTGAAACACTTCAGGAGCTCAGGGTGAAAGGTGCCAGGGAAGATAGAGTCATTATTTATGGCTCTGGAAATAGAAAAGGCTAACCCAGAGCCTTTGCAGTCCTCCCCCCCCAACACTGCCAGCTGGCACTGAGCGCGAAGCGAAAGCACTGCAAAGTGCTTCTCCCCTTGCTTCTCTCACAGTGCAATTTTAATATGTGGTAGGTGGCAGGTTGCCATTTCCATTTTCTGAGTGCAAAACCTCCTGGGGGTGTTGGGGGTGTTGGGGGGGGGGGGGGGGAACAGGGAGTACAGCCAAGGGAAGCAGAGCTGCCGAGGACTTCGAGTTGGAACTTCGCCGTTTCGAACGCTCCGCCTCTCGGTTCAAACCGCCAAACCTTCGGCGCCCTCGGAGTCGAGGGACTTCATGGAAGCAGCAGCAGCAAGGGGCAAGTTCTTCAGCACTACTTGGAATCCCTTTCCCAGAGGGATTTCCAGCCTCTCCCACCTGAGTCGGCGCTGTGCGAGGCGGCAGAAGGCCTCAGGAGGCAGCCTGTGGCGGGCGAAGGGCAGCACGGTCAAAGCTCAGCGCAGGGGGATCCCCAGGCAGCCACTGCCTTCAGACCTGCAGCACTGGCAGCCTCTGGGAGCTGGCCTGGCAGCCTCAGAGGGACTGTCAGCAAGGGCTGGGAGTGAGTTAGAATCATAGAATCAACCAGGTTGGAAAAGACCTCAGAGATCATCAAGAGCAGCCTATGACCCAACACCTCCTGACAACCAAACCACGGCTCCAAGTGCCACAGCCAAGCCCCTTTGGAACACCTCCAGGGCTGGGGACTCCACCACCTCCCTGGGCAGCTCATTCCAGTGGCCAATTCATCTGGCTGGGAAGAGGAGAGAGCCTTGGGGGTGCTGGGGGAGGAGAAGCTCAGCAGGAGCTCTCAGGGTGCACTTGCAGCCCGGAAAGCCAAGCAGAGCTGGGCTGCAGCAGGAGAAGTGTGGCAGCAGGGCAAGGAGAGGGGATTCTCCCCCTCTGCTCAGCCCTGCTGAGACCCACCTGCAGTACTGCCTCCAGCTCTGGAGCCCCTATGCCAAGAGGGATCTGGAGGGCTGGAAGGTGTCCAGAGCAGGGCCAGGAGGAGGAGCAGAGGGCTGGGCACCTCTCCTGTGAGGACAGACTGAAGAGTTGGGGCTGTTCAGGCTGGAGAAGAGAAGGCTCCGAGGTGACCTCATGTGGCTTCCAGTGTCTGCAGGGGGCTACAGAAGGCTGGGAGGGACTGCTCAGGATCTCAGGCAGTGATAGGATAGGATAGGGGGAATGGACTGAAGCTGGAGGTGGGGGATTCAGGCTGGAGGGGAGGAGGAAGTTCTTCACTGTGAGTGGTGGTGGTGAAGCCCTGGATGGGTTGTGCAGGGAGGTGGTTGAGGCCCCTGTCCCTGGAGGTGTTTAAGCCCAGGCTGGATGAGGCTCCGTCCAGCCTGATCTAGTGTGGGGGTCCCTGCCCATGGCAGGGGGGTTGGAACTGGATGATCCTTGTGGTCCCTTCCAACCCTAACTGAAACTATGAAACTATGAAACTTTCTGCACAGCTTGGAACCAGCTCAGCTGCTTCCTGCAGCCATGGAACAGCTTTGCAGAGGGAGAGGTTTGTGGGGCCTGCATTTTGGGAAGCCATTTGCAAAGAAGGTTGAGACTCTGATGCCAACTGATGGCCTCAGGGTAGCCAGCCCAGTGCCACACAACCACAGAACTGCTTTGGCCAGAAGAGGTCTTCAAGATCATTGAGTCCAGCCTTCAACCAACACCCCCATGGCCATGAAACCACCTCCCCATGTGCCATGCCACAGGGTCCTGAAGACCTCCAGGGACAGGGCTCCACCACCTCCCTGGGCAGCATCTTCCAATCACAGAATCAATAAGGTTGGAAAAGCCCTCAGAGCTCATCAAGCCCAACCTATCACCCAACCCCTCCTGACTAACTAACCCATGGCTCCAAGTGCCACAGCCAGGCCTTTCTTGAGCACCTCCAGGGCTGGGGACTCCACCACCTCCCTGGGCAGCTCATCCCAGTGGCTAATTCTTCTTTCTGGGAAGAACTTTCTCCTCCCCTCCAGCCTGAACCTCCCCTGGCACAGCTTGAGACTGTGTCCTCTTGTTCTGGGGCTGGGGGCCTGGCAGAAGAGACCAACCCCCAGCTGGAGCAGCTCTGCTCTGAGGACAGGCTGGGAGAGTTGGGGCTGTTGAGTCTGGAGAAGAGAAGCCTGCAGGGAGACCTCAGAGCAGCCTCCCAGTACCTGAAGGGGCTCCAGGAGAGCTGGGGAGGGACTTTGGACAAGGACTGGGAGTAGCAGGATGAAGGACAATGGCTTTGAGCTGGGAGAGGAGAGATTGAGAGTGGAGATGAAGAAATTGCTGAGAGTGAGGCTGGGGAGACTCTGGCACAGGCTGCCCAGGGAGGCTGTGGCTGGGTTGGGTTAGAAGGGACCTCAAAAATCACCCAGTTCCAACCCCCTGCCATGGGCTGGGACACCTCCCACCAGCCCCAGGGTGCTCCAGACCTCACCCAACCTGGCTGTCAACATTTCCAGGTGGTGGTTCACAGCTGATGTACCAACAACCCACAAGTCTCTCTCAGCTTCCAAGGCCCAGTCTTAGGCATGCTCCTGTTTGCATGCCTGCACCAGCCCCTCCTGCCTGCCCTGGCTTCTCTCCAGCCTGGAGCAAGTGCAAAGGTGCATTGGCTGCTGTCTGAAGGCACTCATGGCTCAGCTCAGCCCTAAGCATCCAGGCAGGACTTCCTACCTCCCAGCTTCCTGACTCCCTAAGACAAGACAGTGTGGAAAGCAGCCAGGCAGAGAGGGACCTGGGGGTGCTGGGGGAGAGCAGCTGAAGAGGAGGCAGCAGTGTGCCCAGGGGGCCAAGAAGGCCAAGGGCAGCCTGGCCTGGGTCAGGCAGAGTGTGGCCAGCAGGAGCAGGGAAGTCCTTGTGCCCTGTGCTCAGCACTGCTGAGGCCACCCCTTGAGTCCTGTGTCCAGTTCTGGGCTGCTGAGGTTAGGAAGGACATTGAGAGACTTGAAGGTGTCCAGAGAAGGGCAACAGAGCTGGGGAGGGGTCTGGGGCACAGGGCTGGGGAGGGGTCTGGGGCACAGCCCTGGGAGAGGCTGAGGGAGCTGGGGTTTGCTCAGCCTGGAGCAGAGGAGGCTCAGGGGAGACCTTCTTGCTCTCTCCAGCTCCCTGCAGGGAGTTGTAGCCAGGGGGGGGTTGGTCTCTTCTGCCAGGCCCCCAGCAGCAGAACAAGAGGACACAGTCTCAAGCTGTGCCAGGGCAGGTTTGGGCTGGATGTTAGGTAGAAGTTCTTCCCAGCAAGAGGAATTGGCCACTGGAATGTGCTGCACAGGGAGGTGGTGGAGTCCCCATCCCTGGAGGTGTTTAGGAAGAGCCTGGCTGAGGCCCTTGGTGCCACAGTCTGGTTGATTGGTTAGGGCTGGGTGGTCAGTTGGACTCGATGATCTTGGAGGTCTCTTCCAACCTGGGTGACTCTGTGATTCTGTGCTGGTTTCTCCCAGGTGGGGAATGTTGTCTCAGAGAGAAAGGTGTTTCAGGGCCCCCCACCTCCCCAGAGCACTGCCCCACAAACCCAGGTGCTGCACTGCCCCTGGGGCACAGACAGGCAGCACTCTTAGCAGGCTCTTTCCAAGGAGCTTAAACAAGTTTGGGGGGACCTCTTCTGCCCTTGGCTTACCTGCTCTGGGAGAAAAGAAGGCTCTCTGCTGTCCTGATGGTTGTGCTCTGTGGGAAGGGGGGAGCAAAAGAGGAGGGGGCAGAAGAGTGCTGTGGGCAGTATTGCTGTGCAAGGGGAGGCAGGTTGCACACAGCGTGAGGAAAGGCCAGAGAGCTGCTGCCACAACCACTGCTCTCCTCCTCCTGGTTCTGCAGCACTTTCCTGGAAGGGTGGGTGGCAAAATCTCTCCTGCAAGGTAATACTGAGCTCCAGAGACTCTCCTGCAAGGCAGTCTGGAGTTGCTGCTTTTCCCCCTCCATCACTGACTGCAGAATGCCTTAGGACAGTCATAGATTGGGTTGGGTTGGAAGGGACCTTAGAGATCCTCTAGTTCCAAACCCCCTGGCAGGGACACCTCCCACCAGCCCCAGCTTGCTCAAGGCCTCATCCAGCCTGGCCTTCAACACCTCCAGGCAGGAGGCAGCCACAGCCTCCCTGGGCAGCCTGGGCCAGAGTCTCCCCACCCCCAGTGGAAGGAATTTCTCCCTCCCCTCCAGTCTCAATCTCCCCTCCTCAAACCAGCTGTGGGCTGCTGCAGGCTCCCCTAGGAAGCACCCAGGGGTGCCTGGCACCTCCTTGGCTCTGCAGAGGGAACTGGAGGCAGAAGAGACACAAACCAGCTGGGGGCTGCTGCAGGCTCCCCAGGGAAGCACCCAGGGGTGCCTGGCACCTCCTTGGCTCTGCAGAGGGAACTGGGGGCAGAAGGAACAGACACAAACCAGCTGGGGGCTGCTTCAGGTTCCCCCCCTAGGAAGCACCCAGGGGTGCCTGGCACCTCCTTGGCTCTGCAGAGGGAACTGGAGGCAGGAGGAACAGACACAAACCAGCTGGGGGCTGCTGCAGGCTCCCCAGGGAAGCACCCAGGGGTGCCTCACTCTGCAGATGGAATGGAAGAACTGGGTTGGAAGGGACCCCCAAGATCATCCAGTTCCTACCCTCTGCCATGGGCAGGGACACCTCCCACCAGCCTCAGCTTGCTCAGGGCCTCATCCAGCCTGGCCTGCAACACCTCCAGGCAGGAGGCAGCCACAGCCTCCCTGGGCAGCCTGGGCCAGAGTCTCCCCAGCCTCACTGGGAGGAATTTCTTCCTCATCTCCAGTCTGAATCCCACCTGCTCAAGCTTCAGTCCATTGCAGCCCACCTTGTGAAAGGTCTCCAGTGAAAAGGGGACAGAAGGGAAGGAAATGGCCTGAAATTGTGCCAGGGGAGGGTTAGGCTGGAAGGCCACATCCCTTTAGAAGGGAGGGCAGGGTAAGTGCAACCCCTCCACTGCAGACCACCTTCAAGGAGTTATGCAGGTTAAGGCACTGGCTTCTCACCCCACACTGAGGAAACCTGGGGTTCATGGGGCTTGGGTGGTGGAAGGTGCTCAGCTGGGGGCTCAATGGGATCATGCCCTGAACAGAGAGGATGAATTCTAACATCTGACCCCCACCCCCCCTCCCTGGAGCTCAGCCATCTTGTGCCAAGGCTTCTTTTGGGGTCTTGGCTGTTAATGAGAATTGAAGCCACCTGAGCTGCTTTGCAGTTCACTCTCAGACCCCCTCTGACTGAGTGGCAGGCACTTTGCTTTGGTGAACTCTGAGGGCAGCTGATTGCTCTGATACCTGGGCTCTGAGGAGACCTCCTGGGGGCCTTGCAGGGTCTGAAGGGGGCTCCAGGAAAGCTGGAGAGGGACTTTGGAGGGGGTGAGGGAGGGATAGGAGTGGGGGACTGGAGCAGAAGTAGAAGTGGGGAGCTGGAGCTTGGTTGTGAGGAAGAAGTTGCTGCCCATGAGGGTGGTGAGAGCCTGGCCCAGGCTGCCCAGGGAGGTGGTGGCAGCCTCCTGGCTGGAGGGGTTTGCAGCCAGGCTGGAGATGGCTGTGAGCAAGCTGCTGTGGGGTGAGGGGTCCCTGCCCATGGCAGGGGGCTGGGGCTGGCTGAGCCCTGAGCTCCCTTCCAGCCCTGCCAGCTCTGTGATTCTAATGATTGAATCCACCTGAGTTCACTTCAGCTTCAGCTGTGGCAAGTGCAAGATTCCTCTTCCCTGAGCCTCCCTGCTCCAAGGCAGTGGCTTCTGCTTTGCCAGCTGAAGGCAGTTAAGGGAATCAAGAAGGGCTTGGAGAAGTTCTGCTGCAGGTCTGATGTGGTGCAGGTTCCTCTCTGCCTCTGGCTCCTGCACCACTTCATTTCTTACTCTGCTGAGGTGAATTCAGTCAGTGGGGAAAGGACCTGAACGACCAAGAAAGCAGAAGAGGACTTTGCCTCCCTGCCAGTCTGTCTCCTGAGCCTCCCAGAGCTGCAGCCTCTAAGGTGAGCCCAAGCAGAAAGAAATTGTGGCCAGTGTCCTGGTGTCATGGAGAGGTGCAGCAAATATCTGAGTAGGGTTTTGAGGCTGCTGTGGTTTGGTGTTTGTTGGGATGGTTTTAATGAGAGGCCTTAACCTGCTGTTCAGAGAGAAGGCTTCAGCAGCCAGGAAGCCTCCAAGGGCTGAAGAATGCTAAGTGAGGATACCCTGGGACAGGTGTGGTGAGGACAGGCTGAGGGAGTTGGGGCTGTGCAGGCTGCAGAGGAGAAGGCTCCCAGGAGAGCTTCTGGTGGCCTTGCAGGAGCTGCAGGGGGCTGCAAGCAAGCTGGGGAGGGACTTTGGAGGGGGTGAGGGAGGGCGAGGAGTGGGGGGGCTGGAGCAGAAGTAGAAGTGGGGAGCTGGAGCTTGGCTGTGAGGAAGAAGTTGTTGGCTAGGAGGGTGGTGAGAGCCTGTCCCAGGCTGCCCAGGGAGGTGGTGGCAGCCTCCTGGCTGGAGGGGTTTGCAGCCAGGCTGGAGGTGGCTGTGAGCAAGCTGCTGTGGGGTGAGGGGTCCCTGCCCATGGCTGAGCCTTGAGCTCCCTTCCAGCCCTGCCAGCTCTGTGATTCCTAAAGAGGCTTGCAGCAGGGATGTGAAAGAAGGAAAGGCTGCTGTCTGAGTGGGAACTCTGATGCCTTCCTGGCTATGGGAAGAGAGGGACTGGAGAGAGCTACTGCCTGGAACAGGCACTGGCTGTTGCTGAAGGGGAGCAGGTGGCACTGCAGTGGCCTGGCACACAGAAGCACATGTACATTGGTGCATTCTGAGGGGTGCTCTGGGTACCCTTCAGAGGTGCTTGATGCTTCAGGGGAGGCCAGAGGAGAAAGGTATGGTCAGCTCTTAAAAGCTTCAGTTCACTGCTTGAATCAAGCTACAGCTCAAGGCTGGGGCAAAAAGATGTTCTGAGACCTACCTGGGGCTGGTTAGTCTGGAGAATAGTGAGAGGGCATCTTATGAATGCAAGCAGCAGGGGCCAGGCCCTGTGCACTGCTGGCCTGGGACAGGACAAGGGGCAGTGGACACAAACTGCAACCCAGGAGCTGTTCCACCTCAGCATGAGGAAAAACTTCTTCGGTGTGAGGCTGCTGGAGGCCTGGAGCAGGCTGCCCAGGGAGGTGGTGGAGTCTCCTCTGGAGACTTTCAAGACCTACCTGGATGTGCTGGTCTCTTCCCACAGTGACACAACAAGCAGCAATGGCCTCAAGCTGGACCAGGGCAGGGTTAGACCGGACAGTAGGGAAGATTTGGGTTGTTTTCCCCAGCAGGAGTGGTCAGACCTTGGAAGGTGCTGCCCAGGGAGGGGGAGTCACCACCACTGGAAGAGTTTAAGGAGAGAATGGATGAGGCATTCAGTGCCAGTCGTTAGTTGATTAGATGCTGTTAGGTGAGAGGCGGGACTCGATCTCAAAGGTCTTTTCCAGCCTGGTAATCTCTTTTTGTCCTATTTAATCTCTCTTTTTATTTTCTCCCTGGCCTCTTTAACAAAGGTTTTCAGAAGAAGGGGAAGCGTGGATTTTCTGGTGCTTTGATGCAGGGATTGATGGTTGGAGTGGATCTTAGAGCTCCTTTCCAACCCCATGCTTAGCCACCACTGTTAGCTGTGGAATTAAATTCAACAGCAATTGAGAACAGAAGCAGGTGGAGAGATGATGATAGAGCTGTGGAGGAGGCTCAGGGGAGACCTTCTTGCTCTCTACAGCTCCCTGAAGGGCGGTTGTAGCCAGGTGGGGGTTGGTGTTCTGCTGCTGGGTGCCTTGGAGAGGACAAGAGGACACAGTCTCAAGCTGTGCCAGGGGAAGTTCAGGCTGGAGGTGAGGAAGACATTCTTCCCAGCAAGAGGAACTGGCCACTGGGATGAGCTGCCCAGGGAGGTGGTGGAGTCCCCATCCCTGGAGGTGTTCAGGATGTGGCACTTGGAGCCATGGTTTAGCTGTCAGGAGGGGCTGGGTGACAGCTTGGACTTGAGCCCTCGGGGCTGCAATTCCGGCGCTTGTCCAGCAGGCGGCGACGCTGCGGGCCGCTGGCGGCTGCCCAGCTCTGTACCGAGAGCCTTACCCAGGCTCAGAGGCTTGACCTGGAAGCGTTAACCCTGCCCGGCGCGGGTGCCTTGACCGGAGCGGCAGCGAGCGGAAAGCAGCTGGAGGGTGGCTGCGTCCTCTCTTTGCAGCCGGCTGTGTTGCCAGGCTGCGGCAGAGCGGCTGCCGGGCAACCTGCTCCCTCCCGCGGCAGCGCAGAGCGGCGGCTCCCGGCGCGGCACCGGGCGGCTCCCTCCAGGCAGGAGGCAGCCACAGCCCCCCCGGGCAGCATGCGCCAGGGTCTCCCCAGCCTCACTGCCAACAACTCCTTCCTCCTCTCCACTCTCAGTCTCCCCTCTCCCAACTCAAAGCCATTGTCCCTCAGCCTGGCACTCCCAGCCCTTGGCCAAAGTCCCTCCCCAGCTCTCCTGGAGCCCCCTCAGGTACTGGAAGGCTGCTCTGAGGTCTCCCTGGAGCCTTCTCTTCTCCAGGCTGCACAGCCCCAGCTCTCCCAGCCTGGCCCCACAGGGGAGGTTCTGCAGCCCTCTGATTATATTCGTGGCCTCCTCTGGATCCTCTCCAACAAGTCCAGGTCTTTCTTATCATAGAATCAATAAGGTTGGAAAAGACCTCAGAGCTCATCATCAAGTCCAACCTGGCACCCAACACCTCATGACCACTAGACCATGGCACCAAGTGCCACATCCAAGCCCCTCTCAAACATCTCCAGGGATGGGGACTCCACCACCTCCCTGGCAGCTCATCCCAATGGCTAACAAGTCTCTCTGGGAAGAACTTTCTCCTCACCTCCAGCCTCAACCTCCCCTGGCACAGCTTGAGACTCTGTCCTCTTGTTCTGGGGCTGGGGGCCTGGCAGAAGAGACCAACTCCCCACCCCCCCCCCCAGCTACAACCTCCCTGCAGGGAGCTGGAGAGAGCAAGAAGGTCTCCCCTGAGCCTCCTCTGCTCCAGGCTGAGCAACCCCAGCTCCCTCAGCCTCTCCTCACAGGGCTGTGCCCCAGACCCCTCCCCAGCCTTGTTGCCCTTCTCTGGGCACATTCAATTGTCTCAATGTCCTTCTTCAATTGAGGGGCTGGGGGCACCATTGATGGACACAGCATTCCAGGTGGGGTCTCATGAGAGCACATCAGAGGGGCAGAATTCCCTATGGGGCCAGGCTGGGAGAGTTGGGGCTGTCCAGCCTGGGGAAGGGAAGGCTCCAGGGAGACCTTAGAGGAGCCTTCCAGTACCTGAAAGGGGGTTACAGGAAAGCCAGGGAGGGATACTAGGGAGGAGAGTCCAACCCCTCCCTGGCTGCAGCCTCCTCTCAGGGAGCTGCAGAGAGCAAGGAGGTCTCCCTCAGCCTCCTCTGCTCCACCCCCAGCTCCCTCAGCTGCTCCTCCCCAGCCCTTTTCTCCAGCCCCTTCCTCCAGCATCATTGTCCTCTGGTCGTGGTCCAGCTCCTCAATGTCCTTCTTGGAATGAGAAGCCTCAAACTGGTGCCCTTAGTGAGATGCACCACGACAGCTTGACACATCCAGCACCTTCAGAGGGAAGAAGCTGAGCCTCCAAGGCTGCTTTTAGGCTTCTTAAATCCTCAGTTCTCACTTTGCACTCCAAGCCTGCCAAAGCAGGCATGTCTATAAATAAGCTGCACTGAGTTTAGCTGCCTTGGAATCCTACCATTCACACACAGCTGGGGCCTCAAAGCTTGCCAGAAGTAGAACTCCTGTGGAGCTAAGGCTGCACTGGAGCTGATGAGTGGAATCAGCAGGGCCATGGGCAGTGGGATCGAGGCACCCTCAGCAGCTTTGCTAATGGCACCAAACTGTGTGGTGCAGCTGGAGGGAAGGGATCCATCCAGGGGGGCCTGGCCAGGCTGCAGAGCTGGGCTCAAACAGCCTCCCAGAGTTCAACGAGGTCAAGTGCAAGGTGCTGAAGCTGGGTCAGGGCAATCCCAAGCACAGAGCCAGCCTGGGTCAAAAGCAGCCTGGAGGAGAAGGCCTGGAGGGGGTCAGGTGGTGACCAAGTGCCCAGGAGCCAGCACTGGTCCCTGGCAGCCCAGAGCCAGCTGAGTGCTGAGCTGCAGCCAGAGCAGGGAGAGCAGCAGCACAGGGAGGGGATTCTGCCCCTCTGCTCTGCTCTGCTCAGCCCCCACCTGCAGCATTGCCTCCAGCTCTGGGGCCCCCAGCACAAGGAGGACCTGGAGAGGGTTCAGAGGAGGCTGTAGAGGGCTGCAGAACCTCCCCTGTGGGGCCAGGCTGGGAGAGTTGGGGCTGTTCAGCCTGGAGAGGAGAAGGGAGACCTTAGATCAGCCCTCCAGCAGGGCTCCAGGAGAGCTGGGGAGGGACTTTGGCCAAGGTCTGGGAGTGCCAGGCTGAGGAACAATGGCTTTGAGCTGGGAGAGGAGAGGTTGAGAGTGGAGAGGAGGAAGAAATTGTTGGCAGTGGGGGGGGGGAGACTCTGGCACAGGCTGCCCAGGGAGGCTGTGGCTGCCTCCTGCCTGGAGGCATTGAAGGCCAGGCTGGATGAGGCCCTGAGCAAGCTGGGGCTGGTGGAGGGGTGATGGCTTTAAACTGGAAGAAGCTGGACTCAGGTGAGACACTGGGAAGGAATTCTTCCCCACAAAGGTGGTGAGGAACTGGCACAGGCTGCCCAGGGAGGCTGTGTTGAAAGCCAGGCTGGATGAGGCCTCAACAGCCTGCTCCAGTGGGAGGTGTCCCTGGTCAGGGCAGGGGGCTGGGACTGGATGATCTTTAAGATCCTTTTCAAGCCAAACCCTTCTAAGCTCAAAAAAAGAACCCATCAAAAACCCATCCTTGTGTCCAGCTGTTAACTGTCCAGGAGGGGAGACCAAGGGAGAGCCTTTGAGCAATGCAAAAGACACAGGTGCTCAAAATGACCTGGTTTGGTCTCCAGCCAAGTCCCCTCCCAAGCACTACTGTGCAGCTCCAAACTGCAGCTGTGCTCACAGCAGTATTTCATACCAATCACAGAGACCTTCAGGCTGGGGCAGAGCCTGGGGAGCCCCAAGTCCAGCCCCTGCCCTGCCAGGCTCAGCCCTGAGCCACAGCCCCAAGCCCCACAGCCAAACCTCCTTCAAACCCCTCCAGGCCTGGGCACTCCACCACCTGCCTGGGCAGCCTCTGCCACTGCCTGACCACTCTGGCTGGGCAAAGCTTCTCCCTCCTGCCCAGCCTGAGCCTGCCCTGCTGCAGCTTGAGCCTGTGCCCTCTTCTCCTGCCACTCCTTCCCTGGCAGCAGAGACCAGCAGCAGCCTCTCCACAGCCTCCTCTCAGGGAGCTGCAGCCAGCCAGGAGCTCTCCCTCAGCCTCCTCTCCTCCCCCCTACCCCTCCCCAGCTCCTTCAGCCTCTCCTCAGCACATGGATCCTCCAGGCCCTTCCCAGCTGCCTTGCCCTGCTCTGCCCTGGCTCCAGCCCCTCCACAGCTCTCTGGCCCTGAGCTGCCCGAGGCTGCAGGCAGCCCTCCAGGTGTGGCCTCCCCAGAGCTGAGCCCCAGGGCACAGTCCCCTCCCTGCTGCTGCTGGACACAGCACTGCTGAGCCCAGCCAGGAGGCCTTTGGCTGCCTTGGCCCCCTGGGCCCTGCTGGCTGCTCTGCAGCTGCTTGGCCAGCAGCACCCCCAGGTCCCTTCCTGCCAGCGGCTTCCAGCCCCCCTGCCCCAAGCCTGGAGCCTTGCTTGGGGTTGTTGAGCCCCAAGGGCATCCCTGGCACTTGGCCTGCTGGAAGCTTGGCCATGGATCCAAGTCTCCCATCCATAACAGCATTGTAGGCATCACAATCAAGGCCTGCTGAGCTTGGATCTTTGTAAGCCTCTTCAACATGAGGAGAGAGCAGACACAGAGGGAGGAAGGAGGAGACTGAGCAATGGGATTGGAGTTGCACTACACACAAAGCTCCTTATCACAGATCCCTTGGGCAGGAAGGGAGGAATTCATTTGCATCAAGTGCATTGGTTTCTTCCTGGCCTCAGAGATTGTTTGCACTCTCTGTTGTCATTGGCACACTGAAGAAAGTTGTCTGAGTGCTGATTTCTTGGACATGATGATCTTGGAGGTCTCTTCCAACCTGGTTGATCTGGATCAGGAGATTGAGTCCATCTTCAATACAGTAAGTTTGCAGCTGGCAGCAAGCTGGGGGCAGGAGTTGATCTGTGAGAGGGCAGGAGAGCTCTGCAGAGGGACCTTGCCAGGCTGGGCAGATGGGCAGAGGCCAAGAGCAGGAGATTGAACACAGCCAAGTGCCAGGGGCTGCACATTGGCCACAGCAAGCCCAGGCAGTGCCACAGGCTGGGGGCAGAGGGGCTGAGAGCAGCCAGGCAGAGAGGGACCTGGGGGTGCTGGGGGAGAGCAGCTGAAGAGGAGGCAGCAGTGTGCCCAGGGGGCCAAGAAGGCCAAGGGCAGCCTGGCCTGGCTCAGGCAGAGTGTGGCCAGCAGGAGCAGGGAAGTCCTTGTGCCCTGTGCTCAGCACTGCTGAGGCCACCCCTTGAGTCCTGTGTCCAGTTCTGGGCCCCTCAGGTTAAGAAGGACATTGAGAGACTTGAAGGTGTCCAGAGAAGAGCAACAGAGCTGGGGAGGGGTCTGGGGCACAGCCCTGTGAGGAGAGGCTGAGGGAGCTGGGGTTGCTCAGCCTGGAGCAGAGGAGGCTCAGGGGAGACCTTCTTGCTCTCTCCAGCTCCCTGCAGGGAGGTTGTAGCCAGCTGGGGGTTGGTCTCTTCTGCCAGGCCTCCAGCAGCAGAACAAGAGGCCACAGTCTCAAGCTGTGCCAGGAGAGGTTCAGGCTGGGTGTTGGGAAGAATTTCCTCCCAGACAGAGAGATTGGCCACTGGGATGAGCTGCCCAGGGAGGTGGTGGAGTCCCCATCCCTGGAGGTGTTTAGGAAGAGCCTGGCTGAGGCCCTTGGTGCCATGGTGGAGTTGATCAGGTGGTGCTGGGGGAGAGGTTGGACTGGATGAGCTCTGAGGTCTATTCCAGCCTGGGTTAGTTCTGTTCTATTCTAAGCACCTTCTGCTCCAGCACCATCACTGCTGTACCCAGCCCAGAGCTGGGGGCAAGACCCTCACCAGCCAAGATACCACCCAGAGGAGCTCAGCCCCAGTAAGGAGGCACAGCCAGCACCCATGGGTGATATTGGAGCAGTCATCAATCATTGCCCTAACAACCAGGGGGCCACCAGCCCCCCCCAGCCTTTGTTGTCACCACCACCATCACCCAGAGTGCACCATGGGCACTCACCAGTGATGAGAGCAGGATCCTCCAGCCCAGGTGGGCTCAGCTTGGGGCTGCTGCCCATCCTGGGAGGGATTAAAATGGGGGGTGGGGAGGGCCAAGTGGCCACACCTGGGGTGGGAGGAGAGTGCAGCAGAGCCCAGGTGCTGTGGGATTTAAGGGGAAAAGGGGGTGGGTGAGGGTGTCAGTGCTGGAGCTGCTCTGAGCACAGCCTGAGAGAGCTGGGGCTGTGCAGGCTGCAGAGGAGAAGGCTCCCAGGAGAGCTTCTGGTGGCCTTGAAGGAGCTGCAGGGGGCTGCAAGCAAGCTGGGGAGGGACTTTGGAGGGGGTGAGGGAGGGATAGGAGTGGTGGAGCTGGAGCAGAAGTAGAAGTGGGGAGCTGGAGCTTGGCTGTGAGGAAGAAGTTGTTGGGCAGGAGGGTGGTGAGAGCCTGTCCCAGGCTGCCCAGGGAGGTGGTGGCAGCCTCCTGGCTGGAGGGGTTTGCAGCCAGGCTGGAGGTGGCTGTGAGCAAGCTGCTGTGGGGTGAGGGGTCCCTGCCCATGGCAGCAGGGGGGTTGGGGCTGGCTGAGCCCTGAGGTCCCTTCCAGCCCTGCCAGCTCTGTGATTGTGTGACTGGTGGGAGGCAGTGCAGCAACTCCTGCCTGACAATCCTGGTGGCTTTCTGAGGTGGGTAACAGCAGTGCTGGACAAGGGACAAGCTGCTGTCCTCTGCCTGGCCCTGTGCATAGCAGCCCCCATGTCACACTGGGCTCTAAACTGGAGAGATGTGGAGCTGATGGTTGAGGACCACTTGATGGATGAGGAATTACCTTCCTGATTACACACAGAGTTGCCCAGGGAGGTGGTTGTGGCCCCATGCCTGGAGATCTTCCAGGGGAGGCTGGACAGGGCTCTGGGCAACAGTGGAGGATGTCCCTGCAGGGGCCTGGACTGGATGAGCTTTGGAGCTCCCTTCCAACCCAACCCATTCTGATTCTGTAATAGTCAATGGGTTGATGTCTGAGTGGAGCCAAGGGAGGAGAGGTGCTCCTCAGGGGCCAGTACTGGGTCCAGCAGTGTTTCACACCTGGGTTGGGACCAAGTTTGCCAATGACACCAAGCTGTGTGCTGCAGCTGACACGCTGGAGGGAGGGGATCCAGCCAGAGGGACCTGAGCAAAGAGGAGATGTGAGCCACTGCCAGCCTTGGGAAGTTCAACAAGGCCAAGGGCAAGGTCCTGCAGCTGGCTCAGGGCAAGGCCAAGCACAGCTCCAGGCTGGGTGGGGAAGGGGCAGAGAGCAGTGCTGAGGATTAGGCCCTGGGGGTGCTGGGGGAGGAGCAGCTCTGTGCCTGCACTCACAAAGGATCCCTGCTGCTGGGGCAGATGAGGGGACCTGAGCTTGGTTAATCAAGCAGTTGGATCAAGGCAGCCTCAGCAGCTTGCCAGTGACACCAGGCTGGGTGGTGACCCTCTGGAGGGAAGGAGCCATCCAGAGGGCCCTGGGCAGGCTGCAGAGCTGGCCCCAAGGCAACCTCCTGAAGCTCAGCAAGGCCAAGGGCAAGGTCCTGCAGCTGGCTCAGGGCAAGGCCAAGCACAGAGCCAGGCTGGGTGGGGAAGGGGCAGGGAGCAGGGCTGAGGAGAAGGCCCTGGGGGTGCTGGGGGAGGAGCAGCTCCCCAGGAGGCAGCAAGGGCAGCTGGCAGCTCAGGAAGCAAGGCTGTGCTGGGCTGAGCCCCAGCAGTGTGGGCAGCAGGGGCAGGGAGGGGACTCTGCCCCTCTGCTCTGCTCAGACCTCCAGCAGTGTGGGCAGCAGGGGCAGGGAGGGGATTGGAAGAGGCTCCCTGGAGGTGTTTCAGAGAGACAGAGAGGTGGTGCTGAGGGCCAGGGTTCAGCCCCAGTCTTGGCACAGTGAGAGAATGGTAGGAGTGGGTGAGCTCGAAGGGCTGTCCCAAGCAAAACCATTGTGTGAGTGATTCTCACCTGGATTAAAGAACCGTTGCAGTACAGTTCAGTGACAGCAGAGGGAAGCCAAACTCCTCAGCAGCCCTCAAGGCCGAGTCACCAACTCCAGGTCCTTAGTGGGGCACAGACACCACCAGTGCTGCTTGCCCCGTGCCAGCCAAGTGACTGTCTCACAGCTTGGCTCTGCTCTGCCTTTCCCACCGGCATGCTGCCTGCTGCCAAGCTCCAGGCTGCTCCCTCCAGGTGTTCCTTTGGTGATGCTGGCAGCCTGGGAACTCTCACACTCAGAGCCCCTGAGAGTAACTTCATGAAGGCTGGGGAGGGGTCTGGGGCACAGCCCTGTGAGGAGAGGCTGAGGGAGCTGGGGTTGCTTAGCCTGGAGCAGAGGAGGCTCAGGGGAGACCTTCTTGCTCTCTCCAACTCCCTGCAGGGAGGTTGGAGCCAGGGGGGGGTTGGTCTCTTCTCCCAGGCCCCCAGCAGCAGAACAAGAGGACACAGTCTCAAGCTGTGCCAGGGGAGGTTTAGGCTAGAGGTGAGGAAGAAATTCTTCCCAGCCAGAGAGATTGGCCATTGGGATGTGCTGCCCAGGGAGGTGGTGGAGTCCCCATCCCTGGAGGAGTTTAGGAAGAGCCTGGCTGAGGCCCTTGGTGCCAGGGTTGAGTTGATCAGATGGTGCTGGGGGAGAGGTTGGACTGGATGATCTCAAAGTTCTTTTCCAACCTGGTTGATTCTATTCTAACAGGTGTTAGGGATTAGGTCACAGGTTGGACTTGATGATCTCTGAGGCCTTCCCCAACCTGGTTGATTCTATGAGCTCTGTTTATCTTCACCCTCCCAGCAAGAGGGGTAGCAAAATAACCACCCACCACCCCCACCCCCAAATCAAAAAACCCCCAACCAACCAAAGCAAGCCAGAAACAAATGAAACCCAAACCATCCCCCAGGCCAAACAACCCAAAACCCCCACCCAACCCAGAGCCATTTGCTGCACAAAAGGAGCTGAGGGTGACAGAGTGCCAAAAATAGCTTATTGTGTTAAGTGCAAGGGAGAAAAGCCTCAGTACAAAGCTTGATTGCAACCAGGTTTCAATTTCAACACGTTTAAACACAAGCCCTGCCCTTAAAACAACCTCTGGAGACACAGCTCTGGCTTCCCCCCTCTCCCTCTCTCTCTCTAAGCTGATTGGCTTCCAAAGTTATGTACAGGCATCCAGTTGTAACACTTGACAGTAGTCTGCTGAAGCACTCAGAGGGCGTGCTCTGAGCAGTACCCCCTGGAGAGAGGCAGGAGTGGGTCAGGTCTGTCCCTTCTGCCCCACCACGGGGCTCTGAGACCGCGCCGAGTCCTCGCCTCCCACCGGCCTCCTGGCTCCCCTACAGCACCCCGGGGCCCCACAGTCTCCTCCTGGCCAGGCTCACTGGATCCAGATGGTGTTGGCCCTGTCTGGCCTGCGAGACTCCACCGTCAGCTCGCCGAAGGTGGAGAAGAACTGCTCCATCTCCTTCTGCAGCATGGCGTTCCTCTTCTCCGCGTCCTCCTTGGCCCGCTCCGCGTTGCGCATCTTGATCTCCACCATGGTGAACTTCTTCCGCTCCTGGTCCAGCTCCTCGTGCAGGGCCACCAGCTCTGTCTCCAGGCTGAGGTTCCTCTGCTCCAGGCTGCCAACAGCAAGCAGAATCAGACAGCCCCTCAGTGCCACAAGCTCAAACCGCCACCGCCGCTGCCACTACGTTCACACACGTGCTGCGGCGCTTAGGAAGCCTGGAGGAGGCTTGGGGAGGTGGATCCAGCCGGCCTGGCCCGCCCTGGGGAGGTGGAGCCGTCCGCCTGGCCGGCCCCGCCCGGCCCAGGGAGGTGGATCCGGCCGGCCTGGCCGCCCTGCCCTGGGGAGGTGGATCCGGCCTGGCCTGGCCGCCCTGGGGAGGTGGATCCGGCCGGACTGGCCTGGCCCGGCCAGGGGAGGTGAATCCGGCCGGCCTGGCCGCCCTGGCTGCCCTGGGCAGGTGGATCCGGCCAGCCTGGCCACCCTGGGGAGGTGGATCTGGCCGGCCTGGCTGCCCTGGGCAGGTGGATCCGGCCGGCCTCGGCGCCCTGCCCTGGGGAGGTGGATCCGGCCGGCCCAGCCTGGCCACCCTGGGGAGGTGGATCCGGCTGGCCCAGCCCGGCGAGGTGGATCTGGCCAGCCTGGCCACCCTGGGGAGGTGGATCCGGCTGGCCCAGCCCGGCGAGGTGGATCTGGCCAGCCTGGCCGCCCTGGGGAGGTGGATCCGGCCGGCCAGCCTGGCCTGGGGAGGTGGATCTGTCCACCTGGGTTATAGGAGTGGACAGAGGTAGGCTGAGCACTGGCTGAAGGACACTGGCTGAAGGGCTGTGATCAGTGTTGCAGGGTCTGGCTGGAGGCCTGTAACTAGTGGTGTTCTCCAGGGGTCAGGACTAGGTCCAGTCTTGTTCAGCATCTTCACCAACAACCTGGATGAAGGGACAGAGTGGGCCCTCCGCCAGTTTGCTGGTGGCACCGAGCTGGGAGGAGTGGCCGAGACCCCATCAGGCCCTGCTGCCATTCAAGGGACCTGGCCAGGCTGGAGAGCTGGGCAGAGGGGAACCTCCTGAAGATCAGCATGGGCAAGTGGAGAGCCCTGCACCCGAGGAGCAGGACAGATGAGGGTCGTGTGCTGGGAAGCAGCTCTGTGGAGAAGGATGCAAAGGGAGTGCTGGTAACAACCTGACACAGAGCCAGCAAGTGCCCTCCCAGCCAGGAAGGCCCATGGGATCCTGGGCTGCACTAAAAAGAGCGTGGCCAGCAGGTCAAAGGAGGCTCTCCTTGCCCTTTACCCTGGTGAGGCCCCACCTGCAGTACTGTGTCCAGTTCTGGAACCCCCCCCCATTCAGGAGAGACAGGGAAGTGCTGGAGAGCGTTCAAAGGAGGCTACAAAGGTGCTGAGAGGCTGGAGCAGCTCCGTGAGGAGGAAAGGCTGAGAGCCCTGGGGCTGTTTGGCCTGGAAAAGAGCAGCCTGAGAGGAGATCTTCTCAATGATGATCAATAGCTAAAGGGTGGAGGTCACGAGGATGAGGCTGGGCTCTTTTCAGTGGTGGCCAGTGACAGGAGATTTCACTTGAACTTAAGGAGAAACCTCTTCCTTGTGAGGGTGCTGAAGCCCTGGAGAAGGCTGCCCAGAGAGGCTGTGGAGCCTCCTTCTCTGGAGACTCAAGACCCATCTGGATGTGTTCCTGCCCGTGTGACCTGACCTAGGCACAGCTGTGTTAGCAAGGGGGCTGGACTGGACAAACCTCTCCAGAGGTTCCTACCAACCACTACCACTCTGTGACATCAGAAGAGCAAGGCCAGAGTATGCCAGCACCAAGGGACAGGAAACCTGGTGGTGAGCACCCAGGGACTGCAGCTACTGCAGACTGCTGGCAAGTCATGAGAAGGAAAAAGGTCTTGGATTTCACAGAGTCACAGAGCTGTCAGGGTTGGAAGGGAGCTCCAGGCTCAGCCAGCCCCAACCCCCTGCCATGGGCAGGGACCCCTCACCCCACAGCAGCTTGCTCACAGCCACCTCCAGCCTGGCTGCAAACCCCTCCAGCCAGGAGGCTGCCACCACCTCCCTGGGCAGCCTGGGACAGGCTCTCACCACCCTCCTGGCCAACAACTTCTTCCTCACAGCCAAGCTCCATCCCCCCCAGTCCTATCCCTCCCTGACACCCTCCAAAGTCCCTCCCCAGCTTGCTTGCAGCCCCCTGCAGATCCTGGAAGGCCACCAGAAGCTCTCCTGGGAGCCTTCTCCTCTCCAGCCTGCACAACCCCAACTCTCTCAGCCTGTGCTCAGAGCAGAGCAGCTCCAGCCCTCTGCTCCTCCTCCTGGCCCTGCTCTGGACCCCTTCCAGCCCCTCCACAGCCTTCCTGGGCACAGAGGCTCCAGAGCTGGCCCCAGAGCTGCAGCCAGCTGTGGTCTCAGCAGAGTGGAGCAGAGGGGCAGAATCCCCTCCCTTGCCCTGCTGGCCAAACTTCTCTGGCTGCAGCCCAGGCTCTGCTTGGCTCTCTGGGCACACTGGTGGCTCAGGTTGGGCATCTGCAAAAAGGCAGTGAGAGAGTAGATCCAAAGCCTCTTTACCTTTTTATCCTTGTCTCATACTCCACTTTCTGCTTGGCCATCTCCTGCTTCAGGCTGGACACCAGGCTGTGCAGGGCACTGTGGTTGTTGGTGCTGCTGGCCACAAAGGCTTCTCCGTTCTCGCTGCTGCTGGTGGCCCTGCTGCTGTGGGCCCCCAGGCTCCTCCTGTCACTTCTGTTCTCATAATCCTCCGGGTTAGAGAGCTCCTCCTGGGCTGGGCCGTCCAGCACAGAGTCTTCAAAGGCGCCCACGTAAAAGTCCTGCTCGGGGCAGGTGGTGGTGGAGGAGCGACAGGAGGTGGAGTGCTCGGGGAGGGATATCTCACAGGAGGAGGTCGACCAGGTGGCACTGTCCACGCTCTGCTTGTCGTCAGAGCCGCCCAGGGGGAAGTGCTGGTGGACGTTGTCGTAGGTGGAGAGCCGGTGGTGCTGGCCCGCCTCGCCCGCGCCCTCCCGCGGCTTGCCGTCCCTCAGCGCCACGCAGCCGTTGGGCAGCCAGCCCGGGCCGCGCCCGCCCGGGGCGGCGCCGAGCCCCTCGCTGCCCGCCAGCCCCAGCCTGGCCCCCCCGTTCTGCACGCTCTGGGTGCCCATCTTGGTCACGGCCCCTTTGACGGAGGAGGCTCTCCTGGCCTGCAGGCTGCAGCCGGGCGAGGCCGGGCTCTTCTCGGGGCCCTCCAGGGAGCTGCTGAAGGAGCCGTTGGTGACGATGCCGCTGCCCTTGTTGAAGGCAGGGTTCTTCTTCACCGTCGGCGGGGGGCTCCTGGTGACATCTGCCTTCTGCACGCTGTTCCGGGGGCTGTTGGTCTTGCTGCCCGGCGGGGCGGGCTGAGGCTCAGCCTCCAGGCTTCCCCTCTGGGGGGCCTCGGGCTTCTCCCAGGAGCAGCGCCTGAGGGCGGCCTCCTTGGCGGTGCTGCTCTCCTTGCCCTGGGGCTGCCCCCCGCCTGCCTTCTTTGGCGTTTCGTTGTTGTTGTTGTGGCACACCTCGGCCCCCCCCTGGAGCTCCGTGTCCTTGGGAAACAGCTCCTCGTGCTTGCTGATCATCACTGACATCAGCTGCTGCACGACCACGGTGCCTGAAAGGGGACAGCGAGCACAGCGTCATTCACGGCCTGCTTTGGGCAGGGCCTAACTGTACTGCACCGAGCAGGTGCCACAGGGTACACAACCAACCAGGCTGGAGAACACCTCAGAGAGCACCAAGTCCAACCTCTCCCCCAGCACCATCTGAGCAACTCAACCCTGGCTCCAAGGGCCTCAGCCAGGCTCTTCCTAAACACCTCCAGGGATGGGGACTCCACCACCTCCCTGGGCAGCACATCCAGTGGCCAATCTCTCTGTCTGGGAAGAATTTCTTCCTAACATGCAGCCTAAACCTCCCCTGGCACAGCTTGAGACTGTGTCCTCTTGTTCTGCTGGCCTGGCAGAAGAGACCAACCCCCCCTGCTACAACCTCCCTGCAGGGAGCTGGAGAGAGCAAGAAGGTCTCCCCTGAGCCTCCTCTGCTCCAGGCTGAGCAACCCCAGCTCCCTCAGCCTCTCCTCACAGGGCTGCCCCAGCTCTGTTGCCCTTCTCTGGACACCTTCCAGCAGCTCAACCTCTTTCCTAACCTCAGCAGCCCAGAGCTGGACACAGCACTCCAGGGGTGGCCTCAGCAGTGCTGAGCACAGGGCACAAGGACTTCCCTGCTCCTGCTGGCCACACTCTGCCTGACCCAGGCCAGGCTGCCCTTGGCCTTCTTGGCCCCCTGGGCACACTGCTGCCTCCTCTTCAGCTGCTCTCCCCCAGCACCCCCAGCTCCCTCTCTGCCTGGCTGCTCTCAGCCCCTCTGCCCCCAGCCTGTGGCACTGCCTGGGTTGCTGTGGCCAATGTGCAGCCCCTGGCACTTGGCTGTCTTCAATCTCCTGCCCTTGGCCTCTGCCCATCTGCTCCAGCCTGTCCAGGTCCCTCTGCAGAGCTCTCCTACCCTCTCACAGCTCAACTCCTGCCCCCAGAGATCCCAGAACACCACTGTTGGGTTGGAAGGGACCTTACAGGTTTTCACAGGGGTCACCACACTGTGTTAAACATGTCCCTGACAAAGGTGCTGTCCTTTGGCACTCATCCTCCTCCTGTGGGCTTCCTGGGATGCAGTTACTGCCATGCTGCTAGCTTCTCATGAGTGGGATTGTGAGCTCTGACTGGTTGGACTTGATGGTTTCATAGACTCAGAGGATTGTTAGGGTTGGAAGGGGCCTCAAGGAGCAGCCAATTCCAACTCCCCTGCCCCCTCCACACTAGGGTGCTCTACCTCCCACTGAGGTCCTTCACCTTCCACTGGACCAGGCCCCATCCAATGTTACTTTCAACACTTCCAGGCTTGGAGCCTCCATAACTTCTCTGGGCAGCCTGTGCCAGTGCCTCAGCACCCTGATGGGCAAGAATTTCATCCTCCTGTCTCATCTACATCCAGCATCTAAGGGGCAAGGGCTTCAAACTAGAGCAGAGCAGCTTGAGATGGGATGTTAGGAACAAGTTCTGCACCATGAGGGTAGTGGAGCACTGGAACAGGTTGCCCAGGGAAGTGGTTGAGGCTCCAGCCCTGGAGATTCCTGAGTGAGGCTGGAGAGGGCTCTGGGCAGCCTGATCTAGTTGAGGATGTCCCTGCTGAGTGCAGAGGAGGTTGGACTGGATGAGCTTTGGAGGTCCCTGCCAACTCAAGAGCATTTTATGATTCTATGATTCTCCCAGCTTGAAACCATTGCTTCTCATCCTATCAGCCCACACCTTGGTAAAAAGTCCCTCCCCAGCTTTCCTGGAGCCCCTTCAGGTACTGGAAGGCTGCTCTGAGGTCTCCCCAGAGCCTCCTCTTCTCCAGGCTGAACACCCTCAGCCTCTCCTTGGCCCATGAACACAAACACTGAGCAAACACTCAGCTGCTACAAACATTTCCCCAGGGCACCTCTGTGTGTAGCACCCTGACCATTTAACTGCCTGAGGTGCCCCTAGCTGCTGGGCCAGACCAGCACCACCTCTTCTTTCCATCAAACCAAGCCAGCAGGCCTCACAGAACCCCTAAGAACAGGAAGGAAGCATCACAGAATCACAGAGCTGTTGAGGTTGGAAGAGACCTGGAGGGTTTGAAGGCCAGGCTGGATGTGGCTGTGAGCAAGCTGCTGTGGTGTGAGGGGTCCCTGCCCATGGCAGGGAGGTTGGAGCTGGCTGAGCCTTGAGGTCCCTTTCCAACCCTGACAGTTCTGTGACTCTTTGTGCTGTTTGATGCAAAAGCATGAGGAGAGAGGAAAAACCAAAGTGCAGTTTGCTGCCTGGCCAAGCAAAACACTCCCAGCTGTTCTCTATCAGGCTAGGAAGCTCCATGGAGAAGTGTGGAGGTAAGAGGAGCTACCCCTGCAGCCAGACTGGGAGCTGTGGAGGTACAAAGAGACAGGGGGAAGGTGGAGGGAGAGGCAGCATGCACTCATGAAGATGTCATGAGGAGACACTTGGGAGGGAGGAAGCAGAGCAGGAAAGCCTCTGGTGGTTTGGTCTCAAAACAGGATGCCAACAAGGACCTCAGTGGCAGAGTGAAGCTGACTTCTGCACCCCCCAAACACACTCTCACAGTGCTTTTGGGACACAGACACACAGGAATCAGGGAGGGGGGGAAGGCAGCAATGCAGATCTAAGGCTCTTTGAAGCTTCAGAGGTGTGATGGTGCTCATGCAGAGTCAAAACAAGCATGCAGGTGAATTGGACACCTGCTCTTGCCAGCCCTCTTGAGTTAAGTGGATGATCAAACCATGCTTGGTGAGGAGGATCCAGACACTGAAGTGAAGATGCAAGGTCCTGCACCTGGATCAGTCAATGCCAAGTGCTGCTCCCAAACAGGCAGAGAGCAGGGCTGAGGAGAAGGCCCTGGGGGTGCTGGGGGAGGAGCAGCTCCCCAGGAGGCAGCAAGGGCAGCTGGCAGCCCAGGAAGCAAGGCTGTGCTGGGCTGAGCCCCAGCAGTGTGGGCAGCAGGGGCAGGGAGGGGATTCTGCCCCTCTGCTCTGCTCAGACCTCCCCTGCAGGGCTGGGGCAGCTCTGGGGTCCTCAGCACAGGAGAGACAGGGACAGAGCAGGGCCAGAGGAAGCCACAACAGTTATGTATAGGCTGAAGCACTTCTGCTGTGGGGACAGGCTGGGAGAGCTGGGGCTGCTCAGCCTGGAGAAGAGAAGGCTCCAGGCAGACCTTGGAGCAGCCTTCCAGCACCTGAAGGGGCTGCAGGAGAGCTGGGGAGGGACTTTTCACAAAGGCATGGAGTGAGAGGATGAGAGGTGATGCCTTCAAACTGGATGAAGCTGGACTGAGATGAGACAGGAGGAAGAATGGTGAGGCACTGGCACAGGCTGCCCAGAGATGGGAAGGCTCCAACCCTGGCAGGCAGGTCAGATGGGGTTAGATGATCCAGTGGGAGGTGTGCCCATGCCCATGGCCAGGGACCATAACACATCTCTGACAAGTGCTGGGCCTCAGCAGCTGGATAGCTTACAAGCCCTGTGAGGAGAGGCTGAGGGAGCTGGGGGTGGTCAGCCTGCAGAAGAGGAGGCTCAGGGGAGACCTCATTGCTCTCTACTACTACCTGGCTGTAGCCAGGTGGGGGTTGGTCTCTTCTGCCAGGCCCCCAGCAGCAGAACAAGAGGACACAGTCTCAAGCTGTGCCAGGGGAGGTTCAGGCTGGAGGGGAGGAGAAAGTTCTTCCCAGCAAGAGGAATTGGCCACTGGGATGTGCTGCCCAGGGAGGAGGTGGAGTCCCCATCCCTGGGGGTGTTCAAGAGGGGCTTGGATGTGGCCTTGGAGCCATGGGTTAGCTGTCAGGAGGTGCTGGGTGACAGCTTGGACTTGCTGAGCTCTGAGGTCCTTTCCAACCTTGCTGATTCTGTGACTGTTCTTTGCTGTGAGGCTGCTGGAGCCCTGGACCAGGCTGCCCTGTGCAGATGTGGAGACTTCATCCCTGGGGACTTCCCCAACCTGCCTGCACACTGCAGTGCTGTGCAGCCTGCTCTGGGTGACCTTGCTTTGCAGAAGGGTTGGACTGGAGATAGGACTGGGGGGAGGGGATCCAAGCTGGAGCAGGGCAGATTTAGATGAGACATTAGGAAGAAGTTGTTGGCCAGGAGGGTGGTGAGAGCCTGGCCCAGGCTGCCCAGGGAGGTGGTGGCAGCCTCCTGGCTGGAGGGGTTTGCAGCCAGGCTGGAGGTGGCTGTGAGCAAGCTGCTGTGGGGTGAGGGGTCCCTGCCCATGGCAGGGGGTTGGAGCTGGCTGAGCCTTGAGCTCCCTTCCAGCCCAACCCATTCTAGGATTCTGTGATTAAAAACCCTTTCCATGTTAGAAAGGTTTCTAGCCTGCCTGAGCTGCTGTCCAGAGCTCTAGCCCTGGTGCTCACTGCTCTGACACGTTCACAGCAGCATGGATGGGCTGTGAAGAATCACATGGGAGGAGGAGGAGGAGGAAGCAGAAGACTGGAGGAAAACAAACTGACAAAGTCTGGGGGGAATGGCTGTACCTGGGGGATAGGAAAGGCCTCAGACAAACAGCAGCAGAAGCCCACATGCTCTCAGGCAGACTCTGAACACAGCAGTTGGGAGGCTTGGGAACATTTTCTGTGCAGGGTCTGGGCACAGCCCTAATTTCTTGAGAGAGGGAAACAAGAGCAGCAGCAGGCTGGGTGGAGTTAGAGCTTGGGGCTGGACTCTCAAGGATCTCAAAGCCTTTTCCCAGCAAAATGAGTGCATGGAATCCAAACAAGGGAGTATGGAGGGAGAAAAAGGTGTCCTGGCCTCTGTGGGGAACTGAGGTCACCAAGATGAAGCCTGGGAGGAACTGATAGGAAAGGGGAAGGGAGCTGGGAGTGCTGGGGGCCAGCAGGGGGACCCTGAGCCAGCCATGTGCCCTGCTGGCCAAGAAGGCCAAGGGCCTCCTGGGCTGCAGCCAGCAGAGTTGTGGCCAGCAGCTGAGAGAGGTTCTCCTGCCCCTCTGCTCTGCCCTGCTGAGGCCACAGCTGCAGCACTGGGTCCAGCTCTGGGCTGCACAGCTCAAGGGCAGGGAACTGCTGAAGAGGGCACAGCAAAGGGCTCCAAAGCTGCTGAGGCCACTGCAACAGCTCTGGGGAGGAGAGGCTGAGAGCCCTGGGGCTGCTTAGCCTGCAGCAGAGCAGCCTGAGGGGCACCTGAGCAATGCTGATCAATACTTCAAGGCTGGGGGTCAGGGGGATGGGGCCAGGCTGTGCTGAGTGGGGCCCAGGGACAGCACAAGGGGGAAGGGCCCAAAGTGGAGCATCAGAAGCTGATCTGAACAGGAGGAGGAACTTGTGTGCTGTAAGGGGGAGGGAGGCCTGGGGCAGCTGCCCAGAGGGGTGGTGGAGTCTCCATCTCTGGGCACATTCAGAACCCTCCTGGATGTGCTCCTGGGTGACCTTCTAGGTGATGCTGCTTGGCAAGGGGCCTGGACTGGATGGTCTGCAGAGATCCCTTCCAACCCCTAGTCACTGTGTGACTCTGTGAGGATTTTCCTGGCCAAAATGCTGCAGGGGAGCACTGCTGGGAGCAGCAGAGTGCTGCTGACAGGCTGACCCCTGTCCTGCAGGGAGGGCTTTGGGGACACTCGAGGCGACTCACTGCAGCGTCAGCCTGGAGTGGCTTTTCCCTCCTCCCTCAGATCTGAAGCTTAAACATCACCAAGTGCACTCCAAGCACACATGCTGAACAAGCACATGCTGGATTTGCAGCAGCTTTGGAGGGGGTGGGGGGAAAGGGCCAATGTTTTTGTAGTGAAGCTGCCAGGGCAGCACAACCCTCATGCAGAGCTGCCACAGTTCAGTCTCTTTTTAGAGCCAGCTGCCAAAGTTTTTACCCAGGAGTTCATTCAAGCTGAAGAATTCTGTGTCTGTAAAACAGATACATGTGGAACTTACTGGTCTGTCCTGTCAGCAAACCTACAGAGCATTCCTCCTTCCTACTCCCAGTGCTGCTCTTTTAAGCTCACCCTCCATGATAGTCAGAGGATCTTCCACCTTGGGGCGAAGGATGTTGGGGCCAAAGACGGTGGCCAGGTTTTGCACACTCATCTTGTTGATGCCTGAGTAGGACTGGACTTCATCAAGGAACCTGTGGGGGGGGGGAGAAAGAAAGAAGCCTTTAAGGACCAAGTTTAAAAAGGACATGAAGCCCAACAAGAATCACTTCAAAGCAGGGGGATGGTTCCTTCACAGCCCTCAGGCATCTCCTTCCGAAGCCTCGGGGCGGGGGGGAAGCTCAAGGTCATTCTCCTCAGCTCACAGGATGTCAGAGCTTGGGAGGGACCTCCAGAGATCAGCCAGTCAGGGCCAGCCAGGCTAAGCACAGAATCAACCAGGTTGGAAAAGACCTCAGAGATCATCCAGTCCAACCTATAATGCACACAGGAACACATCCAGGTGGGTCTGGAGAGGCTCCGGAGCAGGAGACTCCACAGCCGCTCCGGGCAGCCTGCCCCAGGGCTCCCTCACCCTCACACCAAAGAAGTTTCTCCTCCTGTTGAAGGGAAACCTTCTCTGTTAAAGTTTGTGCCCACTGCTCCTTGGCTTGTTGCTGAGCACCACCCAACAGAGCTTGGCCTCCTCCCCTTGCCCCCCAGCCCTCAGCTATAGAGAGCCATTGATCAGATCCCTCTCAGCCTTCTCCTCTCCAGGCTGAACAGCCCCAGGGCTCTCAGCCTCTCTCCACGGAGGAGATGCTCAGGTCCCCAACTCCTCCTCCTGGCTCTCCCTTGGACTCTCTCCAGCAGGCCTCTGTCTCTCTGCCCTTGGGGAGCCAAAAACCAGACAGAATATTCCAGGTGTGGTCTCAGCAAGGCAGAGCAGAGGGGGAGAAGAACCTGCAGCTGGGGAAGAACAACCCCAGGGATCAGTGCAGGTTGAGGGCAGAGCTGTTGGAGAACAGCTCTGGGGAAGAAGATCTGTGAGTGCTGGGGGCCAGCAGGGGGACCCTGAGCCAGCCATGTGCCCTGCTGGCCAAGAAGGCCAAGGGCCTCCTGGGCTGCAGCCAGCAGAGTTGTGGCCAGCAGCTGAGAGAGGTTCTCCTGCCCCTCTGCTCTGCCCTGCTGAGGCCACAGCTGCAGCACTGGGTCCAGCTCTGGGCTGCACAGCTCAAGGGCAGGGAACTGCTGAAGAGGGCACAGCAAAGGGCTCCAAAGCCGCTGAGGCCACTGCAGCAGCTCTGGGGAGGAGAGGCTGAGAGCCCTGAGGCTGGAGGGGAGGAGAAAGTTCTTCCCAGCAAGAGGAATTGGCCACTGGGATGAGCTGCCCAGGGAGGTGGTGGAGTCCCCATCCCTGGAGGTGTTCCAGAGGGGCTTGGATGTGGCACTTGGAGCCATGATTTAGCAGTCAGGAGGGGTTGGGTGCCAGGTTGGACTTGCTGAGCTCTGAGGTCTTTTCCAGCCTTATTGATTCTGTGACTCTGCTGTGAGCCCCTGTGGCAGCACACAGAGGACAGAGGACAGCCCCTCCTACCTGCCTGCATTTCTTGCTGAGTGCAGCCTGTTCATGCCAGCAAAGCCAGAACTGTGCACCTTGATGGAGCCAGTGAGGGATGAGACATGCAGCAAAGCTCTCCACTGAAGTTCATAGTAGTATCACAGTATCAGTCAGGGTTGGAAGGGACCACAAGGATCATCCAGTTCCAACCCCCCTGCCATGGGCAGGGACACCCCACACTAGATCAGGCTGGCCAGAGCCACCCTCTGACCCTGGGCCAGGGCACAGAGGCAGCCAGGCCTGCCAGCTCCCAGCTGGCACTGCCACAGTGGTGTTCTTGCCGGGGGCACTCACCTGCAGATATACTTCAGGAGGTTGTAATTGGCAGCTGGCAGGCTCTTCACTTGCTTCACCAGTTCTTTAAGGCCCTGCATGGGGTGGGGTGTTTCCAAGGATAAAAACAGACAGACAGG
>CM037645.1:1407394-1436740 GCA_015227895.2 Colaptes auratus
TTCCAGAGGGGCTTGGGCTGGGCCCTTGGAGCCATGGGTTAGCTGTCAGGAGGAGCTGGTTGCCAGGTTGGACTTGCTGAGCTCTGAGGTCTTTTCCAGCCTTGTTGGTTCTGTGATTTTGTGACATGAGTCAACAGAGCTGAGGTTAGAACCCCAGGTCCCAGGGAGTCGCCTGGGATACGTTCTCAGGTCTGTAATGTTTCTGTGTCTGCTGCCTGAGCACCGAGGCACTGCCCCAGGCTGCCACGAGGTGGTAGGATTGCCAAGCAAGAGCTTGGAAACCCTTTCCCACCCCCCTGAACTGTGCTGCAACATTGCTCAGGACTTTCACAGGGAATCACAGCGCCAAAGGGGTTGGAAGGGACCTCTGGGGATCATGGAGTCCAACCCTCCTGGCCAAAGCAGGGCCACCAAGGGCACCTTACACAAGATGCTGTCCAGGCAGCTTGGTAGAGACAGGATTACAGCATCACAGAATGGTTTGGGCTGGAAGGGAGCTCCAAAGCCCCTCCAGCCCAGCCCCCTGCCCTCAGCAGGGACATCCTCCCCTGCAGCAGCTTGCCCACAGCCCTCTCCAGCCTCACCTGGAAGATCTCCATGGATGGGACCTCAACCACCTCCCTGGGCAACCTCTTGCAGCCTTCCAGCAGCCTCCTGGGGCACAACTTCTTCCTCACATCCAATCTCCATCTGCTCTGCTCTAGTTTGAAGCCACTGTCCCTCATCCTATCACTGCAGACCCAGGCTCACAGGTTCCCAGGCTCACAGGATGTTAGGGTTTGGAAGGGACCGCTGGAGACCTTCCAGTCCAACCCCCTGCACAGAATCCAGTGCAGGTTGCACAGCAACACATCCAGCTGGGTCTTGGAAGTCTCCAGAGGAGGAGACTGACTGTGCCCAAGCTTAGCTGCATCCAGGCCTGTAAAGCAGCTCTCAGAGCAGCAGAGATGGTTTCCTGACATGGAAGATGAGATCCTTAACTGGCTGCCCAGTGGGTACCTTTGCTGCCCTCCTTAAGCAGATGGCTTAAGGAGGATGCTTAGAGGCCAGGATCAACCAGTGCTGGAACATGGAGTAAGCAGCAGCAAAGGAATCCTGCTGGAGCAGGTCCAAGGGAGGCAAGAAAGATGAGCAGAGGGCTGCAGAACCTCCCCTGTGGGGCCAGGCTGGGAGAGCTGGGGCTGTGCAGCCTGGAGGAGAGAAGGCTGCAGGGAGACCTTAAAGCAGCCTTCCAGTGCCTGAAGGGGCTCCAGGAGAGCTGGGGAGGGACTGTTTAGAAGGGCTGTGGTGAGAGGACAAGGGGCAATGGCTTTCAATCAGAGCAGGACACCAGGAGGAAGTTCTGCACAACGAGGGTGGTGAGACAGGCAGCCCAAGGGATGTGCTTGAGGCTCCAGCCCTGCAGGCATTCAAGGGCAGCCTGGCTGGGGCCCTGGGCAGCCTGCTCCCAGCTGGAGCTGTCCCTGCTGGCTGCAGGGGGGCTGCACAAGCTGCCCTTGGAGGCTGCCTCCCAGCCCAATGCAACCTGTGAACATCCTACCTGTCCATAACTGCTCACAGAGAGAGCCACAGCACTGCTGCTGCTGAGAAGATGGTACCCAGGAGGGTGGTGGAGCCTCCTTACCTGGAGACATTCAAACCTTGCCTGGGTGGGCTCCTGTGTGACCTGCTCTGGCGGGGGGGGGGTTGGACTGGATGGTGTCCAGAAGCCCCTTCTAAAGCCCTAAAATCCTGTGGGTCTGTGATCTGCCTGAAGTTCACATTGATCTCAGCATCACAGTTGCCTCTTTAGACAGAGAACAAAGCCAGACATGGATTCTGCTGCTCCTCAGTCCTTGTGCCCATGATTTTCACAACCCAGGCTACCTTCCAGAGAGCCATTCAGGCAAAGGAAGCCCCAGGAATAGAAAAGATCAGAATAGAATAGAATAGGCCAGAATAGAATAGAATAGAATAGAATAGATCAGAATAGAATAGAATAGATCAGAATAGAATAGAATAGATCAGAATAGACCAGACCAGGTTGGAAGAGACCTTTGAGATCATGATGTCCAACCTATCAACCAATCCAACACCATCTAATCAACTAAACCATGGCACCAAGCACCCCATCAAGCCTCCTCCTGAACACCTCCAGGGATGGGGACTCCACCACCTCCCTGGGCAGCTCATCCCAGTGGCCAATTCCTCTGGCTGGGAAGAACTTTCTCCTCACCTCCAGCCCAAACCTCCCCTGGCACAGCTTGAGACTGTGTCCTCTTGTTCTGGGGCTGGGGGCCTGGCAGAAGAGACCAACCCCCCCCTGGCTACAACCTCCCTGCAGGGAGCTGGAGAGAGCAAGAAGGTCTCCCCTGAGCCTCCTCTGCTCCAGGCTGAGCAGCCCCAGCTCCCTCAGCCTCTCCTCATAGGGCTGTGCCCCTGACCCCTCCCCAGCCTTGTGCCCCAGACCCCTCCCCAGCTCTGTTGCCCTTCTCTGGACACCTTCCAGCAGCTCAACCTCTTTCCTAAACTGAGGGGCCCAGAACTGGACACAGGACTCAAGGTGTGGCCTAACCAGTGCAGTGTACAGGGGGAGAATGACCTCCCTGCTCCTGCTGGCCACACTCTGCCTGACCCAGGCCAGGCTGCCCTTGGCCTTCTTGGCCCCCTGGGCACACTGCTGCCTCCTCTTCAGCTGCTCTCCCCCAGCACCCCCAGCTCCCTCTCTGCCTGGCTGCTCTCAGCCCCTCTGCCCCCAGCCTGTGGCACTGCCTGGGCTTGCTGTGGCCAATGTGCAGCCCCTGGCACTTGGCTGTGTTCAATCTCCTGCCCTTGGACTGGAGGTGAGGAGAAAGTTCTTCCCAGCCAGAGGAATTGGCCACTGGGATGAGCTCCCCAGGGAGGTGGTGGAGTCCCCATCCCTGGAGGTGTCTATTAAGAGCCTGGCTGAGGCCCTTGGTGCCATGGTTGAGTTGATCAGATGGTGCTGGGTGAGAGGTAGGACTGGATGATCTCAAAGGTCTTTTCCAACCTGGTCTGGTCTGGTCTATTCTATTCTATTCTATTCTGTTCTATTCTGTTCTGTTCTCCAAAGTGCCCATGGTCACTAAGAAGTCATTTCACAGAATCACAGAATGGTAGGGGGTGAAAGGGACCTCTGAAGATCATCAAGTCCAAACCCCCCTGCCAGAGCAGGGTCACCCAGGGCAGGTCACATCCAGGTGGGTCTGGAAAGTCTCCAGAGGAGACTCCAGCACCTCTCTGGGCAGCCTGCCCCAGGGCTCTGCCACCCTCACAGTAAAGAAGTTCCTCCTCATGCTTAGATGGAACCTCCTGTGGTCAAGTTTGTGCCCACTGCCCCTTGTCCTGTCTCTGGGGAGCACTGAGAAGAGTCTGGCCCCATCCTCCTGACACCCCCCCTGAGAGATTTGTAAGCACTGATCAGCTGCCCCCCAGCCTCCTCTCCTCCAGCTGACCAGCCCCAGGGCTCTCAGCCTCTCCTCACAGGAGAGATGCTCCAGGCCCCTCAGCACCTCCCTGGCCCTGTGCTGGACTCTCTCCAGTAGCTCTCTGTCCTTCTTGAGCTGTGCAGCCCAGAGCTGGACCCAATGCTGCAGCTGTGGCCTCAGCAGGGCAGAGCAGAGGGGCAGGAGAACCTCTCTCAGCTGCTGGCCACAACTCTGCTGGCTGCAGCCCAGGAGGCCCTTGGCCTTCTTGGCCAGCAGGGCACATGGCTGGCTCAGGGTCCCCCTGCTGGCCCCCAGCACTCCCAGCTCCCTTTCCCTTTCCCTATCAGTTCCTCCCAGGCTTCATCTTGGTGACCTCAGTTCCCCACAGAGTCCAGGACACCTTTTTCTCCCTCCATACTCCCTTGTTTGGATTTCATGGCCCCATCCCCCTGACTCCCACCCTTGAAGGATTGATCAGCATTGCTCAGGTGCCCCTCAGGCTGCTCTGCTGCAGGCTAAGCAGCCCCAGGGCTCTCAGCCTCTCCTCCCCAGAGCTGTTGCAGTGGCCTCAGCAGCTTTGGAGCCCTTTGCTGTGCCCTCTCCACCAAGTCCCTGTCCTTCTTGAGCTGTGCAGCCCAGAGCTGGACCCAGTGCTGCAGCTGTGGCCCCAGCAGGGCAGAGCAGAGGGGCAGGAGAACCCTGGCGAGCCCAGGGCAGCCTGGCTGGCAGCACAGCCTGCTGGCCTGGCAGCCACTGCTCCCAGTTTGATACCACCAGCAAAGGGGCTGAGGGGACACTCTGCACATTCATCCCTGTTTGTCAGTGGCAAGGGAAATGCAGGGCTGCCTTTTTCTGCTGTGTTTTTGGACCACAGCTGGCACACCAAACCCATCTCTGGAACCAAAACCCATTCAGGGAATCACAGAACTGGCAGGGCTGGAGGGGAGCTCAAGGCTCAGCCAGTCCCAACCCCACTGCCATGGGCAGGGACCCCTCACCCCACAGCAGCTTGCTCACAGCCACCTCCAGCCTGGCTGCAAACCCCTCCAGCCAGGAGGCTGCCACCACCTCCCTGGGCAGCCTGGGACAGGCTCTCACCACCCTCATGGGCAGCAACTTCTTCCTCACAGCCAAGCTCCAGCTCCCCATTTCTATTTCTATTCATGCAAATCTGCTCCAAATGCTCCTTCTCTGCCAAGAGCTAAACTCACAGTCTCCTCCAGCAGGACACCAATTAAGAGTGATTTAATGACCCTCCCATCACACTAGCAACTGCCTCCTAAGGTGCAGCGAATTGCTAGCCTGGGTCTTTATGTTGTGCCATGCAGAGAGGCTGCTCCTGCTGATTAGGAAGAGAGCTGGAATCAAGAAGGATGCAGCAGTGGCTCTGGATACATAGCTGAGGAGCAGGTTGTGAGGGCCAGGGCAGGAAGCCTGGAAGGGGCAGAAACCAGCAGGCCACAGGCCACTTGTGTTTGGCTAGAACCAGCTGACCAGGAATGACTTCATCCCACAGGAAAGGGTTCTGGTCATGGCAGTGAGGCTGGGGAGGGGTCTGCAGCACAGCCCTGTGAGGATGAGGCTGCCACCACCTCCCTGGGCAGCCTGGGCCAGGCTCTCACCACCCTCAAGGTCAACAACTTCTTCCTCACAGCCAAGCTCCAGCTCCCCACTTCTACTTCTGCTCCAGCCCCCCCACTCCTCTCCCTCCCTCACCCCCTCCAAAGTCCCTCCCCAGCTTGCTTGCAGCCCCCTGCAGCTCCTGCAAGGCCACCAGAAGCTCTCCTGGGAGCCTTCTCCTCTGCAGCCAGCACAACCCCAACTCTCTCAGGCTGTGCTCAGAGCAGAGCAGCTCCAGCCCTCTGCTCCTCCTCCTGGCCCTGCTCTGGACACCTTCCAGCCCCTCCAGAGCCTTCCTGGGCACAGAGGCTCCAGAGCTGGCCCCAGAGCTGCAGCTGTGGGCTCAGCAGAGTGGAGCAGAGGGGCAGAATCCCCTCCCTGGCCCTGCTGGCCACACTTCTCTGGCTGCAGCCCATATGATCCTACCTTTAGTTTTACTTTTAATTCTGCATCTTTAGCAGACTTTCAGTACCTGAAGGGCTCCAGGATTGCTGGGGAGGGACTGTGGACAAGGGCTGGGAGTGCCAGGCTGAGGAACAATGGCTTTGAGCTGGGAGAGGGGAGACTGAGAGTGGAGAGGAGGAAGCAATTGTTGAGAGTGAGGCTGGGGAGACTCTGGCACAGGCTGCCCAGGGAGGCTGTGGCTGTCCCCTCCCCTAGAGGTGTTGAAGGCCAGGCTGGATGAGGCCTTGAGCAAGCTGGGGCTGGTGGGAGGTGTCCCTGCCCACAGCAGGGGGTTGGAACTGGATGAGCTTGAAGGCCCTGTCCAACCCAACCCACTCAGCCCTCGTTAGAGCACACCTGGCATGTTGTGCTCAGTCCTGGGCTCCTCAGTTCAAGAGGGACATGGAACTGCTTGAGAGAGCTCAATAGGGAGCTACAAGGATGATTAAGAGGCTGGAGCATCTCTCTTAGGAGGAGAGACTGACAGCCCTGGGGCTGCTTAGCCTGGACAAGAGAAGGCTGAGAGGGGATCTGATCAATGTCTGCTGCAGGGTGGCTGTCAGGAGGAGAGAGCCAATTTGCCAAGGAACCAGGAAGAGAGGAAGGGCAGCTCAGCAATGACTTCTCACACTAACATCTACACTACCTGCACCTTGAGTCCTGTGTCCAGTTCTGGGCCCCTCAGGTTAGGAAAAAGGTTGAGCTGCTGGAAGGTGTCCAGAGAAGGGCAACAGAGCTGGGGAGGGTCTGGGGCCCAGCCCTGTGAGGAGAGGCTGAGGGAGCTGGGGTTGCTCAGCCTGGAGCAGAGGAGGCTCAGGGGAGACCTTCTTGCTCTCTCCAACTCCCTGCAGGGAGGTTGTAGCCAGCTGGGGGTTGGTCTCTTCTGCTAGGCCCCCAGCAGCAGAACAAGAGGACACAGTCTCAAGCTGTGCCAGGGGAGGTTGAGGCTGGAGGTGAAGAAGAAATTCTTCCCAGCAAGAGGAATTGGCCACTGGGATGTGCTGCCCAGGGAGGTGGTGGAGTCCCCATCCCTGGAGGTGTTTAGGAAGAGCCTGGCTGAGGCCCTTGGTGCCATGGTTGAGCTGATTAGGTGGTGCTGGGTGAGAGGTTGGACTTGGTGATCTCCAAGGCCTTTTCCAACCTGGTTAAGTCCATTCTATTCCACAGAGCCATTTTCAAAGCATCTCCCCTCACTCTGAGGGCTTTGATCAATGTGCACTTCCACCCAGGGGCAAATGTCACCCTGACAACTGGCAAAGTGCTCACAGCTCAGCTCTTTGTATTGGCTCCAGCACTGATGACAGCAGAGAGTCCTTCCCCCAGCCAGAGCTGCTGACCTGGAACAGCTACAGAAGTGTGACCTGGATTTCATCCTGCTCAGTGCCCCACCAACAAACACTTCAGCTCAGTTCTAACTGCAGCAGCCTCTCTCTTATGCTTGAGAGCAAGCAAAGTGTAACTCAACACACAGAACCTAGGTAGGTATTTGACCCACCAGGCTTTGGCTCATAACAACACAGCAATGTCTGTGCCCTCCATGGGGGTGTCCAAGGCCAGGCTGGATGAGGCCTTGAGCAATCTGGGGCTGGTGGGAGGTGTCCCTGCCCACGGCAGGGGGCTTGGAACTGGATGATCTTGGAGGTCCCTTACATCCCAAACCATTCTATGGATGTCTGACCCAATGAAGATGAATCTATGAATCATGACAGCTCTGGAGCCCTCAACACAGCAAGGACATGGGCCTGATGGAGAGGGTCCAGAGGAGGGCATGAGAAGCATCAGGGGGTTGGAGCAGCTCTGCTGTGGGGCCAGGCTGAGGGAGCTGGGGGTGCTGAGGCTGCAGAAGAGAAGGCTGCAGGCAGAGCTCAGAGCAGCTGCCAGGCCCTGCAGGGGCTGCAAGCAGGCTGCAGAGGGACTGCTGCCAAAGGGCTGCAGGGACAGCCCCAGGGGCAATGGCTGGAGCTGAGAGCAGAGCAGATGGAGCTTGGAGGTGAGGAAGAAGTTGTGGCCCAGGAGGCTGCTGGAAGGCTGCAAGAGGTTGCCCAGGGAGGTGGTTGTGGCCCCAGGCCTGGAGCTCTTGCAGGGGAGGCTGGAGAGGACAAAATCCATTCAGGGAATCCAAAATCCATTCATGGAATCACAGATCTGTCAGGGCTGGAAGGGACCTCAAGGCTCAGCCAGCCCCAACCCCACTGCCATGGGCAGGGACCCCTCACCCCACAGCAGCTTGCTCACAGCCCACCTCCAGCCTGGCTGCAAACCCCTCCAGCCAGGAGGCTGCCACCACCTCCCTGGGCACCCTGGGCCAGGCTCTCACCACCCTCCTGCCCAACAACTTCTTCCTCACAGCCAAGCTCCAGCTCCCCACTTCTACTTCTGCTCCAGCCCCCCCACTCCTCTCCCCTCCCTCACCCCCTCCAAAGTCCCTCCCCAGCTTGCTTGCAGCCCCCTGCAGCTCCTGCAAGGCCACCAGAAGCTCTCCTGGGAGCCTTCTCCTCTGCAGCCTGCACAACCCCAACTCTCTCAGGCTGTGCTCAGAGCAGAGCAGCTCCAGCCCTCTGCTCCTCCTCCTGGCCCTGCTCTGGGAGGGTCTGACACAGTGCATGTCTCAAGCACTGCTTCCAGCCCTCACTGACAAATCTTCTGCATGAACATTCTGTGAACCACAAAATGTTAGAGGCTGGAAGGGACCTTGGTGCCAGGGTTGAGTTGATCAGATGGTGCTGGGTGAGAGGTTGGACTGGATGATCTCAAAGGTCTCTTCCAACCTGGTTAATTCTATTCTGTTCAAAAACTCATCCAGTCCAACCTCCCTGGGACACTTTTCTTGTAACAGAGGCTCAAGAACTGGACCCAGAGCTGCAGCTGTGGCCTCAGCAGAGTGGAGCAGAGGGGGAAAATCCCCTCCCTGGCCCCTGCTGCCCATACTTCTCTTGCTGCAGCCCAGGATGCTAAGAGGAACCATGGAGATCATAGGATCAATAGGGCTGGAAAAGACCTCAGAGCTCAACAAGTCCAACCTGGCACCCAGCACCTCCTGACAACTAAACCATGGCTCCAAGTGCCACATTCAATCCCCTCTTGAACACCTCCAGGCATGGAGAGTCCACCACCTGCCTGGGCAGCTCATCCCAGTGGCTAATTCTTCTTTCTGGGAAGAACTTTCTCCTCCCCTCCAGCCTCAACCTCCCCTGGCACAGCTTGAGACTGTGTCCTCTTGTTCAGGTGCTGGGGGCCTGGCAGAAGAGACCAACCCCCCCCTGGCTACAACCTCCCTGCAGGGAGCTGGAGAGAGCAAGAAGGTCTCCCCTGAGCCTCCTCTGCTCCAGGCTGAGCAACCCCAGCTCCCTCAGCCTCTCCTCACAGGGCTGTGCCCCAGACCCCTCCCCAGCTCTGTTGCCCTTCTCTGGACACCTTCCAGCAGCTCAACCTCTTTCCTAACCTCAGCAGCCCAGAGCTGGACACAGGACTCAAGGGGTGGCCTCAGCAGTGCTGAGCACAGGGCACAAGGACTTCCCCTGCTCCTGCTGGCCACACTCTGCCTGCCCCAGGCCAGGCTGCCCTTGGCCTTCTTGGCCCCCTGGGCACACTGCTGCCTCCTGTTCATCTGCTCTCCCCCAGCACCCCCGGGTCCCTCTCTGCCTGGCTGCCCCCAGCCTGTGGCTCTGCCTGGGGTCGCTGTGGCCCAAGTGCAGCCCCCGGCACTAGGACTTGTCCAGTGCCCACCAGCACAGCCCTGTCCTTCCCCCCCTCAGCCTCCCCCTGCGTCAGCCAGCACCTCAGCCCCCGGGCTGGGGGCGGGGGGGGGCCGGCTGGAGGCTCTTACCTGTCGAAAGCAGGCTTCTCCCCGCAGTCAAAGGCGTCCTGCAGCTCCTTGACCAGGTTGGCCTGGCCGGGCAGGCGGAAGAGGCCTTCCTCCCTCAGCCCCCGCTGCCGGATGAAGTCCACGCACTGCTCCACCAGCAGGGGCGCCAGGCGGCTGCCGAAGCGCTTCTCATAGCGCACCGTCTCCTCCAGCCTCTGCCCGAAGATGCCTGCACGGGGAGCACACACAGGCCAGCTCGCACGGCCGGCCCCGCAGCCTCCCCCGGCTCCGCACGCCTTCCAGCCCCTCCACAGCCTCCCTGCCACGGAGGCTGCAGAGCTGGCCCCAGAGCTGCAGCTGTGGGCTCAGCAGAGTGGAGCAGAGGGGCAGAATCCCCTCCCTGGCCCTGCTGGCCACACTTCTCCGGCTGCAGCCCAGGCTCTGCTTGGCTCTCTGGGCTGCAACGGAGCCTCCATTGTAAGAGAAGTGACCCAAGAAGGGCCAGGAGGAGGAGCAGAGGGCTGGAGCTGCTCTGCTCTGAGCACAGGCTGAGAGAGTTGGGGTTGTGCAGGCTGCAGAGGAGAAGGCTCCCAGGAGAGCTTCTGGTGGCCTTGCAGGAGCTGCAGGGGGCTGCAAGCAAGCTGGGGAGGGACTTTGGAGGGGGTGAGGGAGGGAGAGGAGTGGGGGGGCTGGAGCAGAACTTGAACGGACACGATGATCTTGAAGGCCTCTTCCAACCTGGATGTATTGTATTGAACTAGGGGGTTTAGGCTGGAGGTTAGGAGGAAGTTCTACACAGAGAGAGAGAGATTGGCCATTGGGATGTGCTGCCCAGGGAGGTGGTGGAGTCACCATCACTGGAGGTGTTCAGGAGGAGACTGGATAGGGTGCTTGGTGCCATGGTTTAGTTGATGAGATGGTGCTGGGTGATAGGTTGGACTCAATAGTTTCATAATTTCAGTCAGGGTTGGAAGGGACCACAAGGATCATCCAGTTCCAACCCCCCTGCCATGGGCAGGGACACCCCACACTAGATCAGGCTGGCCAGAGCCTCATCCAGCCTGGCTTAAACACCTCCAGGGACAGGGCCTCAACCACCTCCCTGCACAACCCATTCCAGGGCTTCACCACTCTCATGGGGAAGAACTTCCTCCTCCCCTCCAGCCTGAATCTCCCCACCTCCAGCTTCATTCCATTCCCCCTAGTCCTATCACTGCCTGAGATCCTGAGCAGTCCCTCCCCAGCCTTCTTGTAGGCCCCCTGCAGACACTGGAAGGCCACAATGAGGTCACCTGGGAGCCTTCTCTTCTCCAGCCTGAACAGCCCCAACTCCTTCAGTCTGTCCTCACAGCAGAGGTGCTCCAGCCCTCTGCTCCTCCTCCTGGCCCTGCTCTGGACACCTTCCAGCCCCTCCAGATCCCTCTTGGCATAGGGGTTCCAGACCTGGAGGCAGTACTGCAGGTGGGGTCTCAGCAGGGCTGAGCAGAGGTGATCTTGAAGGTTTCTTCCAACCTGGTCTATTCCATTCTGTTCTATTCTATTCTATTCTATTCTATTCTATTCTATTCTATTCTATTCTATTCTATTCTAGCAGTGTGGAGCTGGAGCTTGGCTGTAAGGAAGAAGTTGTTGGCCAGGAGGGTGGTGAGAGCCTGGCCCAGGCTGCCCAGGGAGGTGGTGGCAGCCTCCTGGCTGGAGGGGTTTGCAGCCAGGCTGGAGGTGGCTGTGAGCAAGCTGCTGTGGGGTGAGGGGTCCCTGCCCATGGCAGGGGGGTTGGAGCTGGCTGAGCCTGGAGCTCCCTTCCAACCCTGACCGTTCTGTGATGACTTGTCCATCCTGCTCCACTGTGTGCTATGACCTCTCAGTCTGATCTTCCCTTCGGGAGCCTCTGACAGCTCCTGGCTTTAACCACAAGGGTTAGGGGTTTTTTTGCCTCTTTTCAACCAAAACTAATCAGCACAGGACAGGTTACTGCAGTGCTGTGATGTGCAGCCACAGCTCATCCCCACTGACAGCACAATTAGCAGCACTAAGCCCTGTCCTGCTGGCTCTGCTTCCTTCCCTCCGTGCTGGCCTTCTGTAATCAGTGGTGGGCACCACTGCAGAGGGCAGAGGCAGCTCTCAACCCTCCCAGAGTGCTTTGAAACTGCTACTGACAACGAGACTGCAGTCAAAAATTGCCTCAGTGTCTCCTCATACATTCTGGGAGGTGGTCTGCTTTGGGTGGGGTGGGGTGGGGGGGGTGGGGTGGGTTTTCCCCCCTTCCCTTCATTTTAGAATTGTCTTTCAAAGCATGTTCAGGGTCCAGAGGAGGCCACAAAGATAAGCAGAGTGCTGCAGAACCTCCCCTGTGGGGCCAGGCTGGGAGAGCTGGGGCTGTTTGGACTGGAGAAGAGAAGGCTCCAGGGGGGACCTTAGAGCAGCCCTCGAGCAGGGGCACAGGAGAGCTGGAGAGGGACTTTGACATGGGCTGGCAGTGATAGAATGAGGGATAAAGACCCTGAGCTGGGAGAGAGGGGATTTAGATTGGAGTTTGGGAAGGATGAGGGTGGGGAGACACTGGCACAGGTTGCCCAGGGAGGTTGTGGATGATGCCCTCTCCCTGGAAGTGTCCAAGGCCAGGCTGGATGAGGCCCTGAGCAAGCTGGGGCTGGTGGGAGGTGTCCCTGCCCGTGGCAGGGGGGTTGGAACTGGATGAGTTCAAAGTCCCTTCCAACCCAAACTCATTTTCAATAGCAAATGAGTGAAAGCAGAGGAGGAGTTTTGTGCACAGTGGGCAGAGAACCCTCCCCTGTGTGGCTCTAAATTGCTGATGCACCACAAGGCAGAAGGCATTGAGGACAGGATCACAGAATCATCACAGAACAGGAATCAAGCAGGTTGGAAGAGACCTCAGAGCTCCTCAAGCCCAACCTCTTTACCTTGGCTGGTGGCAGAAAGCATTAGGATGCCTGGAACTGGGATGAGAGAGTGTCTTGGGGGGGACCAATAGAGAGTTAGGAGGGGAGGAACATACATTGAATGGGCAAAAAGGTACTGGGGGAAGCTTGAAACCAACCTGCATCTGAGGAAAACTAGAAGCTGATCCAAGGCAGAGGTAAGCAGGGACAGGAAGGGATGACAGAACTGATCCAAAGAGGAGACTCAAACTGCTGGTGTTGTAATGTGAAAAGGGAGTGACTGCTGAGCTGAGGAGTTCATGGAAACAGCTCCCCAGGAGCCAGCACTGGGCCCTGGCAGCCCAGAGGCAGCTGAGTGCTGAGCTGCAGCCAGAGCAGGGAGAGCAGCAGCACAGGGAGGGGATTCTGCCCCTCTGCTCTGCTCTGCTCAGCCCCCACCTGCAGCACTGCCTCCAGCTCTGGGGCCCCCAGCACAAGGAGGACCTGGGGCTGCTGGAGAGGCTCCAGAGGAGGCCACAGAGATGAGCAGAGGCTGCAGAGCCTCCCCTGTGGGGCCAGGCTGGGAGAGCTGGGGCTGTGCAGCCTGGAGGCTCCAGGGGGACCTTAGAGCAGCCCTTGAGCAGGGGCACAGAAGAGCTGGAGAGGGACTTTCGACAAGGGCTGAGCGTGATAGGATGAGGAACAATGGCTTTGAGCTGGGAGAGAGGGGATTTAGACTGGTGATTAGGAAGGGTGAGGCTGGGGAGACACTGGCACAGGCTGCCCAGGGAGGCTGTGGCTGCCTCCTGCCTGGAGGTGTTGAGGGCCAGGCTGGATGAGGCCCTGAGCAAGCTGGGGCTGGAGGGAGGTGTCCCTGCCCATGGCAGGGGGTTGGAAGTGGATGAGCTCTCAAGTCCCTTCCAACCCAACCCATTCTATGAATCCATGCATTGTTTCTGCTACTGACTGCAGTACGGTGCACTGGACACTGAGGCACTGCCGTGGAGACAGTTAACATCCCCATAGCTAGGAATGCCTGGGGGAGGGATGGGGGGGGGGATGGGGGGAGGGATGGGGGGAGGGATGGAATGAACCAGGTTGGAAAAGACCTTGGAGATCATGAAGTCCAACCTATCACCCAGCACCAACTAATCAACTCAACCATGGCACCAAGGGCCTCATCCAGGCTCTTCCTGAACACCTCCAGGGATGGGGACTCCACCACCCCCCTGGGCAGCTCATCCCAGTGGCCAATCTCTCTTGCTGGGAAGAATTTCTTCCTCATCTCCAGCCTCAACCTCCCCTGGCACAGCTTGAGACTGTGTCCTCTTGTTCTGGGGCTGGGGGCCTGGCAGAAGAGACCAACCCCCACCTGGCTACAACCTCCCTGCAGGGAGCTGGAGAGAGCAAGAAGGTCTCCCCTGAGCCTCCTCTGCTCCAGGCTGAGCAACCCCAGCTCCCTCAGCCTCTCCTCACAGGGCTGTGCCCCAGACCCCTCCCCAGCTCTGTTGCCCTTCTCTGGACACCTTCCAGCAGCTCAACCTCTTTCCTCACCTGAGGAGCCCAGAACTGGACACAGGACTCCAGGTGTGGCCTCAGCAGTGCTGAGCACAGGAGATTTCTCAGCTTTATCAAACTGGATTCAGATCCTACACAGCCCTCAGAAGACAGCAGCCCTGAGTGTGGCCACAGCCAGAGGGGGAGGTGTATGGCCCAGCACCCTCCCACATCTGATAAAGCCTCAGGGACTTGGTTTCCCACCTATGGAATGGTGAAATTACCACATCCAGCTCACAGAACAGAACAGAATTAACCAGGTTGGAAAAGCCCTCAGAGCTCATCCAGTCCAACCTCTCCCCCAGCACCATCTGATCAACTCAACCATGGCTCCAAGTGCCTCATCCAAGAGGCCTGAGAATGTCCACCCTCAGCTTTGGGAATCACAGAAGGTCAGGGGCAGGAAGGGACCTCCAAAGGTCACCCAGTCCAACCCCCTGCCAAGGCAGTATCACCTAGAGCAGGTCACACAGGAACACATCCAGGTGGGGTCAGAGTATCTCCAGAGAGGGAGACTCCACAGCCCCCCTGGGCAGCCTGCTCCAGGCCTCTGGCACCCTCACAGGGAAGGAATTCTTCCTCCTGTGTCCATGGCACTGCCTCTGGCTCAGCTTCCAGCCCTGCCCCCTGGGGCTGGCACTGGGCAGCACCCAGCAGAGCCTGGCTGCAGCCTCTGGGCACTGCCCCTGCACAGCTTCATCCCCAGCACTCAGCTCCCCCCCAGGCTCCCCTGCTCCAAGCTAGAGCCCCAGCTCCTAGGGAAGCTCCTAGCTAGCATGGCCATTCTGACAGCCATGCAATAACCTAAAGCTAAGGCCTAAAGACCATGGGAGAGCACCACAGCACACCTCAGAGTGCTTCTGAGGTCAGCATTTACCGCACTCTGGAGTTTGCTTGGCTTTGGGATGCGCCTCAGGCAGGCTTGCTTTGGTTTCAAAGCCTGGGCTGAAGTGCTCCAAGGGAAGCAGTCAGAATCATGGCATTGTTGCAGCTGGCAAAGGCCTCCAAGCTCCTTGAGCCCAACTTTCAACCCAGCACCACCATGGCCATTAAGCCATGAGCCATGGGCACAGGTTTCTTGACCACCACCAGGGATGGGGACTCCCTTCCACTGCAGTAACCAACCAAGAGCAGCAACCAAAGCAAGCCCTGCTAACTCACACAAGCACTCAGGCTGGGAAAGACCCCCTGAGATCACCAGGTCCAACCACCAACCCTCCTCTACCCAGCTCACCACCAAACTACACTGCTGAGTGCCACGTCAAAATGACCTTCAAACACATCCAAGAGATGTTGGGAGGGACCCCTGGAGGTCACCTTGTGCAGCCCTCCTGCAGTCAGCAGGGGCATAGGATCATAGGATCAGTCAGGGTTGGAAGGCACCACAAGGATCATCCAGTTCCAACCCCCCTGCCATGGGCAGGGACACCCCACACTAGATCAGCCTGGCCAGAGCCTCATCCAGCCTGGGCTTAAACACCTCCAGGGACAGGGCCTCAACCACCTCCCTGCACAACCCATCCCAGGGCTTCACCACTCTCATGGGGAAGAACTTCCTCCTCACCTCCAGCCTGAATCTCCCCACCTCCAGCTTCAGTCCATTCCCCCTAGTCCTATCACTCCCTGACAGACTGAGCAGTCCCTCCCCAGCCTTCCTGGAGCCCCCTGCAGACACTGGAAGGCCACCATGAGGTCACCTGGGAGCCTTCTCTTCTCCAGACTGCACAGCCCCCAACTCCTTCAGTCTGTCCTCACAGGAGAGGTGCTCCAGCCCTCTGCTCATCCTCCTGGCCCTGCTCTGGACACCTTCCAGCCCCTCCAGATCCCTCTTGTCATAGGGGCTCCAGAGCTGGAGGCAGGACTGCAGGTGGGGTCTCAGCAGGGCTGAGCAGAGGGGGAGAATCCCCTCCCTTGCCCTGCTGGCCACACTTCTCCTGCTGCAGCCCAGGCTCTGCTTGGCTTTCCGGGCTGCAAGTGCACCCTGAGAGCTCCTGCTGAGCTTCTCCTCCCCAGCACCCCCAAGGCTCTCTCCTCAGGGCTGCTCCCCAGCCAGTCCCTGCCCAGCCTGCATTTGTGCCTGGGGTTGCCTCCACCCAGCTGCAGGACCCTGCCCTTGGTCTTGTTGAAGCTCATCAGGTGGCATCCCCAGCTGGATCAGGCTGCTCAGGGATCCAGCAGGTTGAGTCTTGTCTGTCTCCAGGGGCAGGGCCTCCACCACCTCCCTGGGAGGCACAGCTCGTGTGGCAATCCAAACCCAAGCTCCTCCTCCTCAACCTCAGTGTCTCCAAACCCCAGAGCTGCACAGACTCACAGACACTGGGGGCTGAACTCAATCTCTGGAGGTCCCTTCCAACCCTTAACCTTCTGTGACCTGTGGTTTTCTCCTTGGGACAGAGTGCCAGAGGGGTCACAAACCAACAGGACAGCCTGGCAATGCTGTGTCCAGATGGTGGCCCTTGGAGCCATGGCTTAGCTAGTCAGGAGGGGTTGGGTGCCAGGTTGGACTTGCTGAGCTCTGAGGTCTTTTCCAACCTCACTGATTCCATGATTCCAGCAGCAGCAGGGAGGGGACTGTGCCCTGGGGCTCAGCTCTAGGGAGGCCACACCTTGAGTGCTGCCTTCAGCTTTGGGCACCTCGGTGCCAGAGAGATGTGGAAGCGCTGGAGCCAGGGCAGAGCAGGGCAAGGCAGCTGGGAAGGGCCTGGAGGATCAACGTGGTGAAGAGCAACCAAAGGAGCTGGGGATGGTTAGTTTTGAAACAGAGGAGGCTGAGGGGAGACCTCATTGCTGTCTACAGCTACCTGAAAGATCGTTGTGGAGAGGCTGCTGCTGGTCTCTGCTCACAGGGAATTAGTGATAGAACAAGAGGGAACAGCCTTAAGCTGCCACTGGGTAGCTTTAGACTGGGCATTAGGAAAGGTTTATCTCCCACCAGAGTGGTCAGGCACTGGAATGTGCTGCTCAGGGAGTCCCCAAGCCTGGAGGTGTTTAAAGGTGGCTCAGATGTGGTGCTTGGGGCCATGGTTTAGGGGTGAGCCTTGCAGAGCAGGGGTCTGGGTAGGACTTGGGGATCCTGAGGGTCTGTCCCCACCTGAATGCTTCTGTGATTCTATGACCAAGCAGAAAGCTTGAGCTTTGCAGAGTGCAGCAGCTCAGTGTCCCCACAGCTAGCAGGAGGCAGGGAGAGCTCCAGGATTCCAGTTCTGACCAGCCACTAGATTTAATCAGCAGCACTGCTGCAGCAGAGAGGCCCTTGCAGGTCTTTCAAGCTATATCCAATTAAGCCAAGCTCAGGCAGAACATCAAAGAGGACAATCACATGCTGGGGAAGGGCATGCCCACTGCTTACTCATTAACTACAACATTCCCATGGCAGCAGGCTGGCAACCCATGGGCAGCACCTGGACTCCCAAAGCCCCACAGGTAGCCAGAACCCTCAGGAGAGACCATTGGGGTGCTAGACCCAAACCACAGAGCCAGAGAATTGTTAAGGGTTGGAAGGGAGCTCCAGGCTCAGCCAGCCCCAGCCCCCTGCCATGGGCAGGGACCCCTCACCCCACAGCAGCTTGCTCACAGCCACCTCCAGCCTGGCTGCAAACCCCTCCAGCCAGGAGGCTGCCACCACCTCCCTGGGCAGCCTGGGACAGGCTCTCACCACCCTCCTGGCCAACAACTTCTTCCTCACAGCCAAGCTCCAGCTCCCCACTTCTACTTCTGCTCCAGCCCCCCCACTCCTAGCCCTCCCTCACCCCCTCCAAAGTCCCTCCCCAGCTTGCTTGCAGCCCCCTGCAGCTCCTGCAAGGCCACCAGAAGCTCTCCTGGGAGCCTTCTCCTCTGCAGCCTGCACAGCCCCAACTCTCTCAGCCTGTGCTCAGAGCAGAGCAGCTCCAGCCCTCTGCTCCTCCTCCTGGCCCTGCTCTGGACACCTTCCAGCCCCTCCACAGCCTTCCTGCCACAGAGGCTCCAGAGCTGGCCCCAGAGCTGCAGCTGTGGGCTCAGCAGAGTGGAGCAGAGGGGCAGAATCCCCTCCCCTGGCCCTGCTGGCCACACTTCTCTGGCTGCAGCCCAGGCTCTGCTTGGCTCTCTGGGCTGCAAGAGCTCCCTGCTGGCTCCTGGGGAGCTTCTCCTCCCCCAGCTCCCCCAAGGCCTTTTCCCTGCCCAGCCTGGGATTGCCCTGAGCCAGCTGCAGGACCTTGGGTCAGGGCAAATGCTGCCTCTGTCTGCTCAAGGGCTGGGGCAGCACTGTGGCATTTCCAGGGGCAGATGCTGACAGCCAGAGCAGGCTTTGAAAACCCAAGACTGCTGTTAGTCAATGATTTCCCTAGCTGCTGAACACAGGCAGGGCTCACATCTCAAGTGCACTGTGTCCAAGCTTCTGATTCACTCAGAAGAAGGGAGAAAGCTCTGGGCAGGAGTTCTGCCTCCTTGCTCTGCAAGGAACAGCTTGAAGAAGGCCACCTGCTGCCCTGGCTCTACCACAGCAGCTGTGCTCAGGGAGCCAGGAGGCTGCTGCCTTTCCCCAGCCAACCCTCAAGCACTCAGATGAGGAGGGCAGGAAGCACAGTGGGGGGATGCTTTCCACAGAGGGCCCACGAGTGGGCACTGGAGCATCTCTAACAAGGAGATGCTGAAGAGCAGCCCAAGAGGAGATCTTCCCAGGGCTGCTCAACAGCTAAAGGCTGGGGGGCAAGAGGATGGAGCCAGACTGCTGTCAGTGGTGCCCAGTGATAGGACAAGGGGCAATGAGCACAAACTGGAACCCAGGAGGTTTCACTTCAACACAAGGAGAAGCTTTACTGTGAGAGTGCCAGAGCCCTGGAGCAGGCTGCCCAGGGAGGTTGTGGAGTCTCCTGCTCTGGGGACATTCAAAACCTGCCTGGACAAGTTCCTGTCCAACCTGATCTAGGCAAGCCTGCTTTGGAGGAGGGGAGCTGGACTAGGTGATGTCCAGAGGGTCCTTCTAACCCCTGCCATGCTGTGAGGGTACCTGTGTTCTCTCACCAGAGGCTCTCCATCCTGCCCCACCAAGCTCAGAGTGCATGGCCTGCACTGACCAGCTCAGGTCAAAGGAATTGATCTCAGCTTCGGGGATGTGGATGAGGATTTCAAGCAGCCCTCAACTCTGCCTCAGTAATTCACTGCCAGGGAAAGGAAGAGTCAAGACCTTAAAGAAGATCAGGCTGGATCTTAGGAAGAAGTTCTTCAGTGTGAGGGTGGTGAGACTCTGAGCAGGTTGCCCAGAGTGGTTGGGGCTGCCTCCTCCCTGGGGGTGCTCAGGGCCAGGGTGGATCAGTCATCAGCAAATGTGCAGCTGACAGCAAGCTGGGGGCAGGAGTTGACCTGCAGAGGGACCTGGACAGGCTGGGCAGATGGGCAGAGGCCAACAGGATGGCAATGAAAAAGTCCAAGTGCCAGGGGCTGCACTTTGGCCACAACCCCAGGCAGAGCTGCAGGCTGGGGGCAGAGGGGCTAAGAGCAGCCAGGCAGAGAGGGAGCTGGGGGTGCTGGGGGAGAGCAGCTGAAGAGGAGGCAGCAGTGTGCCCAGGGGGCCAAGAAGGCCAAGGGGCAGCCTGGCCTGGGTCAGGCAGAGTGTGTCCAGCAGGAGCAGGGAAGTCCTTGTGCCCTGTGCTCAGCACTGCTGAGGCCACCCCTTGAGTCCTGTGTCCAGCTCTGGGCCCCTCAGGTTAAGAAGGACATTGAGAGACTTGAAGGTGTCCAGAGAAGGGCAACAAAGCTGGGGAGGGGTCTGGGGCACAGCCCTGTGAGGAGAGGCTGAGGGAGCTGGGGTTGCTCAGCCTGGAGCAGAGGAGGCTCAGGGGAGACCTTCTTGCTCTCTCCAGCTCCCTGCAGGGAGGTTGTAGCCAGGTGGGGGTTGGTCTCTTCTGCCAGGCCCCCAGCCCCAGAACAAGAGGACACAGTCTCAAGCTGTGCCAGGGGAGGTTGAGGCAGGAGGGGAGGAGAAAGTTCTTCCCAGTGAGAGGAATTGGCCACTGGGATGTGCTGCCCAGGGAGGTGGTGGAGTCCCCATCCCTGGAGGTGTTCCAGAGGGGACTGGCTGTGGCACTTGGAGCCATGGGTTAGCTGTCAGGAGGGGTTGGGTCACAGGTTGGACTTGATGAGCTCTGAGGTCTTTTCCAACCTTACTGATTCTGTGATTCTAAGTCTAGCTGAGAGCTGTCCCTGCCTTGTCCCTGGCAGGGGGGGTTGGACAAGATGACCTTTGAGGGTCCCTTCCTTCTCAGTGCATTCTTGTGTGATTCTCTGGTCCTCTAAACTGGATCTAAAGATGCTTGGCTCTGCCTGTGTTCAGAAGCTGCCCTCTGAGCACGGACTTCTCCTATGCCATGACCTCTAACCAGGTGACAACTCCATCTGTCAGTGCTCTCCCATTACAGCTTTGATCTGGAGCTCCAGGCAGGGTTCTACACTTCTACCATCAGTGAAGATGATGAACATACAAGGTCATGATTAAAGCATCATATTAGTCTGGAATGGTTCAGGATGGAAGGGAACCCAAAGACCATCCAGTTCCAACCCCCTGCCATGGGCAAGGACACCTCACACCAGCCCCAGCTTGCTCAAGGCCTCATCCAGCCTGGCCTTCAACACCTCCAGGCAGGAGGCAGCCACAGCCTCCCTGGGCAGCCTGTGCCAGAGTCTCCCCAGCCTCACTCTCAACCATTTCTTCCTCATCTCCAATCTACATCTGCCCTCCTCAATCTGAAATCCATTCCCTCCCATCCTGGCACTCCCAGCCCTTGTCCAAATTCTCTCCCCAGCTCTCCTGGAGCCCTTCAGGGACTGGAAGGCAGCTCTGGGGTCTCCCTGCAGCCTTCTCTCCTCCAGGCTGAACAGTCCCACCTCTCCCAGCCTGGCCCCACAGGGGAGGTTCTGCAGCCCCTGATCATCTTCATGGCCTCCTCTGGAGCCTCTCCAGCAGCTCCAGGTCCTCCTTGTGCTGGGGGCCCCAGAGCTGGAGGCAGTGCTGCAGGTGGGGGCTGAGCAGAGCAGAGCAGAGGGGCAGAATCCCCTCCCTGTGCTGCTGCTCTCCCTGCTCTGGCTGCAGCCCAGGATGAGATGGTTCCCTCGCAGCTCTGTCAGTGACCAGGCCATGGCTTTTCCTGCCAGTTGGGTGTTCTGCACATCTTGGAACCAGCTCAGCTGCTTCCTGCAGCCATGGAACAGCTTTGCAGAGGGAGAGGTTTGTGGGGCCTGCATTTTGGGAAGCCATTTGCAAAGAAGGTTGAGACTCTGATGCCAATTGATGGCCTCAGGGTAGCCAGCCCAGTGCCACACAACCACAGAACTGCTTTGGCCAGAAGAGGTCTTCAAGATCATTGAGTCCAGCCTTCAACCCAACACCCCCATGGCCATGAAACCACATCCCCCATGTGCCATGGCCACAGGGTTCCTGAAGACCTCCAGGGACAGGGACTCCACCACCTCCCTGGGCAGCATCTTCCAATCACAGAATCAATAAGGTTGGAAAAGACCTCAGAGCTCCTCAAGCCCAACCTATCACCCAGCACCTCCTGACTAACTAACCCATGGCTCCAAGTGCCACAGCCAGGCCTTTCTTGAGCACCTCCAGGGCTGGGGACTCCACCACCTCCCTGGGCAGCTCATCCCAGCGGCTAATTCTTCTTTCTGGGAAGAACTTTCTCCTTCCCTCCAGCCTCAACCTCCCCTGGCACAGCTTGAGACTGTGTCCTCTTGTTCTGGGGCTGGGGGCCTGGCAGAAGAGACCAACCCCCAGCTGGCTACAACCTCCCTGTAAAGACATTTTGCCTCCATCTGTGTCCTCCTGGCCAGCCTCCAGAAGGACAGCACACCAGCAAGCAAGGAAGAGCTTGGCCTTGGGGAGGGGCAAGCAGCTTTCAGGGCTACCTCCCTTTGCCTGTGCAACCACAGCAAAGGCTTGGCTGCAAGTCCAGTTAATGTTCATCTTTCTGTTGACTTCAGTGGGGCCTGGAGCTAGTTAAACATGCACAGCCAGCACTCTGCAGCTCTCATCTCGGGGCCTTGTGACCAAGCTCTGGACAGAAGACATTTGTAAGAGGAAAGCAAATGAGCAGCAAGGCCTCTGACACTGTATTCATTACCCCAAGCACTGCAGCTTCACTTGGGAGTTGAAGACATGAAGAGCTGCTGTGGCAGAACATAAGGGGGAAGGAATCACACAGAATCACCCAGGTTGGAAGAGACCTCCAAGAGCATCAAGTCCAATCAATCACCCAACCCTGACTAATCAACCAGACCATGGCACCAAGTGCCTCATCCAGGCTCTTCTTAAACACCAGAACAAGAGGACACAGTCTCAAGCAGTGCCAGGGGAGGTTGGGGCTGCATGTTGGGAAGAAGTTCTTCCCAGCAGAGAGATTGGCCACTGGGATGAGCTGCCCAGGGAGGTGGTGGAGTCCCCATCCCTGGAGGGGTTTAGGAAGAGCCTGGCTGAGGCCCTTGGTGCCATGGTTGAGTTGATCAGATGGTGCTGGGGGAGAGGTTGGACTGGATGAGCTCTGAGGTCTTTTCCAACCTGGTTAATTCTATTCTATTCTATTCCATCCCATCCCATCCCATCCCATCCCATCCATCCCATTCCAATGACTGCCAGGGATGTTGACCCCACCACCTCCCTGGGCAGCCCATCCCAATGGCCAGTCTCTCTTTGTGGGGAGAACTTCTTTCTAAGACCAAGCCTAAACCTCCCCTGGGACAACTTGAGACTGTGTCCTCTTGTTCTGCTGCTGGGGGCCTGGCAGAAGAGACCAACCCCCTCCTGGCTCCAACCTCCCTGCAGGGAGCTGGAGAGAGCAAGAAGGTCTCCCCTGAGCCTCCTCTGCTCCAGGCTAAGCAACCCCAGCTCCCTCAGCCTCTCCTCACAGGGCTGTGCTCCAGACCCCTCCCCAGCTCTGTTGCCCTTCTCTGGACACCTTCCAGCAGCTCAACCTCTTTCCTCACCTCAGCAGCCCAGAGCTGGACACAGGACTCAAGGGGTGGCCTCAGCAGTGCTGAGCACAGGGCACAAGGACTTCCCTGCTCCTGCTGGCCACACTCTGCCTGACCCAGGCCAGGCTGCCCTTGGCCTTCTTGGCCCCCTTGAGTCAAGCTGCTATCAACCAGAATCAACAGCTGAAGCTCCTCATGGTGCAGCTGCACCCTGGGCAGGCAGGCAGCTGCCTGCAGAGCTGTCAGTGAAGCTTTCATTCAGCTTGCCAACCCTTCTGGAGTCTGAACAGGGCTCAGAGAGCGGCGGCTCACATCGGCACCTTGAACGGCAGCAGAACCCTGGAACTGCTTGGCTCGGAAAAGCCCTCTGGGGGTCACTGAGTCCAACCAGCAACCCAGCACCGCTGTGGCCACCGAACCCTGCCCCCCCAGCCTTGGAAAACGACCCCAGCTTCCAATCACAGCACTGGTTTGGGTTGGAAGAGATCAGCAAGGCCACTAAACCGCGGCCCCCGAGTGCCATGGCCACAGCTTGCCGCAACACCCCCAGGCGCGGGGACTCCGCCTCCTCCCTGGGCAGCCGCTGCCAGGCCCTGACCGCTCCTGCAGCACAGAGGCATCACCCCTGCGTGTCTGCAGGCTCAGCCCGCAGCAGCAGTGACCCCACCACCTCGGGGCTTGCAGCAGGACAAACTGGCAGCCCAGTTTAGGAAGGGGCAGGAGATGAAGACTTTCAAGGTTGGGCTCCGTTTAAAGGCTGGACAGCAGCAGCTTGGAGGTCTCCTCCGAGCCAAACAATCCTGCCAGCCTAAGATGGTTGTAGGTACAGGAGCCCCTGCTCACACCCCAGCAAAATTCAGCCCTTCCACTTGGACTCCTCTGCCCACCAACATTCCCTCCTCACCATCTCCCCCCCACCCCCCCCCAAGTTTTTCTCCTCACCACAGAGGCAGCTTCTCCCAACCTGTCCCCGCACCTTGTAATCACTTGGCATAGTGTCTTCCTCTTCACACAGAGGCAGCTTCTCCCCACCTGTCCCCAGCACCTTGCAATCATATGGCATAGCTCTTTCTCCTCACCACAGAGGCAGCTTCTCCCCACCTGCCCCCAGCACCTTGCAATCATTTGGCATAGCTCTTCCTCCTCACCACAGAGGCAGCTTCTCCCCACCTGTCCCCCAGCACCTTGCAATCATTTGGCATAGCTCTTCCTCCTCACCACAGAGGCAGCTTCTCCCCACCCAGTCCCAGCACCCTGGCACCTTGTAATCATTTGGCATAGCTCTTCCTCCTCACCACAGAGGCAGCTTCTCCCCACCTATCCCAGCACCTTGTAATCACTTGGCATAGCTCTTCCTCCTCACCACAGAGGCAGCTTCTCCCCACCTGTCCCCAGCACCTTGTAATCACTTGGCATAGCTCTTCCTCCTCACCACAGAGGCAGCTTCTCCCCACCTGTCCCCAGCACCTTGCAATCATTTGGCATAGCTCTTCCTCCTCACCAGAGGCAGCTTCCCCCCACCTATCCCCAGCACCTTGCAATCATTTGGCATAGCTCTTCCTCCTCACCACAGAGGCAGCTTCTCCCCACCTATCCCCAGCACCTTGCAATCATTTGGCATAGCTCTTCTCCTCACCACAGAGGCAGCTTCCCCACCTATCCCCAGCACCTTGCAATCATTTGGCATAGCTCTTCCTCCTCCCACAGAGGCAGCTCTCCCCACCTGTCCCCAGCAGTTGCAATCATTTGGATAGCTCTTCCTCCTCACCACAGAGGCAGATTCTCCCACCTGTCCCCAGCACCTTGTAATCACTTGGCATAGCTCTTCCCTCATCACCATAGAGGCAGCTTCTCCCCACCTATCCCCAGCACCCTGGCACCTGCAATCATTTGGATAGCTCTCCCTCTCACCACAGAGGCAGCTTCTCCCCACCTATCCCCAGCACCCTGGCACCTTGTAATCACTTGGCATAGCTCTTCCTCCTCACCACAGAGGCAGCTTCTCCCCACCTATCCCCAGCACCCTGGCACCTTGTAATCACTTGGCATAGCTCTTCCTCCTCACCACAGAGGCAGCTTCTCCCCACCTGCCCCCAGCACCTTGCAATCATTTGGCCCAGCTCTCTCCCGGAGCTGTGTTTTGCTGCCGGCTGAGATGCATTTTGAAAGCCAGCCTCCTCCTCCTCCTGCTCTGCTGCCACAGCGCTACGTGCACTGCAGAAGCAAAGTGGCTTTCCACATCCCTCTGCAGCAGGTGGAGTGGCAAGCAGCAGGCTGCAGGGCAGCAGGATGAAGTGGCAATGCAGTGCTTGAGCAGGGCAGCGCAGGGAAGGGTTACACCCCGGCGCCAAGGACCCAAAGCTTCCGCACAGCTCCGCGTTCGTCGCGGGGCTTCGCTCCCTCTCTTCTCCCCCCCCACCCCTTACCACACTGACAAAATGCAAAGCCAAACTCTTCCCCCCTCCATGCTCTGCCAGCCAAGCAGGAGACTCAGAGCACCACAGGTCCGATCTCTCCGCTCCTCTCACTGATTTCTGTCCTGCTCCGAGGCTCTGATAACCTCCTCTCCAGCCTCCCGGCTCGGGCAGCCGGCTCACGGAGCAGACGGCACCAGCTGGGCAGCTCCAAGCGAACTGCACAGAGGGTTAAAGAAATCACTCGGGGAATGTTGACACCTGCATCTTTGATGCCTTCTGTCGCCCCCTCCTCTGCCCCTGCACACGCAGAGCCCAGCCCGGGCTCCTCCCGGCACCGCGGCACCTACCTTTACGGAAGCTAAAGCACCTCTTAATTCTCCTGTAAGTGGTTTTGGGAATGAAAGGAGCTGCTGCCAAGGCACCCGGGCTGCGGACTCCAGCATTCCTGTCTTCAGGCATCCCCACAGGCCGGAGCCTCCGCGTCCCTCCGAGCTGCCCTTTACCAGCCGCGCTCAGCCAGACGGCGGAGCCTGCTCATCGCCGCTGCCTGCCGAGGACTCCAGCTGGAGCAGTGGATTTTATCTCGGGCTCTTCTAGATCCTGGAGAGGGCTCCCGGGGATTTTTGTGTTCTCTTCCCTCTCTCCCTCCTCCCCCCCCCCAACTCCTTTGGGGGAACGATTTCCTTCCGTCTCTCGATTTCCTTCGGCTCCTTTTATTTCCCCAAGCAAGACAACTTCTCTGTTATGCAATGGGCACAACAAAAGAGTTTCGACGACAAGACGCAGCCTCTATTCAGACAGAAAATTCCCGCACAGATGGAAGGGCAGCAAGACCTCGTCCTCCCAGCAGAGCAGGGAGTTGACTGGCAGAGGCTCCGATTCCACGGGGAAAAGGTCAGCGCTTCGCAGCGCTCAAGGGGAAGAACAATACCCAAAAGGCCACCGAAGAATCCTCGGGGACGCAACACTCCTCGCTGCCTCCCTTGATCTCCGCAGCTGAGTGGCAAAGCCAGCGGCTCCTCTGCCCAGCAGGCTCCCTGTCCACAGCAGACTCCTCCCCGAGGCCTTTCACACCCCCAGCCTCCTCTCGGATGCTCTCCTGGGCTTCTCACGTCCTTCTGCCGCCTCCGAACTAGCAGAAGCCCTCCCGGGAGAGGCGCGTCAAGCTGCGCAGGCAGCGCATCGCTGCCGGGGGACTGCCGGCGGGCTGCCGGGGAAGCGATGCCCGTAGGCAGGGATGCTCTGCCGGCTGCCGGGGAAGCGATGCCCGCAGGCAGGGATGCTCTGCCGGCTGCCCGGCCGCGGCCCCTGGGCTGCTGGCACCACCCCGTGCGTGCGGCAGGTGCGGGGAGGCGGCTGGGCTGCTCCGCAGGTCGGGCTGCACCGCAGGTCCGGCTGCTCCTGCTCCTCCAGCTGGCTCGGAGCTGACTTCAGGCAGCAGCTCAGGAGCGAGCAGGCTGCGGCTGGCTCCCGGGGGAGCTGCCGGACCTGACACTGCTGTCCCTGCTAGAACGCTCACACTCCTTCCTCTCCCTCTCCTCCCTCCTCCTACTCAGCTGCCAGCTCTGCAATTAAAGCCCCGGCCTTTCCCTCCCGTTAAAACAAGAAATTGCCTTTTGAATCTAATCAGGAAAGGAATCCCGTGTGCAAACAGGCACTGCATGCCCTGCCTCATTTACATCTCGTTTCCCTTGCAGGATTTATCCTCCCGCCCCCAACCCCCCCAGTCACCTTATTCTTTGGGTGCAAGCCCAAGCTGCCTTCTGAGCACCTTAAGCAGATTCCCACCTGCATCCCCCCCCCCCCCCTCCCTCCTGCCTTCTCCTCCTTCCAGCACAAGTTAACAACAAACAATTTAATGATCTGGTTAATCATTTGCAGAGCTCCTTGCTCTGGTACCAGGAGTCCTCTCCCCCTGCCAGACAAGCTTTAAATAGTAGTGGCTCTCCAAGGCTCAGACAGGTCTGGCACTCGTGTGTACACACACACAGACAGAGCTTGTTTACAGTGCTCCAAGGACTAGAACATCCAAATGTGCTCCTCAAAGTGGCACCTGCCTTGCAGGACACCAGGCTGCTCTGGTTGACCATTTAGAGCTGGGAGTTCAGGAAGAAAATACAGGTTGGGTTGGAAGGGACCTTTAAAGGTCATCCAATCCAACACCACCACCCCCCACCACCACCCTGCAGTTAGAAAGGACATCCTCAACTGGGTCAGGCTGCTCAGAGCTCCCTCAAACATGACCTTGAGTATCTCCAGGGATGGGCCCACCACCTCCCTGGGCAACCTGTTGCAGTGTTCATAGAACCAGAGAACTGTCAGGGTTGGAAGGGACCTCAAGGCTCAGCCAGCTCCAGCCCCCCTGCCATGGGCAGGGACCCTCACCCCACAGCAGCTTGCTCACAGCCACCTCCAGCCTGGCTGCAAACCCCTCCAGCCAGGAGGCTGCCACCACCTCCCTGGGCAGCCTGGGACAGGCTCTCACCACCCTCCTGGCCAACAACTTCTTCCTCACAGCCAAGCTCCAGCTCCCCACTTCTACTTCTGCTCCAGCCCCCCACTCCTATCCCTCCCTCACCCCCTCCAAAGTCCCTCCCCAGCTTGCTTGCAGCCCCCTGCAGATCCTGGAAGGCCACCAGAAGCTCTCCTGGGAGCCTTCTCCTCTGCAGCCTGCACAGCCCCAACTCTCTCAGCCTGTGCTCAGAGCAGAGCAGCTCCAGCCCTCTGCTCCTCCTCCTGGCCCTGCTCGGACCCCTTCCAGCCCCTCCACAGCCTTCTGCACAGAGGCTCCAGAGCTGGGCCCAGAGCTGCAGCTGTGGGCTCAGCAGAGTGGAGCAGAGGGCAGAATCCCTCCCTGGCCCTGCTGGCCACACTTCTCTGGCTGCAGCCCAGGCTCTGCTTGGCTCTCTGGGCTGCCAGTGCTCCCTGCTGGCTCCTGGGGAGCTTCTCCTCCCCCAGCACCCCCAAGGCCTTTCCTTCAGGGCTGCTCTCCATCCAGTCCCTGCCCAGCCTCGGTCAGTGCTTGGGATTGCCCTGCCCCAGCTGCACCACCCTGAGAGTACAGAACTTCCCCATGTCAAACACAAAGCTGATGTCTTGATTAATCAGCTGCCAGAAACCCATTTGATGTTGGCAGCAATTACTTGTTGCTGGCTCCCCATCCCCCTGGAGCTGCAGCTTTCCTTCATCCTCTTCATAGTCAATGTCACAGCTAAAAAGATGTGTGAGCTCAGTGGCCACAGCTCACCAAGGCAGGCCCTTGGACAGCTTGGAACAGCAGTGACCTTCTTTAGAGGGGTCAGCCCGCTGCAGCAGCTGTGGCAACATCCTTGCAGCAAGAGGTAATCAAAGCAGGAGTGCTTCTGGCCATGCATAATTACAGGGCAGTTAATGGGACTTAATGAGACCTTGCTCAGATAGCTCAGACTGACACCAGCAGTAACAAGCAGCTAATAAAATGAGGGGCAGGACAAAACTGCAGTTCTTTTGAGCCTGGAGCAGAGCAGCCTGAGGGGGACCTGAGCAATGCTGATCAATACTTCAAGGGTGGGGGTCAGGGAGATGGGGCTCTGAGCTCTGCTCAGTGGTGCCCAGGGACAGCCAAGGGGGAAGGGCACAAAGTGGAACATCAGAAGCTCATCTGAACGTGAGGAGGACCTTAGAATCATAGAATCAATAAGGTTGGAAGAGACCTCAGAGCTCAGCAAGTCCAAGCTGGCACTCAACACCTCCTGACAGCTAACCCATGGCTCCAAGTGCCACAGTCCAAGCCCCTCTTGAACCCCCAGGATGGGGGGACCACCACCTCCTGGGCAGCACATCCCAGTGGCCAATTCCTCTTGCTGGGAAGAACTTTCTCCTCCCCTCCAGCCTCAACCTCCCCCTGGCACAGCTTGAGACTGTGTCCTCTTGTTCTACCAGCCTTTTCAAAGCCTGATAGAAGTGAATGTGAACTTAAAGGTGACAGAAACCTGGAGCAGGTTGCCCAGAGAGGTGGTGGAGCCTCTGCCTCTGGAGACATTCAAAGCCCAACTGGATGTGTTCCTGTGTGACCTTCTCCAGGTGGCCCTGCCTTGGCAGGGGGGTTGGACTGGATGATCTCCAGAGGTCCCTTCCAAGCCCTGCCATTGTGTGATTCTGTGCCAACAGTGACACATCCCATGATACTCTGCCAACCTCTGCCATGAACTGGCTGCATGTTAGGAAGAAGCTCTTCCCAGCAAGAGGAATTGGCCACTGGGATGAGC
>CM037645.1:1437240-1515761 GCA_015227895.2 Colaptes auratus
TGTGTAGTGGGGGTCAGAAAGGACCTCATGGGGAGCATCCAGTCCAACCCCTTCTGCTAAAGCAGAGTCACCCAGAGCAGGTAGCCCAGGCCTGCAGTGTACAGATGGCTTTTGAAAGTCTCCAGAGAAGGAGACTTCACAACCTGCCTGGGCAGCCTGCCCCAGGACTCCAGCAGCCTCACACCAAAGAAGTTTCTCCTCATGCTGAGGTGGAACCTCCTGGGTTCCAGTTTGTGCCCAGCCCCATCCCTCTTGCCACTCACTGTGTCCAGTTCTGGGCCCCTCAGGTTAGGGAAGAGGTTGAGTTGTGGGAAGGTGTCCAGAGAAGGGCAACAAAGCTGGGGAGGGGTCTGGGGCACAGCCCTGTGAGGAGAGGCTGAGGGAGCTGGGGTTGCTCAGCCTCCAGAAGAGGAGGCTCAGGGGAGACCTTCTTGCTCTCTCCAACCTGCAGGGAGGTTTAGCCAGGGTCGGTTGGTCTCTTCTGCCAGGCCCCCAGCACCAGAACAAGAGGACACAGTCTCAAGCTGTGCCAGGGGAGGTTCAGGCTGGAGGGGAGGAAGAAGTTCTTCACAGAGAGAGACTGGCCATTGGAATGTGCTGCCCAGGGAGGTGGTGGAGTCCCCATGCCTGGAGGTGTTCAGGAGGAGACTGGATGGGGTGCTTAGTGCCATGGTTTAGTTGATCAGATGGTGCTGGGTGATAGGTTGAACTTGATGATCTTTGAGGTCTCTTTCAACCTGGTTAATTCTATTCTATTCTATTCCTATTCTATTCTATTCTATTCTATTCTATTCTATTCTATTCTATTCTATTCCATTCTATTCACTCTTTAGCTCTTGCTGAGCACTAAAAGGATCCCCTTTCACTCTGCTCTTCTTCAGCCTAAACAGCCCCAGGACTCTCAGACTCTCCTTAAAAGTGCCCTAATTAGCCTTGAGGCCTCTATTAGACTCTCTCCAGTAGTTTCCTGCCCCTCTTGAACTGGGGAGCCCAGAACTGGACACAATGCTTCAGCTGGGGCCTCACCAGGGCAGAGTCTCCCTTGACCTGCTGGTCACACTCCTCTGAATCCATCCCTTGAGGCCAACGGCCACAAGAGCACACTGCTGGCTCACAGTGAACTTGCCCAACAGCACTCCCAGGCTCTTCTCCATAGAAAGGGGGACCCCAAGTCCCTCCTCAATCTCATTGCCACTCTGCTTGTGTGCTGTGCTCCACCAGAGCAGCAGTGCTCTGCAGAGCCCCTGCTGTGGTAAACTCAGGCTGGTTTTCAACTCCCAACACTTCTGTCCTTACCAGGGCAGTTCTGCTTGTCTGGCTGAGTGCTGAGGGTGACTCACAGCATGCACAAGTTGAGGTTGCTCAAGAAGCACCAGCCTCTTCCCTAATCCAAGAAGGGTGGCAGCTGAGAACAAACTCCTCAGGAGCCAGCACTGGTCCCTGGCAGCCCAGAGCCAGCTGAGTGCTGAGCTGCAGCCAGAGCAGGGAGAGCAGCAGCACAGGGAGGGGATTCGCCCACTGCTCTGCTCAGCCCCCACCTGCAGCACTGCCTCCAGCTCTGGAGCCCTCAGCACAAGGAGGACCTGGAGCTGCTGGAGAGGCTCCAGAGGAGGCCACAGAGATGATCAGAGGGCTGCAGAACCTCCCCTGTGGGGCCAGGCTGGGAGAGCTGGGGCTGTTCAGCCTGGAGAAGAGAAGGCTCCAGGGAGACCTCAGAGCAACCTTCCAGTACCTGAAGGGCTCCAGGAGAGCTGGGGAGGGACTTTGGCCAAGGGCTGGGAGTGCCAGGCTGAGGAACAATGGCTTTGAGCTGGGAGAGGAGAGACTGAGAGTGGAGAGGAGGAAGAAATTGTTGAGAGTGAGGCTGGGGAGACTCTGGCACAGGCTGCCAGGGAGGCTGTTGGGGTTTCCTTCTCTGGAGACTTTCAAGACCCCTCTGGATGTGTTCCTGTGTGACCTGCCCTGGGCGACCCTGCTTAGGCAGGGGTTGGACCTGATGATCTCCAGAGGACCCTTCCAACCCCTCCCATTCTGTGACCCATGGTTCTCTAGGAGAAGAGCCAATTCCTGAGTCCTAGAGAGTTACATCAGGCCTGAAGGCAGGGTGTGCATATGGTCACACACAAGCACTTCCAGAAGGAGTAGCCAGGACTGGATTTGGGAGAGGGGACACAGATATGATGGGGCTGAGCCCCACAACAGAGCAGGACAGGTCACAGAGCCCAGAGCCTGGGGATGGCATAGAATAGAATGGAGTTAATCAGGTTGGAAAAGACCTTTGAGATCATCCAGTCCAACCTCTCACCCAGCACCATCTGATCAACTCAACCATGGCACCAAGGGCCTCAGCCAGGCTCTTCCTAAACACCTCCAGGGATGGGGACTCCACCACCTCCCTGGGCAGCTCAGCCCAGTGGCCAATCTCTCTTGCTGGGAAGAATTTCTTCCTAACATCCAGCCTCAACCTTCTCTGGCACAGCTTGAGACTGTGTCCTCTTGTTCTGCTGCTGGGGGCCTGGCAGAAGAGACCAACCCCCACCTGGCTACAACCTGCCTTCAGGGAGCTGGAGAGAGCAAGAAGGTCTCCCCTGAGCCTCCTCTGCTCCAGGCTGAGCAACCCCAGCTCCCTCAGCCTCTCCTCACAGGGCTGTGCCCCAGACCCCTCCCCAGCTTTGTTGCCCTTCTCTGGACACCTTCCAGCATCTCAACCTCTTTTCCTAACCTGAGGGGCCCAGAACTGCAGGAGCTCCAGGCTGCCAGGTGCCCTCCTGGGGAACCCTCTGAGCAGCTGCTCTGCTGCTTACAGAGAGGACACCTTGGTGTTTTGTGAAGGCAAAGACAGCCATTGAGAGACAGCACCAAACTGAAGGCCTCCTCAACTCCAGCCAAGCTCATTATTGGATGCATTCATGGAAGTTCTGATGAAATTAGGCTTTGTAAGGATCAATGGAAAACAGTGGGACTGAGCATCACTGAATTACTGTAGAAGAGAAGGGGAACTAGGAACAAAACCTTGCTTCCAGTAGCTCTGGCCAATAAGAGCTTGAGCTTTATTATTAGATATTCTCCTAAGGAATAAAAAAGCCAATAAAACACAAAGCAGCAGAACACAAAGGACCTCATCCTGCTTCACAGATCTGTCCTGAGGACAGCCAGGGCAAAGCAATGCAAACATCCCCCCCACGGGATGACACTGGGCACTGGAAGGTTTCGTTCATGGCCTCATTACATCCAGTGATGTCCAGGGACAGCCCTGGCAGCCACTGCACCACTGAGAAGGTTCAGTCAAGCCACTCATGAAATGGCAAACTAAACTTTGTTCAAGGGAAGATTCAGAGGGAGGGAAAACAGACTCTAAACCAAACCTCTCTGCTCCATCTTGGGCTCTCTTCTCGTCTTGAAAAGGTGGCTCAGCAGTGCTCACTGCAGGCAGCTGCAGGGTCAAGCTGCTATCATAGAATCCCAGAGCTGGCAGGGCTGGAAGGGAGCTCCAGGCTCAGCCAGCCCCAGCCCCCTGCCATGGGCAGGGACCCCTCACCCCACAGCAGCTTGCTCACAGCCACCTCCAGCCTGGCTGCAAGCACCTCCAGCCAGAGGCTGCCACCACCTCCCTGGGCAGCCTGGACAGGCTCTCACAACCTCCTGGGCAACAACTTCTTCCCACAGCCAAGCTCCAGCTCCCCACTTCTACTTCTGCTCCAGCCCCCCAACCTATCCTCCCTGACACCTCCAAATCCTCCCCAGCTTGCTTGCAGCCCCCTGCAGCTCCTGCAAGGCCAGAAGCTCTCCGGGGAGCCTTTCTCCTCTCCAGCCTGCACAACCCCAACTCTCTCAGCCTGTGCTCAGGCAGAGCAGCTCAAGCTCTGCTCCTCCTACTGGCCTGCTCTGGACACCTTCCAGCCCCTCCACAGCCTTCCTGCCACAGAGGCTCCAGAGCTGGACCCAGAGCTGCAACTGTGGGCTCAGCAGAGTGGAGCAGAGGGGCAGAATCCCCTCCCTGGCCCTGCTGGCCACACTCTCTGGCTGCAGCCCAGGCTCTGCTGGCTCTCTGGGCTGCCAGTGCTCCCTGCTGCCTCCTGCTCAGCTCTCTCCACCCCCAGCACCCCCAAGGCCTTTTCTTCAGGGCTGTTCTCCAGCCAGTCCCTGCCCAGCCTATATCAGTGCCTGGGATTGCCCCAAACTGCTGGGATTGCCCCAGCTGCAGGACCTTGCACTTGGCCTTGCTGAACTTCATGAGGTTGAAGTCATTTATAGACTCTGTTTGGTTTAATTCACAACAGCTGAGGGAAGGATTTAGGATCTGGGAAGTAAAACATTGGAGTTCCCACAACTACCAATGACAAGCAAGTGCTTGGCTAGGCCTCTTTGGGAGTGGAATGTCCTTCTCTGGAGAGGTCAAACCACATTGGACAACTCCAGTGAGGTTTCACCAGGGATGGTAGAGGGGGAGAAGAACCCCCTGGCTGTGCTGGCCACACTCTGCTGAATGCCCCACCCCAGGACCCCATTGCCCTTCCTGGCCCCCAGTGCACACTGCTGTGCCATGCAGACCCTGCTGCCCACCAGTACTCCCAGGTCCTTCTCCACAGGGCTGCTCTCCAGCAGATCCCCTCCCAACCTGTCCTGCTGCACACCTTGAGTCCTGTGTCCACTTCTGGGGCCCTCAGGTTAAGAAGGACACTGAGAGACTTGAAGGTGGTCCAGAGAAGGGCAACAAAGCTGGGGAGGGGTCTGGGGCACAGGGCTGGGGAGGGGTCTGGGCACAGACCTGTGAGGAGAGGCTGAGGGAGCTGGGGTTGCTTAGCCTGGAGCAGAGGAGGCTCAGGGGAGACCTTCTTGCTCTCTCCAGCTCCCTGCAGGGAGGTTGTAGCCAGCTGGGGGTTGGTCTCTTCTGCCAGGCCCCCAGCACCAGAACAAGAGGACACAGTCTCAAGCTGTGCCAGGGGAGGTTTAGGGCTGGAGGTGAAGAAAAAAGTCTTCACAAAAGAGAGTTCTGGCTGAGAGTTGAGCCACGGGAGAGCTGCCAGGGAGGTGGTGGAGTCCCATCCCTGAGGGTGTTCAAGAGGGCTGGATGGGCACTTGGAGCCATGGTTAGTTGTCAGGAGGGGTTGGGTCCCAGGTTGGACTGGAGGATCTCTGAGGTCTTTTCCAACCTGGTGATTCTGGGATTCTTCCTGCCCAGCTGCGACAACTCGCACTTTCCTTGTCAAGTTCGCAGAGGCACAGCCTGCTTGGCTTTAGCACAGCTTCTGCTGTGCTTTCATACCTAAGTACAAAGTAATCCTTGATTTGCTTTTCCATGAGGCAGTGAGAAGAAGCTCCTGCAGGGCTCCTGGGGGTGCATCCACAGAATGCCAGACAGTCTGGGGTAAAAATGGCTTCAGGGTGACTGCAGACCACCATTCTGCACTGCAGCAGCTGCTCTTCTCACACACCGATGAACTGGTAGTTGAGATTCCAGGCTGCTATTTTGGATCCATTACCAAAAATAAAGGAGCAGGAGAGCTGCACAGCCTGCAGGCAGACCTTACCAAAGCAGAGGATGCAGGAGGGGATGCAAGACCCAGTACACACAGCAGGGAAACAGAAGGAGGCTGCAAGGTTTTCTGGCACACCCAGCCATGTTTGGCCATGGCTGCGCCTGCTGCGGGGGGTGGTTGTTGAGAAGAGGCCTTTCCTCCAGCTACCAGGAAAAAAAATAGTTCATAGCAGACCTCTGCTGTCAGCAGCCTGGAATCTGCTCTGCTGAAAGAGAGCAGCCCTGGAGCTGTCAGCATTGCAGAGGCACATCAGTGTCTGCTGAATCACAGAGCCACACAATGCCTTAGGGTGGAGGGGGACTGAGAGGTCAGCTCCTCCAACCCCCCTGCTGTGGCCAGGGACACCTCTCAACCAGACTTGGTTGTTCAAGGCCTCATCCAACCTGGCCTTCAGCACCTCCAGGAAGGAGACATCCACAACCTCCTTGAGTAACCTGTGCCAGAGTCTCACCACCCTTGTATTGAAGCTCTTATTCCTAAACTCCAGACTAACCCTGCTCTCCCTCATAAACCATTTCCCCTTGTCCTGTCTCCAGACACCCCTCTGGAATACTGTGTCCAGCTCTGGGCTCCCCAGGTGCAGAGAGACAGAGACCTGCTGGGGAGAGTCCAAGGGAGAGCCACGAGGAGGAGTTGGGGACTTGAGCATTTCCCCTGTGGAGAGAGGCTGAGAGCCCTGGGGGTGGTTAGTCTGGAGAGGAGAAGGCTGAGAGGGATCTGATCAATGCCTCTCCATAGCTGAGGGCTGGGGGGCAAGGGGAGGGGGCCAAGCTCTGTTGGGTGGTGTGCAGTGATAAGCCCAGGAACAGCAGGTACCAGCTTGAACAGAAAAGGTTTCAGCTCAACATGAGGAGAACCTTCTTTACAGTGAGGCTGCTGCAGGCCTGGGGCAGGCTGCCCAGGGAGGTTGTGGAGTCTCCTGCTCTGGAGACCTTTCAACCCCACCTGGATGCATTCCTGGGTGACCTGCCCTGGGTGACCCTGCTCTGGCAGGGGGGTTGGACTGGCTGATCTCTGGAGGTCCCTTCCAACCTCTACTGCACTGTGAAAGTCCCTCTGCAGCCTTCCTGTAGGATCCCTCCAGGCACTGGGAGGCAGCTCTCATGTTCCCCCCCTGGAGCAATGTTTGTTTTCTTCAGATGTTCCTCCCATTCAGAGTGAACCCAGAGGGCAAAGATGTCAAACCTGGTAGAGTCCACCGAGCTGCAAGGAAGAAATGTTTCCTTTGGAGCCTCACCAGCTGTGGCTGCATTTTCTGGCATGCTGACAGCCACAGAGCACCCTGAGCACAGCTGGGGGCTGGAATCACCATGGGAAACCAAGGTAGTGATTAGGGCCTGGTGAGAAGCAGGGAAGGGAGGTCTCAGATGGAGAATTCCTGGTGCAAGCTGTCACATTGGTTTGTCTCAGCCAAAAGACAACCAGAAAAGCTCCTGAATTCCAGCCTCACACTTAAGCCCTTGGCTCAAGGCTGCTCTAAGAGGGCTCCTTCAAAGCCTGCTGAGGTCAGAACAGAAAACAAAAGCAGTGACTGTTATGATTTATTTTAAGGACTGCAACTTCTGTGCTGCTTCCATTGATCATAGAATCACAGAATGGTTTGGGTTGGAAAGGAGCTCCAAAGCTCATCCAGTCCAACTCCCCTGCAGGCAGCAGGGACATCCTCAACTAGATCAGCTTGCCCAGAGCCCTGCTCAGCATCACCTTACAGAACCAATCAATAAGCTTGGAAAAGACCTCAGAGATCATCAAGTCCAACCTGTCACCCAACACCTCCTGACTACTGAACCATGGCACCAAATGCCACATCCCATCCCCTCTTGAACACCTCCAGGGATGGGGACTCCACCACCTCCCTGGGCAACCTCTTGCCGTGCTCCAGCAGCCTCCTTGGGGCAGAACTGGTTCCTCACATCCAATCTCAATCTGCTCTGCTGTAGTTTGAAGCCATTGCCCCTGGTGCTGTCCCTGCAGGCCTGTGGGAATAGCTCCAGGCATGGGCCACAACCACCTCCCTGGGCAACCTGTTCCCTCATGGCTACCTAACAAACCACAGCTTTCTCCTTTGCTATTCTGCATCCTTTCCCCCTGCTTTCACTATTTCTAGCCCCTTGCCACCTTCTACATCTCTTCTACACCACCAGAGAGCTTCAGCCTGGCCCCTACATACATTACTCAGAGCTTGAGTATCATTTATCATCTAGAAAACATTTTCCACACGCACAGCAAGTGAAGGAATGACACAACAAGCATCCACTGTGCTCCTGGAGGGGAAACAAGAGTGGTGATTCACTGAAGAGCACAGGAAAAGAGAATCCCAGTGAGTGGTGAGCTCCCAAACCACTGCCACTCAGGCTCTTAAGCCACACTTAACTTGTCAGCAGCAAGAGAACCAAACCCAGCACACATTTGCTGCAGGCTCTGAGGATGGCACTTGCCCTTGTGCAGATGTTCCAATCTCATGTGCTCCACATCTCCTAAATCCCCTCTGAAAATAGACTGCTGAAAGGAGTCTTGGGTGAATCCCTCTCCTACTGCTGCAGGAAACCTCCTCCACTAAGTCCTGTCCTCCAGGCTGCAGTGCACTCAAAGCTTTCTCCCTCTCACACACATCCCACTCCAGATCTTGTTTGCCCTGTGCAACATAGCCTCTCCCATTCTCCTGTCCTCCAGGCTGCAGTGCACTCAAAGCTTTCTCCCTCTCACACACATCCCACTCCAGATCTTGTTTGCCCTGTGCAACATAGCCTCTTCCACTAAGTCCTGTCCTCCAGGCTGCAATGCACTCAAAGCTTTCTCCCTCTCACACACATCCCACTCCAGATCTTGTTTGCCCTGTGCAACATAGCCTCTTCCATTCTCCTGTCCTCCAGGCTGTAATGCACTCAAAGCTTTCTCCCTCTCACACACATCCTAGACCAGATCTTGTTTGCCCTGTGCAACATAGCCTCTCCCATTCTCCTGTCCTCCAGGCTGCAGTGCACTCAAAGCTTTCTCCCTCTCACACACATCCTAGACCAGATCTTGTTTGCCCTGTGCAACATAGCCTCTTCCATTCTCCTGTCCTCCAGGCTGCAGTGCACTCAAAGCTTTCTCCCTCTCACACACATCCCACTCCAGATCTTGTTTGCCCTGTGCAACATAGCCTCTTCCATTCTCCTGTCCTCCAGGCTGCAGTGCACTCAAAGCTTTCTCCCTCTCACACACATCCTAGACCAGATCTGTGTTTGCCCTGTGCAACATAGCCTCTTCCATTCTCCTGTCCTCCAGGCTGCAGTGCACTCAAAGCTTTCTCCCTCTCACAAAATCCTAGACCAGATCTTGTTTACCCTGTGCAACATAGCCTCTTCCATTCTCCTGTCCTCCAGGCTGCAGTGCACTCAAAGCTTCCTCCCTCTCACACACATCCCACTCCAGATCTTGTTTGCCCTGTGCAAGATATCCTCTTCCACTGAGAGCATGCAGAGGAGCTAATTCCCCACCATGCTCCCTTCAGCTCCTGTCTCTGTGCCTCTGGAGGAAAGCCACACTGAAGATTTCATGGCCTTCATCCCCAGTTTCCTACACTTCTCATTAAAACACCAGAGCTGCTCCACTTGGGCACCTGCTAAATGGCATCTCAGACTGCCTGAGAGAGGGGAAGTCTCAGCACAGGCAAGTGAAGGCAGTCACTTGCCTTCTTCTGTTAAATAAAGAAGAGTTCATTAACCATCTGCCACAGGTGGCAGGTTGGGCAGCTCTGCTGTGCAGCCTGCAGACAGATTTATCTTGCCTTTCATTTCCAGCCATTGCTGGGAAGGCTTCTGCTGAGATGAATGCCCTTGCCCACAAAAGCCTCCTGTTCAAGGCTGCTGTGATACCTGTTGCATCAACCACATCAAGCTGTACAAACATCAGCAGCAGTTTGGACAATCAGGCTCTCATATTTTACCTCTGGAGCTACCTTCCTCAATTTCCTTAAGCAGTTCTGGCAATCTTTAAATTGAAAGTCTAAATAGGCTGGGTGGTGAGGAGTGGCTCAAAAGCAGCCTGGAGGAGAAGGCCCTTGGGGGGGTCAGGTGGTGACAAACTCCCCAGGAGCCAGCACTGGTCCCTGGCAGCCCAGAGCCAGCTGAGTGCTGAGCTGCAGCCAGAGCAGGGAGAGCAGCAGCACAGGGAGGGGATTCTGCCCCTCTGCTCTGCTCTGCTCAGCCCCCACCTGCAGCACTGCCTCCAGCTCTGGAGCACACAGCATAAAAAGGACCTGGAGCTGCTGGAGATGGTCCAGAGGAGCCCACAAAGATGATCAGAGGCTGCAGAAGCTCCCCTGTGGGGCCAGGCTGGGAGAGTTGGGGCTGTTCAGCCTGGAGAAGAGAAGGCTCCAGGGAGACCTTAGAGCAGCCTTCCAGTACCTGAAGGGCTCCAGGAGAGCTGGGGAGGGACTTCTGACAAGGGCTGGGAGTGCCAGGCTGAGGGACAATGGCTTTGAGCTGGGAGAGGAGAGATTGAGAGTGGAGATGGGTAAAGAAATTGTTGAGAGTGAGGCTGGGGAGACTCTGGCACAGGCTGCCCAGGGAGGCTGTGGCTGCGTCCTCCCTGGAGGTGTTGAATGCCAGGTTGGATGAAGCCCCTGAGCAAGCTGGGGCTGGTGTGAGGTGTCCCTGCCCAAGGCTGTGGATGCCCTCTCCATGGAGCTGTTCAAGGCCAGGCTGGACAAGACCTTCAGCAGCCTGGTCTAGTGGAAGGTGTCCCTGCTAGGGGGGCTGGAACTAGATGGTCTTGAAAGTCCAACCCAACCCATTCTATGATTGCAGAGAAGTTGGCCCTTTGCTGCAGCATTGCAAAGAGGACAGAGAGAGAGTCTGAGAGATGATCCTGAGCCCACATCTCACAGGCTTCCATCCAGCCACTCGCAGCTGGGCTCTGGCCATTTCACTTGGATCAGAGCAGCGCCTGCAGGGAGTGCTGCCCTCCCAAATTTGACCCCAACAGGCAGAGAGGCTTCCTTCCCTGGGTCACTGCCTGAGCTGCAAAGGGAAGGAAAGCAGCTCCAGAGAGCCAGGGTCACACTCACAGAAATATTTTCAGACTGCCAGGGGAGGAGCAAAGAGGATTTGAAGCCTGCAGTTTGAGGTCATTCAGGTTTTATCTGCCAGCCAAGCCACAGGCTTGGTGGAGAGCTCAGAGCCTCTTCCCCTAGCAACAAGTCATGCTGGACATGCTGCTTACTCAGCTGCAAACACAGCTTTCATCCCACAGCTAATGGACTTAGAGGAGGCTGCTCTTAAGCACTAACAGGCTAAAAGATCTCAATTATTTTCATTTCAAGACAAAGGAGGCTCTCTTGTGAGAGCTACCTCAGGAGCCGCAGCACTTGTACTACATCTAAGTAAATAAAAGGAAGGGAGACAAGAAACCATCCTGACAGCCCCTTTGAATGGACACAGACCTCCTGCAGCGCTGAAATCCCCTCTGAAGAGGGAAGGATCATCCCAGAGCCCATCCCAGTAGATGGAGCAGCGTGCAAGGGTCAAGCTGTAGACAAAAAGGGTTATCAGGGAAGTGCTTATCAGCCTTAACGGCTTGGGAAGTTCAACAGCAACCTTTCAGGCTCTATAACCCAGTGTGGGATGGAAAAGCCTCCAGTGCTGGGTGGAAACCCCCTCCAGTGCTGGGTGCAAACCCCTTCCAGTGCTGGGTGGAAACCCCTTCCAGTGCTGGCTGAAAACCCCCTTCCAGTGATGGGTAGAAACCTCTTCCAGTGCTGGGTGCAAACCCCCTCCAGTGCTGGGTGGAAACCCCCTTCCAGTGCTGGATGGAAACCCCCTCCAGTGCTGGGTGCAAACCCCCTCCAGTGCTGGGTGCAAACCCCCTCCACTGCTGGCTGGAAACCTCTTCCAGTGCTGGATGGAAACCCCCTCCAGTGCTGGGTGCACACCTCTTCCAGTGCTGGGTGGAAACCCCCTTCCACTGCTGGGTGCAAACCCCCCTTCCACTGCTGGGTGCAAACCCCCCTTCCAGTGCTGGGTGGAAACCTCTTCCAGTGAAGGGTGGAAACCTCTTCCAGTGCTGGGTGGAACCCCCCTTCCAGTGCTGGGTGGAAACCCCCTTCCAGTGCTGGGTGGAACCCCCCTTCCAGTGCTGGATGGAAACCCCCTCCCGTGCTGGGTGGAACCCCCTTTCCAGTGCTGGCTGGAAACCCCCTCCAGTGCTGCTGTGCTCAGGCCACTGGCTGCTGCCCTGGTATCATGATTAGTCTAATGCAGGAGGGCTCCCTCCTGACAAGATCAAGAGATTATGAAGAGATTACACAGAGCAGGACTGCTGCCATCACCTCATCACCTTCACCTCGGGAACAGAGTCCTTCTGAAGGTTTCCCAGGGAACAAACAGGGATGCCAAGCTCTTGGCTGTTCCTCCCTTTAAGCAGAGACCACCCCTCAGTTTCACACTGCTGCAGCAGCACAGGAGCAGGGTTTGTGTGCAGCAAGTCTGTGAGGAGAAGTGCTAAATGCAGCACAGGATTGTTTAAAGCTCACACACAATCACAGAGTGTCAGGGGCTGAAGGGCCCCTCCAAAGCTCATCCAGTCCAACGCCCTGCCAGAGCAGGGTCACCTACAGCAGGGCACACAGGAACACATCCAGGTGGGGTTTGAATATCTCCAGAGAGGGAAACTCCACAACCCCCCTGGGCAGCCTGCTCCAGGGCTCTGGCACCCTCACAGGGAAGGAATTCTTCCTCCTGTGTCCACTTCCTCTGCCTCAGCTTCCACCCCTGCCCCTGGGGCTGGCACTGGGCAGCACCCAGCAGAGCCTGGCTGCAGCCTCTGGGCACTGCCCCCTGCACAGCTTCATCCCCAGCACTCAGCTCCCCCTCAGGCTCCTCCTCTCCAAGCTGCAGAGCCCTCAGCTGCCTCAGGCTTTGCTGGTGAGGAAGATGTTGCCCTGGCTGCAGCAGCTCTGTGCCTCTGGGCTTGGACTCTCTCAAGCAGCTCCCTGAGGTCCTTCTTGAACTGAGGGGCCCAGAGCTGGACACAAGATTCCAGCTGTGGCCTCAGCAGGGCAGAGCAGAGGGGCAGGAGAAGCTCTCTGACCTACTCACCACAGCCCTTCCAATCCACCCCAGCATGCCCTTGGCCTTCTTAGCCACCAGAGCACGTTGCTGGCTCATGGTCAACTTTCCATCCACTAGGACCCAGAGGTCCTTTTCCCCTTCACTGCACTCCTCCCAGTTATCTTTAAAACCTATCAAAAATTCAGTAGTGAGTAAAATAAACCCCAACAACCAAATACATTAACCTCTGAGCAGTGCCTGGCTGCTCCTTGGAGCAGAGGTGGGGATCAGCATCCCACCAGAGCCTAAACAAACACATCCATGTGGTGTCAAAGAGAGCAAGAGAGCATGGGGGCCCTTCTTTACACCTGGAGTTTCCATTACAGCATGACCAAGCAGCAAGCCTTACCAGCAGGAAGAGCTCCTGCAGCCAGCAGCAAAGTGACACAGCTCAGACACAAAAGATTTCTACAAGATCTCTGTTTTCAATACAAGGCTCAAGGACGACCAGCAGTGGATGGGCTCCTGCACCTGAACAAGAGGACACAGTCTCAAGGTGCACCAGGGGACGATAAAGGTGGAGGTGAGGAGAAAGTCTCATCCAGGCTCTTCCTAAACACCTCCAGGGATGGGGACTCCACCACCTCCCTGGGCAGCACATTCCAGTGGCCAATCCCTCTTGCTGGGAAGAATTTCTTCCCCAATACAATACAATACAATAAACCAGGTTGGAAGAGACCTTCAAGATCATCATGTCCATCCCATCAACCAATCCAACCCACCTAAACAACTCAACCATGGCACCAAGCACCCCATCAAGTCCCCTCCTGAACACCTCCAGAGATGGGGACTCCACCACCTCCCTGGGCAGCACATTCCAATGGGCAATCACTCTCTCTGTGTAGAACTTCCTCCTAACATCCAGCCTCAACCTCCCCTGGCACAGCTTGAGACTGTGTCCTCTTGTTCTGGGGCTGGGGGCCTGGCAGAAGAGACCAACCCCCCTCCCAGCTACAACCTCCCTGCAGGGAGCTGGAGAGAGCAAGAAGGTCTCCCCTGAGCCTCCTCTGCTCCAGGCTGAGCAACCCCAGCTCCCTCAGCCTCTCCTCACAGGGCTGTGCCCCAGACCCCTCCCCAGCCTTGTTGCCCTTCTCTGGACACCTTCCAGCAGCTCAACCTCTTTCCTAACCTGAGGAGCCCAGAGCTGGACACAGCACTCAAGCTGTGGCCTCAGCAGTGCTGAGCACAGGGCACAAGGACTTCCCTGCTCCTGCTGGCCACACTCTTCCTGACCCAGGCCAGGCTGCCCTTGGCCTTCTTGGCCCTCTGGGCACAGTGCTGGCTCATGTTCAGCCTACTGTCAACCAGTACCCCCCAGGTCCCTTTCTGCCTCCCACCTTCCTCCTGTCTACACATGCAGGAAGCAGCTCCAGTGTGCAGCCACTCTCTTCTGGATGGGGTCTATTAGTCACAGCCACCCTACACAAAAAGCCTTTATGCTCTTCCTGAATGTCTGCAGCACACTGGGGACCTTCTGGGCACAGCTCACAGGCCCATAAAGGCCGAGGGGGGGTGGTGGGTGGTGGTGCCTTTAGCTGGTTCCATTCTTCAGCACTCATTTGTCCCCTTGCTGGCACTGCCACATGTATTGTTCCAACATCTGAGGAATGCTTTGGAATTCCACTGGCTGCTTTGTTTAGCCTGATTCCATTGTCAGATGTGCATTTAAAAGGATCCACACACCACAGCTGAGGAGAGCATGCTGGGAAAAAAGCCTCTTTGGCACTTCACAGACCATACCTTCATGAGCTCTACTGAGCTGCCCACAGGCTTGGGAACAATAGAATCCCAGAAGTGGTTTGGTTGGAAGAGATCTCTAAGGTCATTGAGTCCAACCAGCAACCCAACCCCACCATGGACACCAAACCGTGGCCCCAAATGCCATGAGCACACAGTTGTTGAACCCCTCCTGGCATGGGGACTCCACCACCTCCCTGGGCAGCTTTTGCCAATCTCTGACCACTCTTAAAGCAAAGAAATTGTTCCTCCTCTCCAATCTAACCCTCCCCTGACACAATTTCAGGCCATTGCCTCTCCTTCCACCACCTGAGACTAGGGAGAAGAGATCAATCCCCACCTCACTGCAGCCTCCTTTCAGGGACTTATAGAGAGCAATGAGGTCTCCCTTAGCTTCCTCTCCTCTAAACAAGCCAAGGTCCCTCAGCTGCTCCTCCCCAGCCCTCTTCTCCAGACCCTATCCCAGCTTTGTTGCCCTTCCCTAGACCTGCCCCAGCTCCTCAATGTCTTTCCTGGAGTGAGGGCCCCAAAACTGAACCCAGGACTTGAGGTGTGGCCTCACCACTTCTGAGTCCAGGGACATGATCACATTCCTTGGTCCTGCTGGCCACACCACTGCTGATCCAGGCCAGGATGCTTTTGACCTTCTCATCCACCTGACTCATCTTCAGCCAGCTGTTAAGCAACACACCTCTAGGTCTTTCTCTGCTGGGCAGTTTTCAGCCACTCTGCCCCCAGCCTGGTGTGTGCCCAGCAGGAGCAGGGAGGTCATTCTGCCCCTGTACTCAGCACTGGTTAGGCCACACCTTGAGGCCTGTGTCCAGTTCTGGGCTCCTCAGTTTAAGAAGGACACTGAGAGACTTGAATGTGTCCAGAGAAGGGCAATGAGGATGGGGAAGGGTCTGGAGCACAGCCCTGTGAGGAGAGGCTGAGGGAGCTGGGGTTGCTCAGCCTGGAGAGGAGGAGGCTCAGGGGAGACCTTCTTGCTCTCTCCAGCTCCCTGCAGGGAGGTTGGAGCCAGGTGGGGGTTGGTCTCTTCTGCCAGGCCCCCAGCAGCAGAACAAGAGGACACAGTCTCAAGCTGTGCCAGGGGAGGTTTAGGCTGGAGGGGAGGAGAAAGTTCTTCATAGAAAGAGAGACTGGCCATTGGAATGAGCTACCCAGGGAAGTGGTGGAGTCCCCATCCCTGGAGGTGTTTAGGAAGGGACTTGATGGGGTGCTTGGTGCCATGGTTGAGTTGATCAGATGGTGTTGGGTGACAGGTTGGACTTGGTGATCTCAAAGGTCTCTTCCAACCTGGTCCATTCTATTCTGTTCTATTCTATTCTATTCTATTCTATGCTATTCCATTCCGTTCCATCCCATCCCATCCCATTCCATTTCATTCCATTCCATTCCATTCCATTCCATTCCATTCCATTCCATTCCATTCCATTCCTCTTCTCTTCTATTGTAAAGTAAGTGCTCATGGGGCTGTTGTGACCCCAGTGCAGGACCCAGCACTTGGCCTTGTTGAACCTCCCACGACTGGCCTTGGCCCATGGATCCACCCCCAGGAGCAGATGAAAACTGCCCTGGGCAAGCACCACAAGCCAAGCAGTGAAGCTAATGCTGTTTGCAGAGGCAGCTGTGTCTCACAAGCTCAGCCAGGCAGAGCTATGCAAGCAGATCATGATCCTCTGAAGACAACTGAGAGAATGGGAAGAGTGCTGGTTAACAGATTAATCAAAGCCTCAGCAGCAGTTCTGAGCTGGGCTCTTCCAGCCCTTCCTCCCCAGCCCTGCTGTGCAGCCCTGGGCCTGCTCTCCAGCTGCATTTAACCTGCTCTTCCCTCCACCTCGGGTTACATTCTTTGAGCCCACACAACACAGCTAGCTTTTCTCACACAGGCCTCCCTGCCACGGCCAAACCATCACATCTGCAGCCAAACACCCCCAGCACATCACTCAGCCTCCTCATCTGCCACCCCCTGAGCAGCTCTGCCTGCACACATTCAACCTCCTGATGAAATTCCTGCTTGCTTGCACCCTTCTCCACACTGCCAGCTCAACTGACACTCTGCAAGCTACCAATGCCAGCTGAAGCACTTCACACTTGGGCTACTAGATCCACCAAGCACTTTGGCACTGGGATCTTAGGGCTGGGCAGCACCCATCTGCTCTTGTGTCTCCAGAGGCAAAGAGATGGTGGGACAGGGGTCGTAGACCTTCTTGCTCTCTCCAACTCCCTGCAGGGAGGGTGTAGCCAGGTGGGGGTTGGTCTCTTCTCCCAGGCAACCAGCACCACAACAAGAGGACACAGTCTCAAGCTGTGCCAGGGGAGGTTTAGGCTGGAGGGGAGGAGAAAGTTCTTCATAGAAAGAGAGATTGGCCACTGGAATGTGCTGCCCAGGGAGGTGGTGGAGTCCCCATCCCTGGAGGTGTTTAGGAAGAGCCTGGATGAGGCCCTTGGTGCCATGGTTTAGTTGATTAGATGGTGTTGGGTGATAGGTTGGACTTGGTGATCCTTGAGGTCTCTTCCAACCTTATTGAGTCTATGATTCTATGCCCCTGGGCAAGAACAACCCTTGCTATCAACACAGGCTGGGGGAGGAGGTGTTAGAAAGCAACCCTGAGGAAAGGGACTTGGGGGTGCTGGTGGGGGAGAAGCTGTCCAGGAGCAGGCCTTGTGAGCTTGCAGCACAGAAGGCCAAGGGCAGCCTGGTCTGCATCCAAAGATGTGTGGCCAATCACTCTGGCTGGGAAGAATTTCTTCCTAACCTCCAGCCTAAACCTCCCCTGGCACAGCTTGAGACTGTGTCCTCTTGTTCTGCTGCTGGGGGCCTGGCAGAAGAGACCAACCCCCACCTGGCTACAGCCTCCCTGCAGGGAGTGGTAGAGAACAAGAAGGTCTCCCCTGAGCCTCCTCTGCTCCAGGCTAAGCAACCCCAGCTCCCTCAGCCTCTCCTCACAGGGCTGTGCCCCAGACCCCTCCCCAGCCTTGTGCCCCAGACCCCTCCCCAGCTGGACACCTTCCAGCAAGTCACCTATTTCAACAGTTAGAACCTGGAGACTATTTCAAGGGGAGAAAGATTCCAAACTTCCTCTTCAGCATCTTCTCTGCACAAGACACCTGACTCCCTGTCTGCAGCTGGCTGACAACAGCTAATTACTCAGAGAATGTCACTTTCCTTCCACCTTGGTATGAGCTGGAGGGCAGCAGCTTCTTCTGGGCATTTCTTCTCCTTGACACATTTATAAACCACTGAAGATTTATGTTTCTCTGGACCCTCCACCTCAGCTCAGGTTAAGCTGCTCAAAACCAGGGCAACTGGCCAGAAAAATGGAAAGGCAAAAAACCTTCAGTCCCTCCAAAAGGTTTGACACAGAGGCTCTGTGTGTTTTACTTCTCAGCTGTGACTCCTACTTCTTTTCCTCCCCCCTCCCCTCCCCAAGACAGTGTTAGTTATACAAATGACATTACACAAACAGAGAAAGAAAATGAAGCAACACACCTGCAATAACAATCAAACCAAGGCAGCCAAAGGAAAAACTTCTCCTGTTGACCTGAAGTTAGTTCAGTGCAACACATGGAGGTCTCAGCCCAGGCTGTGAATGATAGCTCCCACCAGGCAGCTTCCAGACTGATCTGGGAGTTCTCACCCCAAACAACATCCCTGCAGCTCTGGCCAAGCCTCACTCCTGGCAAGACACATGGGGACAGAGGAGGTTTGGTCCTCCCTGGAATTTAACACACCTTCCTTCCAAGGAAATGGAGCAGGTTGATGCTCTGATCTGCCATTCTTGAGAGGAGCTTACAGCACAGGCAGCTTTCAGGTTGCTACATCTCCTTTTCTCTCCCAATGCTGCTCTACATCTGACCTGAGCTCTACCCGTGGCAGAATCCCCTCCCTGTGCTGCTGCTCTCCCTGCTTCAGGTACTGGAAGGCCTTTCCCAGCTCTCCTGGAGCCCCTTCAGGTACTGGAAGGCTGCTCTGAGGTCTGCCTGGAGCCTTCTCTCCTCCAGGCTGAACAGCCCCAACTCTCCCAGCCTGGCCCCACAGGGGAGCTTCTCCAGCCCTCTGGTCATCTTTATGGCCTCTTTTAGACCCTCTCCAGCAGCTCCAGGTACTTCTTGTGCTGGGTTGGGTTGGAAGAGACCTTCATGATCACCTAGTTCCAACCCCCCCTAACAGGGACACCTTCCACTACACCAGGCTGCTGAAGGTCTTGGCCAGCCTGGCCTTGAACATCTCCAGGCAGGAGGCAGCCACAGCCTCCCTGGGCAGCCTGTGCCAGAGTCTCCCCAGCCTCACTCTCAACAATTTCTACATCTTCACTCTCAGTCTCTCCTCTCCCAGCTCAAAGCCATTGTCCCTCAGCCTGGTACTCCCTACCCTTGTCCAAAGTCCCTCCCCAGCTCTCCTGGAGCCCCTTCAGGTACTGGGAGGCTGCTCTGAGGTCTCCCTGCAGCCTTCTCTTCTCCAGGCTGAACAGCCCCAACTCTCCCAGCCTGGCCCCACAGGGGAGGTTCTGCAGCCTCTGATCATCTTCATGGCCTCCTCTGGAGCCTCTCCAGCAGCTCCAGGTCCTCCTTGTGCTGGGGGCCCCAGAGCTGGAGGCAGTGCTGCAGGTGGGGGCTGAGCAGAGCAGAGCAGAGGGGCAGAATCCCCTCCCTGTCTGCTGCTCTCCCTGCTCTGGCTGCAGCTCAGCACTCAGCTGGCTCTGGGCTGCCAGGGACCAGTGCTGGCTCCTGGGCATTTGGTCACCACCTGACCCCCCCAAGGCCTTCTCCTCCAGGCTGCTCTCAATCTACTCCTCACCCAGCCTGGATTTGTGCTTGGGATTGTCCCAAGCCAGAGGCAGGACCTTGCTCTTGGCCTTGTTGAACTTCATGAGGTTGGCTTAAGAATATCCTCCCAAGCTTAAGAATATCCTTAACACCTCCCCCCACCCCCAAATATTAAACCTCCTTATTATTTATTGCTCTTCAAGTGAGGGAAAAAAGCAAAGAAGGAAGAGAAGAAAACCTGCAAGAACATCTTGCTGTCACTAGGCTCTAAATGATTCCAGGTTGATCACAAGCTGGTCTCCTGCCTTTGTTGGGTGTTTCTTCCTTTGGCATCCTTAAGGAGCTTTTGTGCTTCTGCAAATGCACTTTTAGGATACTGAAGCTCTGGTTAAGCAGAGGGGGAAAAGAAATCCAGGCCTCACCAAAGACCCAATGGGCAGCTTGAGGTGTGGCCTCTATGCTCCTCACAGCATAAGGACAGAAACACACTGATTACTCTAGGAGGCACAGGACTATAGAATCAGAGAGTGCACAGGCCTGGCAGGAACCCTTAAAGGTCATCTTGTCCAACCCCCCCTGCAGTCAGCAGGGACATCTCCAATGAGATAAGGTTGCTCAGGGGCCCACCAAGTTTCACCTTGAATGTCTCTCTCTGGGCAACCTGTTCCAGGACTTTCACCACCCTCAACATAAAGAGCTTCTTCCTAATGTCCAGCCAGTACCTGCCCTGCTTCACTTTCAATCCACTGCCCCTTGTCCCATCCCCACAGGCCCTGCTGGAAAGTCCCTCCCCAGCCTGCCTGTAAGTCCCCTCCAATATTGCTGTGGTAAGGTCTTCCTGGAGCCTTCATAGAATCATAGAATCAACAAGGTTGGAAAAGACCTCAGAGATCATCCAGTCCAACCTGTCACCCAACACCCCCTGACAACTAAACCATGGCTCCAAGTGCCACAGCCAATTCCCTCTTGAGCACCTCCAGGCATGGAGAGTCCACCACCTCATTCCAATGGCTAACAACTCTCTCTGTGGAGAGCTTTCTCCTCACCTCCAGCCTAAACTTCCCCTGGCACAGCTTGAGACTGTGTCCTCTTGTTCTGGGGCTGGGGGCCTGGCAGAAGAGACCAACACCCCCACCTGGCTACAACCTCCCTGCAGGGAGTTGGAGAGAGCAAGAAGGTCTCTCCTGAGCCTCCTCTGCTCCAGGCTGAGCAACCCCAGCTCCCTCAGCCTCTCCTCACAGGGCTGTGCCCCAGACCCCTCCCCATCCTCATTGACCTTCTCTGGACACCTTCAAGTCTCTCAATGTCCTTCTTAAATTGAGGGCCCCACAACTGGACACAGGACTCAAGGTGTGGCCTAACCAGCGCTGAGCACAGGGCACAAGGACTTCCCTGCTCCTGCTGGCCACACTCTTCCTGATCCAGGCCAGGATGCCCTTGGCCTTCTTGGCCCCCTGGGCACACTGCAGGCTCATGTTCAGCCTCCCATCAACCAGTACCCCCAGGTCCCTCTCTGCCTGGCTGCTCTCAGCCCCTCTCTGCCCCCCAACCTGTTGCACTGCCTGGGGTTGCTGTGGCCAATGTGCAGCCCCTGGCACTTGGCTGTGTTCAGTCTCCTGCCCTTGGCCTCTGGCAGAGCTCTCCTACCCTCTAACAGATCAACTCCTGCCCCCAGCTTGCTGTCAGCTGCACATTTACTACTGTACATTTACCCCTCCTCCAGATCATCAGTAAAGATATTGATCAGGCTGGGGCCCAGCACTGAGCCCTGGGGCACACCACTGGTGCCTGGCTGCCAGCTGGCTCTGGCACCATTCCCCACCACTCTCTGGGCTCAGCCTGCAGCCAGTTCCTAACCCAGCTCAGAGTGCTGCTGCCCCAGCCAGGGGCTGACAGCTTGGCCAGGAGTTTGCTGTGGGGAATGGTGGCAAAGGCCTTGCTGGGGTCCAGGCAGACTCCATCCACAGCCTGCCCCACATCCCCCAGGCAGTCCCCTGGGCATGGAAGGAGATCAGGTTGGTGAGGCAGGATCTGCCCTTCCTAAGTTCCATGCTGGCTGGGCCTGATCCCTTGGCCATCCTTCAGGTGTCCCCCGAGCAGAGGGGCAGAGCCACCTCAGTTTGCTGGCACACCTCAGCATGAAGGCTTTCATTGCTCCCCATCCCCTCACATGCCCAGCACTGGCTCAGGGCTGAAACACTCATCCCTCCAAACCTTTTCCTTTTGCTTATGGGAAGAAAGGAAAAGTTCAGCTTGATGCAGCAGACCTCAGGGAAACTGGGAGGGAAAAGGGGCAGGCAGGTTATCCGACAGCAGAGCTGCAGCCTGTGGATGGGGTGGGGAAGTCTCTGCTGCTGAGCCATCACACAGGGAGATTCCTGGGAGCTGCTGGCAGTGCTCTGGCAAGTGCACAGCTGTTGGCTTCCTAAAGCATGCTCACCACTTAAATCACAGCCTCCTGTCTGCTTCCTCTCACTCACAGCCTCAGACTAACGCTCAGCTCACGCCACCAGGCCTCCAACACACGTGTCTGTGTCTGTGAAAGCCTCCAGTACTCTTCAGCTGCCTGTGGCCATTGTCCAAGAGTCAAAAAGCAGTTTGCTTTTTGGTGGAGATGCTGCAATTCCCCCCTCAGAGCAGGAGCTCTCTGTGGGTAGCTGCACAGGCTTTTAATGGGTTTTATTCTGCAAGCCCAAGCAGTCAGAGAGAAAGCTTTTGTTAGCTCAACCTCTGTGCTGTGGGTCTGCTGAAAAGAAAAGTGGCCCTCCAGCACTGCAAGATGATTTGGCTGCTTCTGCTACCATTCAGGCCTTGCCCTCTCTGCTGAGGCTGCCAACACAACCTGTGCTGGCCACTCTCCCCAGCTCATTCCATGCAAAGGGATTTAAAATGGGCACAGAGGGGCTGAGAGCAGCCAGGCAGAGAGGGACCTGGGGGTGCTGGTTGACAGCAGCTGAGCATGAGCCAGCAGTGTGCCCAGGGGGCCAAGAAGGCCAAGGGCAGCCTGGCCTGGGGCAGGCAGAGTGTGGCCAGCAGGAGCAGGGAAGTCCTTGTGCCCTGTGCTCAGCACTGCTGAGGCCACCCCTGGAGTCCTGTGTCCAGCTCTGGGCCCCTCAGGTTAAGAAGGACATTGAGACACTTGAAGGTGTCCAGAGAAGGGCAACAAAGCTGGGGAGGGGTCTGGAGCACAGGGCTGGGGAGGGGTCTGGGGCACAGCCCTGGGAGGAGAGGCTGAGGGAGCTGGGGTTACTCAACCTGGAGAAGAGGAGGCTCAGAGGAGACCTTCTTGATCTCTACAGCTACCTGAAGGGAGGTTGTAGCCAGGGGGGGTTTGGGCTCTTCTCCCAGGCCCCCAGCACCAGAACAAGAGGACACAGTCTCAAGCTGTGCCAGGGGAAGTTTAGTCTGGAGGAGAAAGTTCTTCCCAGCAAGAGGAATTAGCCACTGGAATGTGCTGCCCAGGGAGGTGATAAAGTGACCATCCCTGGAGGTGTTCAAGAAAGGCTTGGATGTGGCACTTGGAGCCATGGTTTAGCTGATTAGATGGTTTTGGGTGATAGATAGGTTGGGCTTGATGATGTCTGAGGTCTTTTCCAACCTTCTTGATTCTATGATTCTCTGAACTTCACCAAGCTGCTAGCAGGTCAACATCTCCTGTGAAATGTACATTCACTGTCAGCCACCCAAATCACAGTTTTCATCTGGTGGGAGGCAAAGCAAAAAGCAGAGAGTAGCTCCCCTCTCCTTCCTGCCCCAGACACTGCCAGAAATGGATAGGAAAGAAGGGCAGGAGAGATGATGCAAGCATAAAAAGAAGTGCAAGCCTCACAGCTGCAGCTCCACCACTTTGGACCCATGCAGTGTCTTAGAATCCCACAATGGTTTGGGTTGGAAGGGACCTCCAAAGGCAGACATCAAGGGCAGCCTCCACTAGATCAGGTTGCTCAGGGCCTTGCCCAGCCTGGCTTGAGGATTTCCAGGGATGAGGCCCCAGCTACCTCCCTGGGCAATCTGATCCAGTGCTGCACCACCTTCATGCCCTCTTCCAGCTGGAAGCCTTGCTCACCCATGAAACACAGTGAAGCATGCTCAGACTTCACTTCAGAGCCAGGAAGCTGTTACACACAAGCTACTTCCCTGGCCCTACACCACCAGAGGTGGGGGCAGCCCTCTGAGCACTTGGGCTAAGCAGATGCCTTGGCCACCAAGAACTGAACTGAAGCTGCTGGCTGCTTTACAGCTTGTGAGATCCTCCTCTCATTTCCAAGCCAGCAGCAGCTGCTGGCTGCCTCTGATTACACAGAGAGTTTACACAGCACATGGCAGCACACTGGAGAGCCTCAGCTCTGCAGGCAGCACATGGGTCACTGCTGCTGGAATTTTCAGTCCATGCCATCAGGCAGTTTTGCCTTCTGTTTTTTTTCCCCCTGTTACACAAATATTTACTCAGACTAACTTCCCACTTTGGATGGAGTGGTCTGGAAATGTGTCTCTGTTGTTCCCACATGGCTTTGGAAGAGGGCCTGGGGCTGGATGCCTGCCACCAAAGCAGGTAGGGCTCAGGTGGGAGCCTCTTTTCTCTGCTGTCATCACGTTTTGAGTTGGGTTAGCACAACAGAACGTCCCAGAGGAGTACAATGAGTCCAAACACAAATGAAAGGTTCACACTTCTGATACATAAAACTGCCCCAGCTCAGGGAAGCCTGGAGAAGAGAAGCCTCCAGGGGGACCCTACACTGTTAAACAAAGCTGGGGAGGGGTCTGGGGCACAGCCCTGTGAGGAGAGGCTGAGGGAGCTGGGGTTGCTCAGCCTGGAGAAGAGGAGGCTCAGGGGAGACCTTCTTGCTCTCTCCAACTCCCTGCAGGGAGGCTGTAGCCAGGTGGGGGTTGGTCTCTTCTGCCAGGCCCCCAGCAGCAGAACAAGAGGACACAGTCTCAAGCTGTGCTAGGGGAGGTTTAGGCTGGAGGGGAGGAAGAAATTCTTCAGAGAGAGAGAGATTGGCCATTGGAATGTGCTGCCCAGGGAGGTGGTGGAGTCCCCATCACTGGAGGTGTTTAAGAAGAGCCTGGATGAGGCCCTTGGTGCCATGGCTGAGTTGATCAGATGGTGTCGGGTGATGAGTTGCACTTGATGATCTCTGAGGTCTCTTCCAATGTGGTTAATTCCATCCTATTCCTATTCCTATTCCTATCCTACCCTATCCTATTCCTATTCCCATCCTATCCTATTCCTACCCTATCCTATTCCTATCCTCTCCCTATTCCTATCCTATCCCTATTCCTATCCTATCCTACTCCATTCCATTCCATTCCATTCCATTCCATTCCATTCCATTCCATTCCATTCCATTCCATTCTATTCTTTCTCCTCTCTTCTAAACAGCTGAAGGGGATAAACAGGAAGGCAGGGGAGGGACTGTTCAGAAGAGCCTGTGGGGACAGGGCAAGGAGCAGTGGTTTGAAAGCAGAGCAGGGCAGAGTTAGTTGGGACATCAGGAGGAAGTTGTGCACAATGAAGGTGGTGAGAGGCAAGCAGGTTGCCCAGGGAGGTGGCTGAGGCCCCATCCCCAGAGACATTCAAGAGCAGATGTGATGTGGCCATGGGCAGCCTGCTCTATTTGGAGATGTCCCTGCTGACTGCAGGGGGGTTGGACAAGATGGCCTTGGAGGATCCCCTCCAATCTGAGGCAATCTGTGACCCTGAATTTTGAGCCTGGGTCTCTGGACTGGTTCTGTGAGGCCTGAAAGGAGACAGACACTTGCACAGCATGCAGGCCCCCCGGGGGGTTGGGCTGCTGCTGCTGCTGCTGCTATGGGGCAGGTGGGTGTCAAAGTGCTTCCAGGAGACTGATTGTGGAAGACACAAGCGTGTAGTTTTAGTTTAAACTAAAGAGCTGCTCAGGCAACCAGTGGAGCTGCTGGGGGCATGAGGAGCAGGAAGGTAAGCATTTAATTAGCTATTGTGCAAGCTGTTAAATGGGGTGGAGACACTGAACCGTGACAGAGAGGAACAAGCACACGGCCGGCCCCTTACGAATGCTTTGAGTGCTGGGGGAGGAGGGGGGCAGCCATCCCACCAGCCAGTGCACTCACAGGCAGTGGAAAGCCCAGGGGAAGCTGGGGTCAGGCCTGGATGTGAGGACAGAGAAGAGCATCAGTGCCAGAAGGACAAAGCCTGCACCCGAGAGCTCTTTTGCAAGCTCACCGAAGCTCAGGGAGGATGAAAAGCCACGAGCCCTCTGCAGGGAGCTCTGCAAACAAACACAGCCTGGGACAAGGGCAGGCTGGCAGTTTCTAGATGACAGCACTACAGGCCCAGGCAGTGACGTAACTGCCAGGTGCAAACCTGGCTGAGAGACACACCGAATGCTCCCTGCACTGCACTGGGACCTAAAGGGGAGATCTCAGCAATGTTTATAAACACCTGAAGGGTGGGAGGCAAGCAGAAGGGGCCAGGATCTTTCACAAGGCTTCGTCCCTGCAGCTTCTGAAGGCCAGGCTGGAGGTGGCTGTGAGCAACCTGCCTGGTGTGAGCTGGCCCTGCCCATGGCAGGGGGACTGCAACTAGGTGACCCTTGAGGTCCCTTCCAATCCTAACAATTCCATGATTCTGTGTTGTCTTCTGATAGGACAAGGGGCACTGGACACAAACTGGAACCCAGGAGCTTCCACCTCAACAGGAGGAAAACCTTTACTGTGAAAGTGCTGGAGCCATGGAGCAGGCTGCCCAGAGAGGTTGTGGAGTCTCCTTGAGTGGAGGCTTTCCAGACCCATCTGGATGTGTTCCTGGGTGCCCTGCCCTGGGTGATTCTGCTTTTGGCAGGGGGTTGGACTCAATGAGGGCTGGAGAACCTCTCCTGTGAGGACAGACTGAGGGAGCTGGGGATATTCTGTCTGGAGAGGAGAAGGCTCTGAGGAGACCTTCTGGTGGCCTTCCAGGACCTGAAGGGGGCTCCATGAAAGCTGGGAAGGGACTTTTCAGGGTGTCAGGGAGTGATAGGACTGAGGGGGCTGGAGCAGAACTAGAAGTGGGGAGATTGAGATTGGATGTTAAGAAGAAGTTGTTGCCCATGAGGGTGGTGAGAGCCTGGTACAGGTTGCCCAGGGAGGTGGTGGAAGCCTCATGGCTGGAGGTTTTGAAGACCAGGCTGGAGGTGGCTGTGAGCAAGCTGCTGTGGTGTGAGGTGTCCCTACCCATGGCAGGGGGGTTGGAGCTGGCTGAGCCTTGAGGTCCCTTCCAACCCTAAAAATTCTATGTTTCCATGATTCTATAATCTCCAGAGGTCCCTTCCAACCCTTTCCTTTCTATGATTCTATGAAGAAACTGAATTTCCAACAGCATAAGCTGGGACAAAGCACTGAGCAGCAACTGCCTGGGTTTGGCACAGCACCCACAGCCCTGCCCAGGGTTTAGCACCACTGCTGTAATTAACCTGGCAGCTCACGCTGGAGGCCAAAGCTTTTCTTTCTTCTCACTGAGCCAAGCCCAAGGCCTCCCAAGCTTTTCCAAAGGAACAAAACAAAGAATCACTTAAAACTCAAGCTCATGGGCCTAGGCCTGAAAGAAGGAGAAAAGAAGATTGCAGCTGGAATTTGATCACTGCCAGGCTGAGCACCTCAGCGGCTGACCCCTGGGGTCTCAGGCTGAGGATAGAAGTGGAGCCCTGTGAACCTGAGAAAGCTTTTCCCAAGCAGCACAATAATGGCACTGGAAACACTCTGGTTTCAAATAAACTGAGCCCTATCAGACTGATCTCTCCTGCACAGAATTCCCAGGGTATCCAGTGACAAAGTGCACCACAGCTCTAAGGGCTGGGACATAAATCAGGGCACTAAGAGGAAGTCTCCGTGCGAGTAAGCTGCTGGAACCTGCAGCCTTCAGTGACTTACAAACCTTAGAAGGCACTCAGCAAAGAGCAGAACCTCCTCCTGCTTCTGAAAGCTCAGACCTGCTTCTGAAAGCTCAGAACTCTCTTAGAATCATACAATTCATAGTTTCATAGTTTCATAGTTTCAGTCAGGGTTGGAAGGGACCACAAGGATCATCCAGTTCCAACCCCCCTGCCATGGGCAGGGACACCCCACACTAGATCAGCCTGGCCAGAGCCTCATCCAGCCTGGGGTTAAACACCTCCAGGGACAGGGCCTCAACCACCTCCCTGCACAACCCATCCCAGGGCTTCACCACCCTCATGGGGAAGAACTTCCTCCTCACCTCCAGCCTGAATCTCCCCACCTCCAGCTTCAGTCCATTCCCCCTAGTCCTATCACTGCCTGAGATCCTGAGCAGTCCCTCCCCAGCCTTCCTGTAGGCCCCCTTCAGACACTGGAAGGCCACAATGAGGTCACCTGGGAGCCTTCTCTTCTCCAGACTGAACAGCCCCAACTCCTTCAGTCTGTCCTCACAGCAGAGGTTCTCCAGCCCTCTGCTCCTCCTCCTGGCCCTGCTCTGGACACCTTCCAGCCCCTCCAGATCCCTCTTGTCATAGGGGCTCCAGAGCTGGAGGCAGTACTGCAGGTGGGGTCTCAGCAGGGCTGAGCAGAGGGGGAGAATCCCCTCCCTTGCCCTGCTGGCCACACTTCTCCTGCTGCAGCCCAGGCTCTGCTTGGCTTTCCGGGCTGCAAGTGCACCCTGAGAGCTCCTGCTGAGCTTCTCCTCCCCCAGCACCCCCAAGGCTCTCTCCTCAGGGCTGCTCCCCAGCCAGTCCCTGCCCAGCCTGCATTTGTGCCTGGGGTTGCCTCCACCCAGCTGCAGGACCCTGCCCTTGGTCTTGTTGAAGCTCCTGAGCTTGGCTTGTGCCCACCTCTCCAGCCTGTCCAGCTCCCTCTGGATGGATCCTTCCCTCCAGCTGTCTGCTGCACCACACAGCTTGGTGTCATCAGCAACCTTGCTGAGGGTGCACTCAGTGCCACTGTCCATGGCACCCACAGAGATGCTGAACAAGCCTGGGCCCAGGACTGATCCCTGAGGGACTCTGCTTGTCCCTGGCCTCCCCTGGGACATGGACCCATGGACAGCCACTCTCTGGGTGCAGCCATCAAGCCAGTTCTGTATCCATCTGGTGGTCACCCATCACACCCATGTGTCACCAGCCTGGAGACCAGGAGGTGGTGTGGGACAGTGCCAAAGGCTTTGCTCAGGGCCAGGCAAACGACATCAGTTGCTCTCCCCTCAGCTATCAATGCTGTCACCTGCTCAGAGAAGGCCACCAGGTTGGTCAGGCAGGATCTGCCCTTGGCAAAGCCATGCTGACTGCTCCCAATCACCTCTTCACTACTCTTCTGAGTCAGTAGTGCCTCCAGGAGGATCTGCTCCATGATCTTTCCAGGCACAGAGGTGAGACTGACTGGCCTGGAGTTCCCTGGTTCCTCCTTCTTACCCTTTTTGAATTGTTCCATTTGTTCCAATTGTTCCACTTGGAGGAGACCCCTGAGATCATTCAGTCCAACCTTCAACCCAACCCCACCACCCGGTCAGGGCTGTGAATGTATTCATGGATTTGCTGTCACCACTCCAGGCCATGGGCTTCAGTGAAGCACAAGAAAGAGAGAGCTCTGCTTGCCTTGTGAGGCACATGCTAGCCTGGAGAAGCAGAAGCTCCTTTCAGGGTCCCTGCAAGCCACAACCTTGTCAGGGAATCTTCAATAGGGAGAAGCAGTCTGTGTCTGGAGAGGTACTGAAGTTCAGTGCTGCCTGTAGGCCAGCAGTACTCACAGACACAGAGTGCTGGGGCTGGGAAGGGACCTCTGAGCATCAACCCTTCCAACCCTCTGCTAAAGCAGGTTTTGCCTAGGTCCTCAAGAAACAGCTGATGGCTTCCTCCTTGCTGGCTAAGATATCCTACCCTGCCCTTGAACAAATCCTAGAATTGTCTGGCTTGGAGAACACCTCCAAGGTCCTTAAGGCCAACCAGCAGCCCAACCCCACCATGGCCATCAAACCCTGGCCCCAAGTGCCATGGCCACAGGTTTCTGGAACACCTCCAGGCACGGGGACTCCACCACCTCCCTGGGCAGCCTCTGCCAAGCCCTGACCACTCTGGCAGCAATGAAATTTTGCCTCATCTCCAATGTAACTCTCCCCTGGCACAATTTCAGTCCATTGCCTCTCCTTCCCTTCTGTCCCCTGACACTGGGGAGAAGAGACCACTCCCCACCTCACTGCAATGCCTTCTGTGCAGGCTGCATCAAATGGCTAAAGTCAGATTGGCTGTGAGGAAGAAGTTTGTTGCCCAGGAGGGTGGTGAGGTTTTTTCCTCATCTCCAATGTAACCCTCCCCTGGCACAATTTCAGGACAGGTTGCCCAGGGAGGCTCTGGATGCCCCCTCCCTGGAGGTGGTTCAAGGCCAGGTTGGATGAGGCCTTGTGCAACCTGGGCTAGTAGCAGAAATGCTAACAGAAATGCCACCTTAGTCAGATCCCCAGAGACAGTTCAGGGATACCAGAACTTCCTGACAAAGCAGTGCATGGGAAAGGTTGTTCATAGACTCATAGAATGGTCTGGGTTGGACAGGACCTTAAAGAACATCCAGTTCCAACCTCCCCTGCCCATGGGGAGAAGGCCACCTGTCCCATGGGCAGGGGACACCTTCATAGAAGCATAGAATCAGTAAGGTTGGAAAAGACTTCAGAGATTATCAAGTCCAACCTGTCACCTAACACCTCATGACTAAGTAAACCATGGCTCCAAGTGCCACATCCAATCCCTTCTTGAACACCTCCAGGGATGGGGACTCCACCACCTCCATGGGCAGCACATTCCAGTGGCCAATTCCTCTTGCTGGGAAGAACTTTCTCCTCACCTCCAGCCTAAACTTCCCCTGGCACAGCTTGAGACTGTGACCTCTTGTTCTGGTGCTGGGGGCCTGGCAGAAGAGACCAACCCCCACCTGGCTACAACCTCCCTGCAGGGAGTTGTGGAGAGCAAGAAGGTCTGCCCTGAGCCTCCTCTGCTCCAGGCTGAGCAACCCCAGCTCCCTCAGCCTCTCCTCACAGGGCTGTGCCCCAGACCCCTCCCCAGCTCTGTTGCCCTTCTCTGGACACCTTCCAGCAGCTCAACCTCTTTCCTAACCTGAGGGGCCCAGAACTGGACCCAGGACTCAAGGGGTGGCCTCAGCAGTGCTGAGCACAGGGCACAAGGACTTCCCTGCTCCTGCTGGCCACACTCTTCCTTGGCCTTCTTGGCTGCCTGGGCACACTGCTGGCTCCTGTTCAGCTGCTGTCAACCAGTACCCCCAGGCAGAGAGCCTGTCCAACCAGCAACCCAACACCCCCATGGCCATCAAACCCTGGCCCCAAGTGCCATGGCCACAGGTTTCTGGAACACCTCCAGGGATGGGGACTCCACCACCTCCCTGGGCAGCCTCTGCCATGCTCTGACCACTCTGGCACCAGAGAAATTTTCCCTCATCTCCAATCTAACCCTCCCCTGGCACAATTTCAGGCCATTTCCATTCCAGAGGCTCCAGCCTGGCCTGGCCTAAGAGTCAGCACTAATTGCTGCACTCTGACTGAGACAGGCAGCCCCACAGCATGCTGCTGAAAGAGCTAAACAGGAAAATAGAGGAGCATTAAGGAGCAGTCAGTCACTACACCAGAACCAGGCAGCAGGCAGCAGTCTTCTCCACTTGACAGATGGGAAGATGTTCAGGCTACAGGCTTAGGGGATTTCCTCCTTGGGAAGGCACAAAGCAAGGATGCTGCATGCTTCAAGCTGAAGAAGAATAAGCAGCACTTTGTCAAATGCAGCTTAGTCACCTGCCTCAACCAAGTCCATCTGACTGACTTTTGCTACTTGATCTTCACATCCACTTCACTCCCTTTACAATCCTGCAAGGAGAAAAACTCAGAGGGAAAAGGAAGTTTCAGGAAGAAGCCCCACAGGAAACCACACTGACTGCCAAGGCCTGACCAGTTTTGCCTTCAGTGGAATCAAAACCCCAAGCTGTGTCGAGAGAGCGACAGGAGTGCAAACAGCAGACAACTCTGAACTGCTTCATTTCAGGCCACACCTGGAGCCCTGTGTCCAGTTCTGGGCCCCTCAGTTGAGGAAAGATGTTGAGATGCTGGAAGGGGTCCAGAGAAGGGCAACAAAGCTGGGGAGGGGTCTGGAGCACAAGGCTGGGGAGGGGTCTGGAGCACAGCCCTGTGAGGAGAGGCTGAGGGAGCTGGGGTTACTCTGCCTGGAGAAGAGGAGGCTCAGGGGAGACCTCCTTGCTCTCTACAACTCTGTGAAGGGAGGTCGTAGCCAGGTGGGGGTTGGTCTCTTCTCCCAGGCATCCAGCACCAGAACAAGAGGACACAGTCTCAAGCTGTGCCAGGGGAGGTTTAGGCTGGATGCTAGGAAGAAGCTCTTCATAGAAAGAGAGTTTGGCCATTGGAATGAACTGCCCAGGGAGGTGGTGGAGTCCCCATGCCTGGAGGTGTTTAAGAAGAGCCTGGATGAGGCACTTGGTGCCATGATTGAGTTGATTAGATGATGTTGGGTGATAGGTTGGATTTGATGATCTCTGAGGTCTCTTTCAACCTGGTCTATTCTATTCTATTCTATTCTATTCTATTCTATTCTATTCTATTCTATTCTATTCCATTCCATTCTATTTTATTCCATTCCACTCTATTCTCTTCCATTCCACTCTATTCTCTTCCATTCCATTCCATTTTATTCAATTCTATTTTATTCTATTCCATCCCATTCCATCCCATTCCATTCCATCCCATTCCATTTCATTTTATTCCATTCTATTTTATTCTATTCCATCCCCTTCCATCCCATCCCATTCTATCCCATCCCATTCCATCCCATCCCATTCCATTCCATTCCATTCCATTCCATTCCATTCCATTCCACTCCATCCCATTCCATTCCCTCCCCTCCCCTCCCCCATCCAATCTCCTCCTGCCACTCACCAAGGGCTTGGTTTCCTCTTCATCTTTGAAGTAGTACAGCTGGTCTCCCTTGAGCACGAACCAGCGGGTGTGCCAGGTCTTGACGAAGCCTCCTTGCTTCCGCAGCCACCCACACTTCACAGCCCCCTGCCGCCCGGGGCCGGCCAGGCCGCTCTCTGCAGGCCCACTCTGCTCTTCCATCCTGCCACTGGGCAGCTCTCCTGCTGGCAAAAACACAAGGAGAGGTAAAATAATCCCAGTCCTAGCCAGGCACTGGCTTGCTGCTTCCGAAGTCCGCAGCCTGCTGGCTGCAAAAGTGAGTTAAGAACGTTTGCCATCTGCCTGCTCCGTCTCTGCCTGGCTCAGCACCAGCTGAGGGACAACTGCTCACCCCCCAAAAGCCAGCCACAGAATCAATTAAATATAAGAATAATGAGGATTACTGACTCAGAAGAATAGTGAGGAGGTGATTGGGAACAGTCAGCATGGCTTTGCCAAGGGCAAATCCTGCCTGACAAACCTGGTGGCCTCCTCTGAGCAGGTGAAAGCATTGATAGCTGAGGGGAGAGCAACTGATGTCGTTTGCCTGGCCCTGAGCAAAGCCTTTGGCACTGTCCCACACCACATCCTGGTCTCCAGGCTGGTGACACATGGGTTTGATGGGTGACCACTAGATGGATACAGAACTGGCTGGATGGCTGCACCCAGAGAGTGGCTGTCCATGGGTCCATGTCCCAGGGGAGGCCAGGGACAAGCAGAGTCCCTCAGGGATCAGTCCTGGGACCAGGCTTGTTCAGCATCTCTGTGGGTGCCATGGGCAGTGGCACTGAGTGCAGCCTCAGCAAGGTTGCTGATGACACCAAGCTGTGTGGTGCAGCAGACAGCTGGAGGGAAGGGATCCATCCAGAGGGACCTGGACAGGCTGGAGAGGTGGGCACAAGCCACCCTCAGGAGCTTCAACAAGACCAAGGGCAGGGTCCTGCAGCTGGGTGGAGGCAACCCCAGGCACAAATGCAGGCTGGGCAGGGACTGGCTGGGGAGCAGCCCTGAGGAGAGAGCCTTGGGGGTGCTGGGGGAGGAGAAGCTCCCCAGGAGCTCTCAGGGTGCACTTGCAGCCCGGAAAGCCAAGCAGAGCCTGGGCTGCAGCAGGAGAAGTGTGGCCAGCAGGGCAAGGGAGGGGATTCTCCCCCTCTGCTCAGCCCTGCTGAGACCCCACCTGCAGTACTGCCTCCAGCTCTGGAGCCCCTATGCCAAGAGGGATCTGGAGGGGCTGGAAGGTGTCCAGAGCAGGGCCAGGAGGAGGAGCAGAGGGCTGGAGCACCTCTCCTGTGAGGACAGACTGAAGGAGTTGGGGCTGTTCAGGCTGGAGAAGAGAAGGCTCCCAGGTGACCTCATTGTGGCCTTCCAGTGTCTGAAGGGGGCCTACAAGAAGGCTGGGGAGGGACTGCTCAGGAGATCAGGTAGTGATAGAGACTAGGAGGAATGGAATGAAGCTGAAAGTGGGGAGATTCAGGCTGGATGTGAGGAGGAAGTTCTTCCCCATGAGAGTGGTAAAGCCATGGAATGGGTTGTCCGGGGAGGTGGTTGAGGCCCTGTCCCTGGAGGGGTTTAAGCCCAGGCTGGATGAGGCAGTGTAGAATGTCCCTGCCCATGGCAGGGGGGTTGGAACTGGATGAGCCTTGTGGTCCCTTCTAACCCTGACTGATACTATGATACTACTATGAACACTATAACAATAGCACTAATAACAGTAGTAAAAACCATAACAGTAGAAATAGCAGTAACAATAGTAACAACAAAAATACAGGGTAGTAATAATAATAACAAGAGTAGAATCATGGAGTTGTCAGGCTTGGAAGGGAGCTCAAGGCTCAGCCAGCTTCAACCCCCTTGCCATGGGCAGGGACCCCTCACCCCACAGCAGCTTGCTCACAGCCACCTCCAGCCTGGTTGCAAACCCCTCCAGCCAGGAGGCTGCCACCACCTCCCTGGGCAGCCTGGGACAGGCTTCTTCCTCACAGCCAATCTGACTTTAGCCATTTGATGCAGCCTGCACAGAAGGCATTGCAGTGAGGTGGGGAGTGGTCTCTTCTCCCCAGTGTCAGGGGACAGAAGGGAAGGAGAGGCAATGGACTGAAATTGTGCCAGGGGAGAGTTACATTGGAGATGAGGAAAAATTTCATTGCTGCCAGAGTGGTCAGGGCTTGGCAGAGGCTGCCCAGGGAGGTGGTGGAGTCCCCGTGCCTGGAGGTGTTCCAGAAACCTGTGGCCATGGCACTTGGGGCCAGGGTTTGATGGCCATGGTGGGGATGGGCTGCTGGTTGGCCTTAAGGACCTTGGAGGTGTTCTCCAAGCCAGACAAATTCTATGATTTGTTCAAGGGCAGGGTAGGATATCTTAGCCAGCAAGGAGAAAGCCATCAGCTGTTTCTTGAGGACCTAGGCAAACCTGCTTTAGCAGAGGGTTGGAAGAGTTGATGCTCAGAGGTCCCTTCCCAGCCCCAGCACTCTGTGTCTGTGAGTACTGCTGGCCTACAGGCAGCACTGAACTTCAGTACCTCTCCAGACACAGACTGCTTCTCCCTATTGAAGATTCCCTGACAAGGTTGTGGCTTGCAGGGACCCTGAAAGGAGCTTCTGCTTCTCCAGGCTGGCATGTGCCCCACAAGCCAAGCAGAGCTCTCTCTTTCTTGTGCTTCATTGACGCCCATGGCCTGGAGTGGTGACAGCAAATCCATGAACACATTCACAGACCTGAGTGCCTGCTGTGTGCCCTGCCAGGCTCCCCACATCTGTTTTGCAAACCATACACAGTTTTGGTGCAGCAAGGCAGGAGAAACGTGTCAAGACAACAGCTCAAGACTGCAATTAAACTTGACAAAGTCCCCTGTGGCCTTTCTGAGTCCTGTGTCCAGTTCTGGGCCCCTCAATTTAAGGAGGACATTGAGACACTTGAAGGTGTCCAGAGAAGGGCAATGAGGCTGGGGAGAGGTCTGGGGCACAAGGCTGGGGAGGGGTCTGGAGCACAACCCTGTGAGGAGAGGCTGAGGGAGATGGGGGAGCAGGAGCAGGGAAGTCCTTGTGCCCTGTGCTCAGCACTGCTTAGGACACACCTTGAGTCCTGTACCCAGTTCTGGGCCCCTCAGGTTAAGAAGGACATTGAGACACTTGAAGGTGTCCAGAGAAGGGCAACGAAGCTGGGGAGGGGTCTGGGGCACAGCCCTGTGAGGAGAGGCTGAGGGAGCTGGGGTTGCTTAGCCTGGAGCAGAGAAGGCTCAGGGGAGACCTTCTTGCTCTCTCCAACTCCCTGCAGGGAGGTTGTAGCCAGGTGGGGGTTGGTCTCTTTTCCCAGGCACCCAGCACCAGAACAAAGAGGAAACAGCCTCAAGCTGTGCCAGGGGAAGTGTAGGCTGGAGGTGAAGAGAAAGTTCTTCCCAGCAAGAGGAATTGGCCACTGGGATGTGCTGCCCAGGGAGGTGGTGGAGTCCCCATCCCTGGAGGTGTTCAAAAAGGGATTGGATGTGGCACTTGGTTTAGTTGATTAGATGGTGTTGGGTGACAGGTTGGACTATGATGGTCTCTGAGGTCTTTTCCAACCTTATTGAGGCTATGAGTCTATGATTGGTTTGGACTTGTTAAAAATCTACATGTTAAGCATCTCTGGTCAGTCATGAATTTTTCTGAGTGCAGGAATCTACCTGACAGAGTCATGATGGATACTAGAAAGAAATTCTTGAGAGTGAGGGTGGAGAGGCACTGGACAGGTTGCCCAGGGAGATTGTGGATGCTCTCCCTCTGGAGGTGTTCAACACCAGGCTGGATGAGGCCTTGAGCGATCTGGGCTGGTGGGGAGGTGTCCCTGCCCACGGTAGGGGGGTTGGAACTGGATGGTCTTTAAGTGCCTTCCAAGCCAAAGCCCCCTCTGATGCTAGGATTTTGTACAGCAAGCACATAGCCACTTGCTCAGGCTTCATGGTCAAGAGTATCATCTTGGTCCCCTATTCCAGCTAGAGCTCAACAAACTCACTGCTTTGAGTTTCAAGTTCTGCTACTTCCAGCTGAAACCCAAATCCAACTGAGACCTCCCTGTGCCAAACAGTGCATACCTCAACAGAACAAAATGTGCCTGCAGCCACAGCAGTGTGCAAAACTCAGACTGGAACCTCAGTGTCCAGAAGGGCCTGAAGAACAAAGGATGCCTTTGCTTTCTAAACCACCACTGGCAGCCTTTCTTGCCTAGTCAGGAACTTCCACAGCTGTTCGGGCCTGGGAAAGCTGGCTTCATGGGCAGTGTGCTCAGTGCTTCTCAACATCTGCCACTCTGCTCTGACCCCATCTGGAGCACTGTGTCTGCTCTCATGGTGCATAAGCCTCAGAGAAACCCTCTGCCATAGAATCACAGAATGCTTTGGGTGGGAAGGGGCCTTCAAGATCACCTAGTTCCAGGCTCCCTGTCGTGGGCAGGGACACCTCCCACCAGCCCAGCTTGCTCAGGGCCTCATCCAGCCTGGCCTTCAACACCTCCAGGGAGGGGACAGCCACAGCCTCCCTGGGCAGCCTGTGCCAGAGTCTCCCCAGCCTCACTGGAAAGAATTTCTTCCTCATCCCCACTCTCAATCTCCCCTCTCCCAGCTCAAAGTCATTGCCCCTCATCCTGGCACTCCATATCATTGTCCAAAGTCCCTCCCCAGCTCCTCTGGAGCCTCTCCAGGTACTAGAAGGCTGCTCTGAGGTCTCCCTGCAGCCTTCTCCTCTCCAGGCTGAACAGCCCCAACTCTCCCAGCCTGGCCCCACAGGGGAGGTTCTGCAGCCTCTGATCATCTTTGTGGCCTCCTCTGGACCCACTCCAGCAGCTCCAGGTCCTTATCATGCTGGGGCCACCAGAGGCAGTGCTGCAGAGGGAGTCTCAGCAGAGCATGGCAGAGGGGTAGAATCCCCTCACTCATCCTGCTGGCTCACATTAGCTCTTTAAGAGGAACAGGTTAAACAAGATTGTTGACAACAAACAACAATCAGGTCATCTCCCAGACCCAACTCCATCCATCCACAGCAGGCTAGACTGAAGTGACCTCATTCCACGTGTGTGGTGAGGTGTGAGGAGTGAGGAGAGACCTGCCTGTGCTGTGTGAGATCATTCTCTCCAAAAGGAAATGCACCCAGCTCATAATGGCAGGGTTTGAGTACAAGCAGCAATGCCTTGGATGCTGCTGGCTTTTGGCCAGGCCAGATGCCAAGAAGCAGCCCCCACCAGCTCCCATCCTTAACAGCAGGGAAGTGAGGGCAACTGGAAAACATAAAAGTAAGGAACAAAACCCTTACCCATAGGCTGCTCCATGCTGCATAACCACAGAAAATCACAGCTCTCAGCTTCAGCTGATGCCTCTATCATAGAATGGTCAGGCTTGGAAGGGAGCTCAAGGCTCAGCCAGCCCAAACCCCTGCCATGGGCAGGGACCCCTCACCCCACAGCAGCTTCCTCACAGCCACCTCCAGCCTGGCTGCAAACCCCCTCCAGCCAGGAGGCTGCCACCACCTCCCTGGGCAGCCTGGGACAGGCTCTCACCACCCTCATGGGCAATAACTTCTTCCTCACAGCCAATCTCAATCTACCCACTTCTAGTTTTGCTCCCCCAGTCCCCAGTCCTATCCCTCCCTGACACCCTCCAAAGTCCCTCCCCAGCTTGCTTGCAGCCCCCTGCAGCTCCTGCAAGGCCACCAGAAGCTCTCCTGGGAGCCTTCTCCTCTGCAGCCTGCACAACCCCAACTCTCTCAGCCTGTGCTCAGAGCAGAGCAGCTCCAGTCCTCTGCTCCTCCTCCTGGCCCTGCTCTGGACACCTCCCAGCCCCTCCACAGCCTTCCTGCCACAGAGGCTCCAGAGCTGGCCCCAGAGCTGCAGCTGTGGGCTCAGCAGAGTGGAGCAGAGGGGCACAATCCCCTCCCTTTGCCCTGCTGGCCACACTTCTCCTGCTGCAGCCCAGGCTCTGCTTGGCTCTCCGGGCTGCAAGTGCTCCCTGCTGGCTCATGTTGAGCTTATCCCCCAGCACCCCCAAGTCCTTATCCCTGCTGCTTGGGTCAGTGTCAAGGCAGGAGCACACGAGGAGCTTCAATACAGTCATTAAGTGTAGCACTGCAGTGTTAAGGACAGCAGGTCCCTGTCACACTGCACCACAAACAAGCATCCAAATACCAAAGTCAGAAGCAATTAAAGCCTGGGTGAAAGGCTAGTTTTGATTTCATTCCACCCAGTCCCATGCCACTGGCGTGTACAAAACAAGCATTTGGATTTTATCTTGCCAGGAAAGATGTTAATTGGTCTACCTTTCTTTATTCAGCAAACTTAGACCTTTCATCTACTCCTGCAACACTAACATGAGGTGTAGGGGAGATGACATGTTACTGCTCCCCAGTGCATTGCAGGGTTTGTTTAATCTGGAGAGGAGGAGGCTGAGGGGAGACCTCATTGATCCCTACAGCCCCCTGAAAGGAGGTTGCAGTGAGGTGGGGGTTGGGCTCTTCTCCTTAGTCCAGAGAAGGGCAACAAAGCTGGGGAGGGGTCTGGAGCACAGCCCTGTGAGGAGAGGCTGAGGGAGCTGGGGTTGCTCAGCCTGGAGAAGAGGAGGCTCAGGGGAGACCTCATTGCTCTCTCCAGCTCCCTGAAGGGAGGTTGTAGCCAGGTGGGGGGTGGTCTCTTCTGCCAGTGTGGCAGTTTGGGCTGGGTGCCTCCTGCTGCTGCCAGGGGGGTGCACCCCTGGTGCCCCGGGTGTCCAGCCCCGTGGGGGGACACAGGGAGCTGTGTATTTCATACCCATAATGTCCTGCTCCCTAGAAATCCAACTGCCAAGTCTCTCCCTTCCTCTTTCTTCCCCTGGGAGATGCTCCCTATCTGGTACTGGAAGGGAAGCTATCTCAAGGCCTCTTGGGCCTGGCTAGGCCTAATACCAGGAGGAGAAAGGGGATAGGCAGTCTCAGATCTGGCCAGCTAAGATTAGCCTAACAGTGGGGGGGGGGGGGGGGGAAGAAAGAGCCCTGGGGGCTTTGGGTATACCCTCAGGTAGGGAGAAGGGAAATGGTGGGATGCTTCTGGGTGTGCTGTAAGGGACTCTGCATGCTTTGGAATCCTTTTGGTCACTGTGCTTGCAGCTTCAGGAAAACACTCCCTGCTCCCCCATTTAAACTTGCCATCACTTCTGCAATCCATTTCTGTGAGTCTCATCAGTTTTCTGCCCCAGCAGGAGGCAAGGGAGGATCTGCCTTCAATCTGGCACACCCCTGCACCCAGCACCAGAGCAAGAGGACACAGTCTCAAGCTGTGCCAGGGGAGTTTAGGCTGGAGGTGAGGAAGAAATTCTTCCCAGACAGAGATTGTCCATTGGGATGTGCTGCCCAGAGGTGGTGGAGTCCCCATCACTGGAGGTGTTCAAGAAGAGCCTGGATGAGGCCCTTGGTGCCATGGTTGAGTTGATTAGATAGTGCTGGATGATAGGTTGGACTCTGTGATCTCAAAGGTCTTTTCCAACCTGGTTAATTCTATTCTATTCTATGCTATTCTACTCTATTCTGTTCTACACTATTCTATTTCCATTCCTATTCTATTCTATTCCATTCCATTCCTATTCTATTCCATTCCATTCCTATTCCATTCCATTCCATTCCTATTCCATTCCATTCCTATTCCATCCTATCCCTATTCTATTCCATCCCCATTCTATCCCTATTCCATCCTATCCCTATTCCATTCTATCCCTATTCCATTCCATTCTATCCCTATCCCATTCCATTCTATCCCTATCCCCATTCTATCCCTATCCCATTCTATTTCTATTCTATTCCTATTCTATTCTATTCCTATTCCTATTCTATTCCTATTCCTATTCTATTCCTATTCCTATTCTATTCCTATTCCTATTCTATTCTATTCTTTCCTATTCTATTCCCATTCTATTCTCAGGTGATAGGAGAGGCAATGGCATGAAATTGTGCCAGGGGAGAGTTAGGTTGGAGAGGAGGAATAATAATTTCTTTGCTGCCAGGGCTTGGCAGAGGCTGCCCAGAGAGGTGGTGGAGTCCCCATCACTGGAGGTGTTCCAGAAACCTGTGGCCATGGCACTTGGGGCCAGGGTTTGGTGGCCACGGTGGGGTTGGGTTGCTGGCTGGACTGGGTGACCTTAGAGGTCTTTCCAAACAGAAACCACTCTATGGCTGCATGATTTTAAGTGTAAGATCTCCTTTAGAGCTGCAGCACCCTTGGACACTCCTTACAAGCCACTCATCAGAGAGCAGCAGTTCAAATTTCAGCCCCCAAACTCCCTGTTTGTTACAAGGAACTGCAGTCAGGGATGAGCTGCTTTGTTTGTTGCTCTCCATCTCTCCTTCCCTTCTCAGAAAGCAGCCTTGGAACCAGAAATTCCAGCAGCTGGCTCCCTTCTCCCTAAGTTGTTTTTACAGCTGTTTCAACAGGGGAGCTCATAAAAATGAATTGCAGAAAATATCAGGGTGCTGGCACTGCTGCAGAGAGCAGCGAGGTGCAAACAGTCTGTAAATAAATTTCACTGCAAGGGCCTCCAGCCACACTCCTGGAGTCATGGCAGACGATGCCAGGGATGGGGAGGAAGAACTGCCCATGGTAAGTGCAGATCAGGTTGGTGATCACCTGAAGAGCCTGAAAGTGTTCAAGTCCATGGGACCCCACGGGATACCCCCACGGGTGCTGAGAGAGCTGGCAGAGGAGGTTGCTAAGCCCCTCTCTAGTCTATTCCAACAGCCATGGCAGCCTGGGGCAGTCCCCACAGGCTGGAAAAGGGCAAACATTGCTCCCATCTGCAAAAAGGGTGAGAAGGAGGAACCAGGGAACTCCAGGCCAGGCAGTCTCACCTCTGTGCCCGGAAAGATCATGGAGCAGATCCTCCTGGAGGCACTACTGACTCAGATGAATAGTGAAGAGGTGATTGGGAGCAGTCAGCATGGCTTTGCCAAGGGCAAATCCTGCCTGACCAACCTGGTGGCGTTCTCTGAGCAGGTGACAGCATTGATAGCTGAGGGGAGAGCAACTGATGTCGTTTCCCTGGCCCTGAGCAAAGCCTTTGACACTGTCCCACACCACATCCTGGCCTCCAGGCTGGTGACACATGGGTGTGATGGGTGACCACCAGATGGATACAGAACTGGCTTGATGGCTGCACCCAGAGAGTGGCTGTCCATGGGTCCATGTCCCAGGGGAGGCCAGGGACAAGCAGAGTCCCTCAGGGATCAGTCCTGGGACCAGGCTTGTTCAGCATCTCTGTGGGTGCCATGGACAATGGCACTGAGTGCAGCCTCAGCAAGGTTGCTGATGACAACAAGCTGTGTGGTGCAGCAGACAGCTGGAGGGAAGGATCCATCCAGAGGGACCTGGACAGGCTGGAGAGGTGGGCACAAGCCAACCTCAGGAGCTTCAACAAGACCAAGGGCAGGGTCCTGCTCCCCCAGCCCCCAGGCAATCCCAGGCACAAATACAGGCTGGGCAGGGACTGGCTGGGGAGCAGCCCTGAGGAGAGAGCCTTGGGGGTGCTGGGGGAGGAGAAGCTCACCAGGAGCTCTCAGGGTGCACTTGCAGCCCGGAAAGCCAATCAGAGCCTGGGCTGCATAATAACACATGACAAAGGGTGGAATTACAGCAACACATTCCAGGTCCTCTCAGCAGAGGCAGCCAGCCATGCCCTTCCAAGCTCCGAATGAGCAGGGCCCTCAAACTCATCTTCTGAATGGCAAACACAACTTGGACTTGCTGCCAGAGTCCACTCCTCTGCCTTGGCCACCCTCCAGTCTAGATAAGGACCAGAACTGAATCACTGCTGCATGGTCTATTCTTCCGGGCCTGGCTGAGGGCTAATTCTCCTGGGCTTGTCTGGACATCAGGGGTGCAAAGCACACAACCTGAGAAGTGTCCCCTGACACACTGCCTCGGCATCAACACCTCCCACTCCATGGGGTCCATCACCATCTACCACTGCTGGCCCAAAGCCAACCCTTTTCTGCTCCCATGAGGGCATCTGCCTCTCTCTCCAGCCTGTCTAGAAGACAATTCTCAGGTTTTTCCCTTGCCAGGTTGTAGGTGCCCCCTCCATAGTTTCATAGTTTCAGTCAGGGTTGCAAGGGACCACAAGGATCAGCCAGTTCCAACCCCCCTGCCATGGGCAGGGACACCCCACACTAGAGCAGGCTGGACAGAGCCTCATCCAGCCTGGGCTTAAACACCTCCAGGGACAGAGCCTCAACCACCTCCCTGGACAACCCATCCCAGGGCTTCACCACTCTCATGGGGAAGAACTTCCTCCTCACCTCCAGCTTCGTTCCATTCCCCCTAGTCCTATCACTGCCTGAGATCCTGAGCAGTCCCTCCCCAGCCTTCTTGTAGGCCCCCTTCAGATACTGGAAGGCCACAATGAGGTCACCTGGGAGCCTTCTCTTCTCCAGCCTGAACAGCCCCAACTCCTTCAGTCTGTCCTCACAGCAGGCTGCTCCAGCCCTCTGCTCATCCTCCTGGCCCTGCTCTGGACACCTTCCAGCCCCTCCAGATCCCTCTTGTCATAGGGGCTCCAGAGCTGGAGGCAGTACTGCAGGTGGGGTCTCAGCAGGGCTGAGCAGAGGGGGAGAATCCCCTCCCTTGCCCTGCTGGCCACACTTCTCCTGCTGCAGCCCAGGATCTGATTGGCTTTCCGGGCTGCAAGTGCACCCTGAGAGCTCCTGCTGAGCTTCTCCTCCCCCAGCACCCCCAAGGCTCTCTCCTCTGGGCTGCTCCCCAGCTAGTCCCTGCCCAGCCTGCATTTGTGCCTAGGGTTGCCTCGACCCAGAGGCAGGACCCTGCCCTTGGTCTTGTTGAAGCTCCTGAGGTTGGCTTGTGCCCACCTCTCCAGCCTGCCCAGGTCCCTCTGGATGGATCCTTCCTCCAGCTGTCTGCTGCACCACACAGCTTGGTGTCATCAGCAACCTTGCTGAGGCTGCACTCAGTGCCACTGCCCATGGCACCCACAGAGATGCTGAACAAATGAAGTGTTCAAGGCCAGACTGGATGAGGCCTTCAGCAGTCAATGGAGAGGTGTCCCCTGCCCATGGCAGGGGGTTAGAGTATCAGGAACAGTGTGTCCAGCAGGAGCAGGGAAGTCATTCTGCCCCTGGACTCAGCACTGGTTAGGCCACAAAGACACCCTCAGGTTTTTCCTTGCCAGTGTGGAGGAGATGTGGTGGTGCTGTGCATGGAAAGCAGGGAAGTGTTTCTGCCCAGCTACTGCTCGGCTCAACACTTGAAACACAGCACTGGGCAACCCCTCCAGATCCCAGCACTGGGCCAAGAAATACTCAGAGAAAGTCATTAAAGCCCAGCAAAGCCTGGTACAAGGAACAGGCACAGGATGACAGAATGGTCAGGGTTGGAAGGGACCCCAAGGATCGTCCAGTTCCAAGCCCCTGCCATAGGCAGGGACACTTCCCACTAGATCAGGTTGCCCAGAGCCACCTCCAGCCTGGCCTTCAAAACCTCCAGGGATGGAGCTTCTACCACGTTCCTGGGCAACCTGTGCCAGTGTCTCACCACCCTCATGGGGAATGACTTCTTCCTAATGTTTAACCTAAATCTCCCCTTCTCTAAATTGGATCCATTTTGCAGATGACAGCTAGCTGGGGGCAGGAGTTGATCTGTTAGAGGGTAGGAGAGCTCTGTAGAGGGACCTTGCCAGGCTGGGCAGATGGGCAGAGGCCAAGGGCAGGAGATTGAACACAGCCAAGTGCCAGGGGCTGCACATTGGCCACAGCAAGCCCAGGCAGTGCTACAGGCTGGGGGCAGAGGGGTTGAGAGCAGCCAGGCAAAGAGGGAGCTGGGGGTGCTGGTGGAGAGCAGATGAAGAGGAGGCAGCAGTGTGCCCAGGGGGCCAAGAAGGCCAAGGGCAGCCTGGGCTGCATCAGGAAGAGTGTGGCCAGCAGGAGCAGGGAGGTCATTCTCCCCCTGTACACTGCACTGGTTAGGCCACACCTTGAGCCTTCTATCCAGTTCTGGGCTCCTCAGTTTAGGAAAGAGGTTGAGATGCTGGAAGGTGTCCAGAGAAGGGCAATGAGGATGGGGAGGGGTCTGGGGCACAAGGCTGGGGAGGAGAGGCTGAGGGAGCTGGGGTTGCTTAGCCCAGGAGAAGAGAGGAGGCTCAGGGAGACCTTCTTGCTCTCCACAACTCCCTGCAGGGACGTTGTAAGCCAGGAGGGGGTTGGTCTCTTCTCCCAGGCAGCCAGCAGCAGAACAAGAGGACACAGTCTCAAGCTGTGCCAGGGGAGGTTTAGGCTGGAGGGGAGGAAGAAATTCTTCATAGAGAGAGTGATTGGCCATTGGATGTGTGCCCAGGGAGGTGGTGGAGTCCCCATCCCTGGAGGTGTTTAGGAAGAGACTTGATAGGGTGCTAATGGTACCCTAGCACAAAAAGGGGAAAGACAAGAAGCCAAGAAAGCAGCTCCCCCAGAACCTTACTTCTCATAAGGGTGTCTAGCAGAAGGACTATGGGGGAACAGTAACATGGAACTGTGCAGAGGAGGCCAGAGGTCCAGAGGAGGCTACAAAGATGATCAGAGGGCTGAAGAAGCTCCCCTGTGGGGACAGGCTGGGAGAGCTGGGTCTGTTCAGTCTGGAGAAGAGAAGGCTCCAGGGAGACCTTGGTGCAGCCTCCTGGAAGATAGAACTAAGCAGGTTGGAAAAGACCTTCAAGATCATCAAGTCTAACCTATCACCCAACACCATCTGATCAACTCAGCCATGGCACCAACCCCCACCTGGCTATACCCTCCCTTCAGGGAGTTGGAGAGAGCAAAAAGGTCTCCCCTGAGCTTCCTCTTCTCCAGGGTAAACACCCCCAGCTCACTCAGCCTCTCCTCACAGGTCTGGGCTCCAGACCCCTCCCCAGCCTCATTGCCCTTCTCTGGACACCTTCCAGCATCTCAACATCTTTCTAAAACTGAGGGGCCCAGAACTGGACACAGGACTCAAGGTGTGGCCTAAGCAGTGCTGAGCACAGGGCAGAATGACTTCCCTGCTCCTGCTGGCCACACTCTTCCTGATCCAGGCCAGGATGCCCTTGGCCTTCTTGGCCACACTCCCAGTACCTGAAGGGGTTACAGGAGAGCTGGGGAGGGACTTTTGATAAAGGCCTGGAATAACAGGATGAGGGGAAACAGCTTCAAACTGGAAGAAGCTCGATTTAGGTGAGACAGGAGGAAGAAATTCTTGCCCATGAGGGTGGTGAGGCACTGGCACAGGCTGCCCAGAGAAGTTGTGGAGGCTCCAAGCCTGGAAGTGTTGAAAGCCAGGTTTGGATGGAGTTTTGAGAGCTGCCTGCTCTAGCAGGAGTTGTCATCTTTGGCAGGGGCTTGGAACTGGATGGTCATTAAGGTTTCTTTCCAACCCAGAGCATTCTATGATTCTATCACCTCTGCTGCAACACAGGCACGTGCTTGTGAGCAGCTGCTTCAGAAGCCAAAGCCTGGCCTGCCTCTCACCATCAGGGTGCTCCTCAGCAGTTGCTACTCATCTGTTGTGTCCACAGGATATTGCACATGGAAGGAAAGAAACCATGGCCAAGAGGTATGAAAAAAAAAATCCTCTACAAGAGAGTTGACTTTCTGCTAGTGCTTAGCAACCACTTTTACAAGATGCACACTGCAAAGAGCACATCTCAAGCTCTGCCACAAGGACAGAGTTTAAAGGAGTCTTCCCTTGCCCTTCTCACAGAATCACACACTGTCAGGGGCTGGAAGGCATTGCCAGAGATCAAGTCCATCCAGTACAGGCTTCACCTGGACAGCAAAGGGCTCCAAAGCTGCTGAGGGCACTGCAACAGCTCTGGGGAGGAAAGGCTGAGAGCCCTGGGGTTGTTTGGCCTGGAGCAGAGCAGCCTGAGGGGGATCTGATCAATGCTGATCAATACTTCAAGGGTGGGGGTCAGGGGGATGGGGCCAGGCTTTGTTCAGTGGTGCCCAGGGACAGCACAAGGGGGAAGGGCACGAAGTGGAACATCAGAAGGTTCATCTGAACATGAGGAGGAACTTCTTAAGGGTGAGGGAGCCCTGGAGCAGGCTGCTCAGACAAGTGGTGGGGTCTCCATCTCTGGAGGCATTCAGAACCCATCTGGCTGTGCTCTTGTGTGACCTGTTCTAGGTGCCCCCTGCCTTGGAAGGGATGGGAGGGGGGGTTGGACTGGATGATCCAGACCAGGCTGGATGAGGCTCTGTCCAGCCTGATCTAGGGTAGAGTGTCCCTGCCCATGGCAGGGGGGTTGGAACTAGATGATCCTTGTGGTCCCTTCCAACCCTAACTGAAACTATGAAACTATCTCTAGAGGTCCCTTCCAACCCCTCCCATTCTGTGCTCCTGTAGAAGGCTCTTCTAATGACACACACACTGCCACACAACCTCTCTGGCCCTCTTCCCTCAAGTGCAGACAGGCCAGGTCTGATTTAGCAGGGACTGTAAAATGTCACACCACCACCAAAAAAAAAGGACATTTGAATGCTTAAGGAGCAACTTAGAGGGATAAAACTCTCTCTGTTATCCTCTGCATGGCACTTACTGTGCAGGTATGTTCCCAGCTTTTTCCTCACATGGCAGCACACAGCTCCAAGAGAAGTTGGCTGCTACCAAGGTGACTGGAAAAAGTGAAGGTATGATTAGAATGGAGAGGGCCTTAACCTTCCAGCTCTCTGCCCAGTGGAGTTGTCTTACTGTGTGAAAGTAGCAATGCTGGGGAGAAACTGCAGGCAGCAGAAACTCAGCTGGAACTCCTGCAGAAGCACTCAAACCCACAGGCAAGACTGAAAAGAGCCTCTGGTAGCTGAAGGGTCAAGTGATGCGAGCTGGACAAAGAAATGCAGAGCAGTTGGCAAGTCTCACAAACTGCAACAGTGAGCAAGCCAAAAGGCAGCATCTGGAACAGCAAAAAAAATCCATTCCAACTCCCAGATGTCCCTCTGAAGCAATGAGTTACACAGCCTCTGAGCATCTGATGCTGAGAAACCCCAACCCCTGTTTACAGCTATGTACTTCACATGGAGAAAGTGATCCCAGGGCCAGCCCAGAAGTAAACTTCATTCCCACAGATGAGTGGTGAATACTTCAGCACTTGCTGGCCTGGCTTACAGAAGAACTGATGCAGGGTTGTGTTCAAGCATGATCTCAACAGATGATCTCTCAAAGTACAAACATCATCTCTGGCACTGCTCTGCTCTCAAAGGCTGATGGCACAAGGCAGCAGAGAGGGGATGTCAGCAGCTCTCTGGCAGTGGATCACTGAGAATGGGGCAGGGCTCCATGATCTTCCAGACATTTTCCATGTTCTCCTATGCACAGCAGCTCAGGCCTTCCCCATTCCTTGTAAAACCCAGAGATTCATAGAATGGGTTGGGTTGGAAAGGACCTTAAAGATCATCCAGTTCCAACCATGGGAGAGACACCTCCCACCAGCCCAGCTTGCTCAAGGCCTCATCCAGCCTGGCCTTCAACACCTCCAGGGAGGGGGCAGCCACAGCCTCCTTGGGCAACCTGTGCCAGAGTCTCCCCAGCCTCACTGGAAAGAATTTCTTCCTCACCTCCAGCCTCAATGTGTGTGGTAGACACAGCTGCTTTGCACTGTAGGGCAACATGCTTCTGGACATGAGTGAGCAGGAGGCTGAGGAGCACTCCTGTCAGACATCCACCTCCCCAGTGTCTCCAGTCTCAATCTCCCCTCCTCAAGCTTCAATCCATTCCCTCTCCTTTACACATTACAAGCCCTTGTCAAAAGTGCCTCCCAGCTCTCCTGCAGCCCCCTTCAGGCACTGGAAGCCCAGCTCTCCCCAGAAGTGACCAAGAGAACCAAGATGTTACACATTACACTCCCAGGCAGGAAAAACCCATCCTGCTTTGTCTGTGTCAGCAAAAGCCTCCTCCCAAAACTCCTCTGAGTCTCCTCAACGCAAGGAGCACATGGGTTCTGCAAGAAGGCTTTGTGGTTGCTGCAGAGTGGGAGGGCAGAAGAGGCAGGAACATTTTCTGCCTGTCCTGCACTTCACTTCATCTCTTCCACGGAGCAAAGGCAGCCCCAGCGCTGGCAGCAAGAGGCAAGCACAGCAGTGACGCTCTCCTGACACACAGATGCTCAGGGCAGGGGGCACATTGATTCTAGGTGCCTCCTTAGAAGCCACAGCAGAAGCACAGGAAGATTTCAGCCCACCTCTACCCACTCCATAATTACCTTTTAACTCTTAGAATCGCTCACATTTGATAAACAGATGTCTGAGGGCTCTGCTTTGACATATTTACTATGAACATTTCATGCCAAATTACTTCCTTCTGCTCTGCTCAGTGCACTCTGATGGTTTCCTTTGCAGATCACTGAAGTTCAAGCAACAGCAGCATTTGGTAATCTGCTGAGAGATCCACCTCACAGATGGAAACTGGTGTCCCAGAAGGGCTCTGGCATCACTGAAATGCGTGCTTGGGAGCATCCCACATCCCAGTGCCTCAGAGGATGACAGCACCTGCCAGCTGGAATGACATTCACAGCCTCACAGATTGCATTGGGTTGGAAGGGACCCACCAAAGGTCAACTTCTCCAACTCACCTGCAGTCACCAAGGACACCTCCATCTACACATCAGGCTGCCCAGGGCCATGCCAAGTCTGATCTTGGATGTCTCCAGGGATGGGGGTCTCAAAACCCTCTTGGTGCAACCTGCTCCTGTATTTTACCACCCTCATTGTGCAGAACCTCCTCCTGAGGTCCAACCCTAACCCAAATCTACCCTGCTCCAGTTTCAAATCATTGCCCCTCATCCCATCACCTCAGGCCCTTTTAAACACTCCCTCTCCAGCCTTCCTGTAGGTCCCCTTCAGGTACTGAAATGCTGCTCCAAAGCCTCCCCAGAGCCTTGACTTCTCCAGGCTGAAAAGCCCCATTTCATTCAGCCTGTCCTTGCAGGTGAGGTGCTCCAGCCCTTTCATCAGTGCTGTGTCCCTCCTCTGAACTCATTCTATCAGGTCCATGTCTCCCATGCTGAGAGCTCCATAGCTGCATACAGCACTCCAGGTGAGGTCTCCCCAGAGCAGAGCAGAGGGGCAGGATCTCTCTCTCCAGCTCTGGCCACACTGCTTTGGATGCAGCCCAGGCTGCTCTTAGCCTTCTGTGTTGCCAGTGCCCAGTGCTGGCTCCTGTCCAGTTTCTCCCCCACCAGTACCCCCAAGTCCTTCTCTGCTGGGATGCTCTCAATCTCATCACCCCCAACCTGGACTGATATCAAGGATTACCCCAACCTAGGTTGCAGGACTTTGCAACCCATCAGGTTCTCCACAGAACTGTCCTGAAGTGCCACTTCTATCTCCCACCCACTCCAGAGGCAGTGTAGGACCTGCATGCACCTCAAATGGCACTTGGTTCATTGTACACACTGCTGTGTGCACCCAAAGGAGCACATGGACAGTGCACAGGCAGTGAGCACCAACACAGCACCAGCAGCACAGGCAAGTCACAACCAAGGGCTCCAACTGTGAGGAGAGGCTGAGGGAGCTGGGGTTGCTCAGCCTGGAGAAGAGGAGGCTCAGGGGTGACCTTCTTGCTCTCTCCAACTCCCTGAAGGGAGGCTGTAGCCAGGTGGGGGTTGGTCTCTTCTCCCAGGCACCCAGCACCAGAACAAGAGGACACAGTCTCAAGCTGCACCACAGGAGGTTTAGGCTAGATGTTAGGAAGAAGTTCTATCATGGAAACGAGGTGATCACCTCACAGGGCCTCAGTATTGCACAATGCTGTTGCAAAAACAACTGGGAAGCCTCACCTCCCTCCCCCAACAACACAGCCCATCTTAAACAGGATACAGAATTAACCAGGTTGGAAAAGACCTTTGAGATCATCAAGTCCAACCCAAACCATGGCACCAAGTGCCTCACCCAGGCTCTTCTTAAAGACCTCCAGTGATGGTGACTCCAGCACCTCCCTGGGCAGCACATTCCCAGCACCATCTCATCAACTCTACCCTACAGCAAGGCACGGTCAAACCATGGCTGACCTGATGACTTCAGCCTTGGCTCACTGCAGCCCTTGAATCATAGAATCAATAAGGTTGGAAAAGACCTCAGAGATCATCAAGTCCAACCTGGCACCCAACACCTCCTGACAACTAAACCATGGCTCCAAGTGCCACAGCCAAGCCCCTCTGGAACACCTCCAGGGAGGATGACTCCACCACCTCCCTGGGCAGCACATTCCAGTGGCCAATTCCTCTTGCTGGGAAGAACTTTCTCCTCACCTCCAGCCTCAACTTCCCCTGGCACAGCTTGAGATTGTGTCCTCTTGTTCTGGTGCTGGGGGCCTGGCAGAAGAGACCAATCCCCACCTGGCTACAACCTCCCTGCAGGGAGTTGGAGACAGCAAGAAGGTCTCCCCTGAGCCCTCCTCTTCTCCAGGCTAAGCAACCCCAGCTCCCTCAGTCTCTCCTCATAGGGCTTGTCTTCCAAACCCCTCACCAACTTTGTTGCCCTTCTCTGGACACATTCAAGTGTCGTAGAATCATAGAGTCAATAAGGTTGGAAAAGACCTCAAAGATCAAGTCCAACCTGTCACTCAGACCTCATGACTACTAAACCATGGCACCAAGTACCACATCCAACCCCTTCTTGAGCACCTCCAGGGATGGGGACTCCTCCACCTCCCTGGGCAGCACATCCCAATGGCTAACAACTCTCTCTGGGAAGAACTTTCTCCTCATCTCAGGCCTCTCAATGTCCTTCTTAAATTGAGGGCCCCAGAACTGGACACAGGACTCAAGGTGTGGCCTAACCAGTGCTGAGTACAGGAGCACAGTGACTTCCCTGCTCCTGGTGGCCACACTGCTCTTGATGCAGGCCAGGATGCCATTGAGGAGCAGGCCAGAAGAGATATGGACCATAGCCTATAAACAGACAAAAGCAGCTAGGACTTGGGAATTGTTTCCACTTTACACCAGCAGAAGAAAAGCTCCAGTTTGATGCTTTCACTCACAGAGTACTCACAGGGAGATTTCAGCAGCAGCAAAAATAAGTCTCCGGCATTCCAAGCCTCTGCTAAATCAGAGGCAGATGAGGAAGGGTTTTTTATCTCTCTCCCCAAAACAGATGGAAAAGAATGCAGCTGAAATCTCAGCTAGGCCTTGAGAAATCCTCCACACAAAGCATTAGGTTCCTGCAACACAGAAGGTAACTACTAGCAGTTCGTTTCGTAGCGTGATTTGGATGATACCAAGAGACACAGAGGTTAAGCAAAAGCAAGGAAAGCCTTTCATGCCCCCTCACATCAAGTCAGATGCTCCTGTGTCACGTATCTGGGCAGCCCCTGCCTCCAATGGAAGCTTGAGCTCCACTTCAAAGGGAGGAAATCGGTCAGAAAGGGGAAAGAATGCACACCTCTGACTACCAGCAGCCCCAGGAAACTCAAGACCAAAGGGACTAAATCCATCACTTCTCCAACACCTCTAAGACAGACCAAAGCCTAAAAGATATTGAACCAAGAGAGAAGCTGGAAGCCCAAGCACTTGAAGGCCCCAGGCTCAGCCATCAGGATATAAACCTGAGTCATTTGATCCTTTGAGGAGTGAGAGCACAGAAGGAGCATCTCTGCCCACCCACTGCCGACACAACTGCTGCTGCTGGCTGTGAGATGCAGCCACTCCCTCCACCACCCGGGGATGGCTTTGCTCTTTCCTTTGGTGCTGCAGGCAGCAAGCACAAATTTAACCAGGGGGACCAGGAGTGGGTAGAGGTGGGCTGAATCTTCCTGTGCTTCTGCTGTGGCTTCTAAGGAGGCACCTAGAATGTGCCTCCTGCCCTGAACATCTGTGTGTCAGGAGAGCGTCACTGCTGTGCTTGCCTCTTGCTGCCAGCTCTGGGGCTGCCTTTGCTCTGTGGAAGAGATGAAGTGAAGTGCAGGACAGGCAGAAAATGTTCCTGCCTCTTCTGCCCTCCCACTCTCCAGCAACCACAAAGCCCATTTGCAGAACCCATGTGCTCCTTGCATTGAGGAGACTCAGAGGAGTTTTGGGAGGAGGCTTTTGCTGACACAGACAAAGCAGGATAGGTTTTTCCTGCCTGGGAGTGTAATGTCTAACATCTCGGTTCTCTTGGTCACTTCTGGGGAGAACTTGCAGGGGGCTTCCAGTGCCTGAAGGGGGCTGCAGGAGAGCTGAGGAGGCACTTTTGACAAGGGCTTGTAATGCATGAATGAGAAGGAATGGATCACCAAGCTGGGGGCAGGAGTTGATCTGCTGGAGGATAGAGAGGCTTTGCAGAGGGACCTTGACAGGCTGCACAGATGGGCAGAGGCCAAGGGCAGGAGATTGAACACAGCCAAGTGCCAGGTGCTGCACATTGGCCACAGCAACCCCAGGCAGTGCCACAGGCTGGGGGCAGAGTGGCTGAGAGCAGCCAGGCAGAGAGGGACCTGGGGGTGCTGGGGGAGAGCAGCTGAACATGAGCCAGCAGTGTGCCCAGGGGGCCAAGAGCATCCTGGCCTGCATGAGGAAGAGTGTGGCCAGCAGGAGCAGGGAAGTCATTCTGCTCCTGTGCGCTGCACTGGTTAGGCCACACCTTGAGTCCTGTGTCCAGTTCTGGGCCACTCAGTTTAGGAATGATGTTGAGATGCTGGAAGGTGTCCAGAGAAGAGCAACAAAGCTGGGGAGGGGTTTGGAGCAGAAGGCTGGGGAAGGGTCTGGGGCACAGCCCTGTGAGGAGAGGCTGAGGGAGCTGGGGTTGCTTAGCCTGGAGAAGAGGAGGCTCAGGGGAGACCTTCTTGCTCTCTCCAACTCCCTGCAGGGAGGTTGTAGACAGGCAGATGTTGGTCTCTTCTGCCAGGCCCCCAGCACCAGAACAAGAGGACCAGTCTCAAAGCTGTGCCAGGGGAGGTTTAGCCTCGAGGTGAGGAGAAAATTCTTCACAGCAAGAGAGATTGGCCACTGGGATGAGCTGCCCAGGGAGGTGGTGGAGTCCCCATCCCTGAAGGTGTTCAAAAAGGGATTGGATGTGGCACTTGGAGCCATGGTTTAGTTAGTCAGGAGGTGTTGGGTGATAGGCTGGACTTGATGATCTCAAAGGTCTCTTCCAACCTGGTGAATTCTATTCTGTTCTAAGATTCTAGGTGGAAGAGGTTGAGGAGGACAGTGGCAGTTACAAGCCTTGATTTCAAATCATCTCCTTTCCCCTTGGCCTCCTCCTTCAGCAGTGCTTTTGTAAATGCATCTCAGTTTATGTCCCTCTGCTACAAACTGCCAAATGTACCTTCCCTTTGTAAACATTTGGGGACAAGCAGAAAACATTCCCAGGAATTTACCAGGCAATTATTCAGTCCCTACAACTTTTCCCCAGCTAAGTCACATAGCTGTGCTGCACAAACACCCACAGAGGTGAGCCAAGCATAACACTGGCCCAGCTGTGCAGCTGTGCTGGGCCTCTCACAGCTTCACACCTGGCTCAAGAGTTGACAAGTATCACACAATGCCAGGCTGCAAGGGACCCCCAGGACCCTCTGCTCCAACCCTCTCCAGGTCCCAGGGCAGCTGCACTGACCTGGCTCAGCACCCTGGCAGGATGAGGCTCAGACTGTCCCCTGGGGGGGACTCCACTGCTGCCCTTGGGAGCTGATTCCAGTCTCTGGCTGTGCTCAAGGGGAAACATCTTCCACTGGAGCCCCATGGGCATGTCCCCAGCAGTGCCTTGTCCCCAGCCCCCCTTGGCTTTGCCAGCAGGCTCCTTGTCCAAAGGCAGTCTCCATCCTGCTGGCAGCCTCCCTTGATGTGCTGCTCCATGGGGAGGAGGTCTCCCCTCAGCCTTCTCTTCTCCAGGCTGCCCAAGCCCAGCTCTCTCTCAGCCCCTCCTCCCAGGGCAGGGCTGCCAGGCCTCTGATCACTCTCCTGGCCCTTCTCAGGACACTTTCCAGCCTGTCCACATTACTGTTTTTTTTTACAGCGGGGACCAAACCTGCAGGCAGTGCTCCAGGTGTGGACTCACCAGTGCTGAGGCAGGGGGTTTGGAACTGGATGACCTTTAAGGTCCCTTCCAACCCAAACAACTCTAGGATTCTCTGATCTAGCAGATAAGGAGATACTGGTAGGAAATATAAGAGGGAGTTCAAGCCTGATACAGAACTTCTAATGAACAACAGTAGGAACAAGGAGAAATTTATCATCACTTGAAGTTAATACTTCGCACTAAGCCTTTGGGGGTGCTTTATTCCCAAACCCATGTGCAAGCTCAAGTGGGCACAACAGCTCCTGAGCCTACAGCATCAGTTTAAGACTGTGAAAAGTGCAATTCTGACCATGTCCCAAGCAGACAAAACTGAGCCTTAGATTTCACATTCTCAAAACCCCTCTCTAAGTAATCCCTCATCTCAGATTTCAATCTGAGTTCTACCTGTTATTGAAACTCAACTTCAGAAACATTCCAGTATCTTACAAGGCAACACACAGTGTCTTGCTACACCAGACACTGGGTTACAGTATGCTCTCAGAAGGAAGCAATGCAGTATTTGGAGCACCTCTCCTGAGGGGGACAGGCTGGGAGAGTTGAGGCTGCTCAGCCTGGAGAAGAGAAGCATCCAGGGAGACCTTAGAGCAGCCTTCCAGTACCTGAAGGGGCTCCAGGAGAGCTGGGGAGGGACTTTTGACAAGGACTGGGAGTGACAACGGCTTTGAGCTGGAAGAGGGGGATTGAGAGTGGAGATGAGGAAGAAATTGTTGAGAGTGAGGGTAGGGAGACACTGGCATAGGTAGGCCAGGGAGGCTGTGGATGTCCCCTCCCTGGAGGTGCTCAACACCAGGTTGGATGAGGCCTTGTGCATCCTAGGCTGGTGGGAGGTGTCCCTGCCCATGGCAGGGGGGTTGGAACTGGATCATCTTTGAGGTCCCTTCCAACCCAACCTGTTCTGTGATTCTCTGATTGCATTTTCAAACCACCCCTGCAAGTAGTAAGCTCCCAGTAAGGGTTATAATGAGATGACTGATTGCTTGCCTGGGGAAAAGTGTTTGGGGAAGCTGTTGACCAGCCCTCTACGCTACAATAAGGCAACTGGAGAGCTGCACAACTCCTAGAAGCAGGGATCCCAGAGCATGAAGAGGTGATATAACACACACACACACACCAGAACAGCTCTTCTGTGCAGACAGGACATGGCTTGAATGAAGAACAGATGCTGAGGGCAGCCTGACCCCAGCGCTGCGTCACACTTCCCAGGGAGAACTGAGCCACAGCTTATCCTTTGAATTCCTCAGCTGGGAGGAACACAAAGTGAAAGGAGAAGGAAACTGAGATCTTGTCACCACAGCTGATGGGCAAAGAAGCCTGGACACATCTGGATGGTATGAAAGCAAAAGATCTGAAAACATGATTGGCAGCTCTCAGTATGGAGTGTGCTGAACTCCAGCCTAAGGCGTTGCAATTGGTGGACAGAAAAACTAAAACCAAAAGAATGAATCGATCAAGGTTTAAAAATCAAAGTTTAAGCTTACATGAAAAATTAAATTTAAATGAAAAATAAATAAAATAAAGCCAAGTTAAATTGAAAAAGAAAAAAAAATACAACTGAATTAAGATTAAAAAACGAAATTAAAAGAAAAAATAAAATTAAAATAAAAATTAAATAAAATTAAATCCAAATAGAAGTAACAGTAAATTAACATTTAAACATAAGAGTAAAATTGTAATTCACATTAATTAAAATTAAGGAAATTAAAATGAGCTTAGAATTAAAAATAAATTAAAAATTAGAGAATTTAAATTTAAATTTAAAAATAAGTAGTATTTAAATTTAATATTGAAGAGAATGAAAGTTCAGTCAAATAGAAAGAGAATGAAGACTCGATTAAAATCAAGAATGAAAACTCAAAATCAAGAATAAAAACTCAAAATCAAGAATGAAAATTCAATTAAAATCAAGAATGAAATTGAATTAAAATCAAGAATGAAAATTGAATTAAAATCAAGAATGAAAATTGAATTAAAATCAAGAATGAAAATTGAATTAAAATCAAAATAAAGAGAAAGAAGACTCAATTAAAATCAAGAATAAAGAGAATGAAGATTCAATTAAAATCAAGAATAAAGAGAATGAAGATTCAATTAAAATCAAGAATAAAGAGAATGAAGATTCAATTAAAATCAAGAATAAAGAGAATGAAGATTCAATTAAAATCAAGAATAAAGAGAATGAAGATTCAATTAAAATCAAGAATAAAGAGAATTAAACTAAAATTGAATTAAAATCAAAAATGAAAATTGAATTAAAATCAAGAATGAAAATTGAATTAAAATCAAAATAAAGAGAATGAAGACTCAATTAAAATCAAGAATAAAGAGAATGAAAATTGAATTAAAATCAAGAATGAAAATTGAATTAAAATCAAGAATAAAGAGAATGAAGATTCAATTAAAATCAAGAATAAAGAGAATGAAGATTCAATTAAAATTAAGAATAAAGAGAATTAAAATAAAATTAAAATTAAATAAAAGAATTAAAATTAAAAATAAAAATAAAGATAATTAAAATTCAATTAAAATTATAAATAAATTGGCTTAAAATCAGATTAAATTCAAAAATAAATAGAATTAAAATTAAATTAAAATTAACAACTAAGAGAATTAAAATCAAAAATAAATAGAATTCAAATTAAAGGAAAAAAATAAACACAAACAGAATTAAAAGCAAGTTAAAATTTAAAAATAAATAGAATTGAAATTTTAAAATTTACATTAAAAATCAACAGAATTAAAATTAAAAATAAATAGAATTTAAAATTTTAATTAAATATAAATAACTAATTTATTTTTAAATTACATAAATATAAACAAATAACCAATTGAAAAAGAAAGGCAGAAAGAAAACAAGAAGGGGTAAATTGCTGCTGACAACACCAAGAAGCCCGTGATGAGCAACACATGAGAACCTACGTGCCAGCTGCTGAACCTTCTGAAGCAAAACCCTAACAAACTGTCCCAGAATCCTTGACAGTGCTGCTTTGGATGGCATGGAACATCTCATGAAGCTCAGACTTTGGGAAAGCTCTTTTAAAGCTCTGTTAAATCCTGAGATTGAACACACCCAAGCGCCAGGTTCTACACACTGGCCACCACAACCCCAGGCAGAGCTACAGGCTGGGGGCAGAGTGGCTGAGAGCAGCCAGGCAGAGAGGGGCCTGGGGGTGCTGGTTGATAGTAGGCTGAACATGAGCCAGCAGTGTGCCCAGGGGGCCAAGAAGGCCAATGGCATCCTGGGCTGCACCAGGAAAAGTGTGGCCAGCAGGAGCAGGGAAGTCATTGTGCCCCTGTACACTGCACTGGTTAGGCCACACCTTGAGTCCTGTGTCCAGTTCTGGGCCCCTCAATTTAAGAAGGACATTGAGACACTTGAAGGGTGTCCAGAGAAGGGCAACAAAGCTGGGGAGGGGTCTGGGGCACAAGGCTGGGGAGGGGTCTGGGGCACAGTCCTGTGAGGAGAGGCTGAGGGAGCTGGGGTTGCTTAGCCTGGAGAAGAGAAGGCTCAGGGGAGACCTTCTTGCTCTCTCCAACTCCCTGCAGGGAGGTTGTAGCCAGGTGGGGGTTGGTCTCTTCTCCCAGGCGCCCAGCACCACAAGAGGACACAGTCTCAAGCTGCACCAGGGGAGGTTTAGGCTGGATGCTAGGAAGAAGTTCTTCATAGAAAGAGAGATTGGCCATTGGGATGTGCTACCCAGGGAGTTGGTGGAGTCACCATCACTGGAGGTGTTTAAGAAGAGCCTGGATGGGGTGCTTGGTGCCATGGTTTAGTTGATTAGATGGTGCTGGGTGCTAGGTTGGACTCAAAGGTCTTTTCCAACCTGGTTAATTCTAATTCTCTTCTGGCTTTTTCTCTCCTGCCCTGAGGCAGTGAAGTACTCTTGGAGAGAAAGTTGCCTTTCAGATTTCAAAGCCCATTTGGTCCTCCTGAGGACTGCAAGAGCCACGTTAGATGGATGAAAAGCCGAGGCAACCCTGCAACTCTGGGCTGTTTCTTTCAGGAGCCACGTTTGGAAAACCACACTTTGCCTCCTCTGATAAAAAACCAAACCAGCCTGAAAGGCACCGAGCAAACACAGATCTCCTTCCTCATTACAGCTCCCTAACAGTGCTAATGGCTAACCAATTATTTGCAAACTTGCTTTCAAATTCAATAGGGAAAACAATGCATCATAGCCACAGCCCTTCAGCTTGTTTACCGAGCTTGATTTTCCTCTGCTGGAAACAACAAAGACAGCTCTGGAAGTCGTTCAAGGCAGAGGAAATGAAGATGAGCGTTTGGTTGGCCTGACAGTGTGACAGCCAGGACAAGAACACATTCCACAAATGCTTGGAGGGTGCAAACACCAAGGAGAAAAACAACTGAAAGGGGAGGGTGATAAACATCAGCTCACTAAGGCAGGCAAATCAGTGGCTCAAGGAGAACACAGTCTCAAGCTGCACCCAGGGGAGGTTTAGGCTGGAGGGGAGGAGAAAGTTCTTCCCAGCCAGAGGAATTGGCCACTGGAATGAGCTGCCCGGGGAGGTGGTGGGGTCCCCATCCCTGGAGGTGTTCAAGAAAGGTTTGGATGTGGCACTTGGAGCCATGGTTTAGTTAGTCAGGAGGTGTTGGGGGATAGGTTGGACTTGATGATCTCAGGTGTTTTCCAACCTTATTGATTCTGTGATTCTATGATCAGCACTCGGCCTTGCTGAACCTCCTGAGAGGGGGGGAACTCATTTTCATCACTGCTCCAAGAGAGCAGGGGTTGCAAGCACACCATCAGATTTGAGAGGGTTCTCAAGGCACTAAAACGCTTCAGATCATTTGCAAGCCATCACTTCATTTCACTTTTTGTTCCTCCACCCCCAGTGCAGTATTGCTGTAAAATGCCACCCTGGACCACTGAGGATAGGATAGGATAGGATAGGATAGGATAGGATAGGATAGGATAGGATAGGATAGGATAGGATAGGATAGGATAGGATAGGATAGGATAGGATAGGATAGGATAGGATAGGGCAGGGCAGGGCAGGGCAGGGCAGCAGGGCAGGGCAGGGCAGGGCAGGGCAGGGCAGGGCAGGGCAGGGCAGGGCAGGCAGGGCGGAAAAGACCTTTGAGATCATCAAGTCCAACCTATCACCCAACATCATCTAACCAACTAAACCATGGCACCAAGTGCCTCATCCAGGTTCTTGCTCATTCCAATAGCAAATCTCTCTTGCTGGGAAGAGCTCCACCACCTTCCTGGGCAGCACATTCCAGAGGCCAATTCCTCTTTCTGGGACGAACTCCAGCCCAAACCTCCCCTGCCACAGCTTGAGATTGTGTCCTCCCATTATGGTGCTGGATGCCTGGGAGAAGAGCCCAACCCCCACCTGGCTACAACCTCCCTGCAGGGAGCTGTAGACAGCAATGAGACTGCTGCCATGAAGCAGGCTAAAACCTGAAGCCTTGAAGGAGTGTGGAGCAAGATAAAAAAGCAGTCTTGTCCTGCTTGTGCTTGATAGTTGTGGTCAATACCACAACCCAGTGTCTGTTTCCGGACTCCTGGCCAGAGTTTCTCTTCCTGCAAACCATTCACACTTAATAGCTCCTTTTCACAGCTGCCTCCGGAAGTTTAACAGCTGCCTAGAGGCACACGTCCCTGCTACTAAACGGCATAAAGCCTGGGTATTAACAAGCAGCTAACACAATGCACACAATGGCCCAGAGGGTCAATGATATCCTGGGGGGCATCAAGAAAGTGTGGCCAGCAGGTCTAGGAAGGTTCTTTCCCCCCTCTGCTCTGTCCTGCTGAGTCCAGAGCTGCAATCCTGTGCCCAGCTCTGGGCTTCCCAGCTCAAGAGCGACAGAGACCTGCTGGGGAGAGTCCAAGGGATAAGCCACGAGGAGGATTTGGGGACTTGAGCATCTCCCCTGTGAAGAGAGACTGAGAGCCCTGGGGGTGTTTAGTCTGGAGAGGAGCAGGCTGAGAGGAATCTGATCAATGTCTCTCAATAGCTGAGGGCTGGGGGGCAAGGGGAGGGGGCCAAGCTCTGTTGGGTGGTGTGCAGTGATAAGCCAAGGAGCAATGGACACTAATTTGAACACAGAAGGTTTCACCTCCACAGGAGGAGAAACAACTTTGGTGTGAGGGTGCTGGAGCCGGCTGCCCAGAGAGGTTGTGGAGTCTCCTGCTCTGGAGACTTTCCAGACCCACCTGGATGCGTTCCTGTGTGACCTGCCCTGGGTGACCCTGCTCTGGCAGGGGGCTTGGACCTGACGATCTCTGGAGGGTGCCCTTCCAGCCTCTAACATTCTGTGATTTGGTGACTCAGCTAAAACACTGAGCCTCCCTGCAGAGACGTTTCAACACCACCCCCAAAAAACAGCAACTTGCAGCTTACAAACACTGTCTGGAGAGCTCTGCAGGAGTTTAACGGGCTGCTTAAAGAAGGAACGATCAGAGGACTGTGCCACGATTTCCACACTGCTATTTTTCCTACCTTATTAGCCCCCCAAATTCTGCAAGTGATGGACTAGCTAAACAGTTCCTTTTTGTTCCACTGGCAATGAGCCTCAGGACAAACTATTTGCTCCTATCAGTTTCTAAGCAATCTGCCCAGGCATCCAAGGTTATGAACTAGAAGATCCTCTTTGCTCTTACAGATACCCAAGCCATGGAACTTGTTTAACAGGCCTGTTAGGCTCCAGGATTTATTCTTTGCCATTCCCAATAAATCATCTTTTGGGGGTTTCTGTGTTGAGACTTCCCTTCTTTCACTGCTAGTCAGCTAGAGCAGATGCCAACCAGCCATGCTCCTGCCTGCCTCTGAAAACACAGCACTCAGGGCTCTGTTGCTCCCACACACAGGTTGTTCCTCAGCTCAGGTTTTCAGCCTGGCTTTTTAAGCACAGGCATGAACTTCACACTCATCTAAAATGCATCCTTGCTCCCACCAGCTCCACACTTGGTGCTTTCCAAGTTGACATCCACAGCCAACAATCAACCCCCCTGAAAGGCTACCCCTACACAGTGATTCTGCACAAGCTTCATGGTGAGTTTCCAACCTTCTGGGCAATTCCCTAACACCTTGGGCTGTTCTCCAGGCCAACACTACCTCTTCACTGCTTGAATCACAGGGACCTCCAGAGACCAGGCAGTCCAACCTCCCTGCCAGAGCAGCATCACCCAGGGCAGGGCACCCAGAACACAGCCAGGGGGGGTTGGAAAGGCTCCAGAGCAGACTCCACAACCTCTCTGGGCAGCCTGCTCCAGGCTCCAGCAGCCTCACAGGGACAAAGGTTTCCCTCCTGTTCCCATGGCACCTCCTCTGCTCCAGCTTGCCCCCCGTGCCCCTTCTGCTGTCCTAGGCTATCCCTGAGCAGAGCCTGGCTCCAGCCCAGCACATCTTTATCAACAGGAATGAGGGCAGCCCTCAGGCTCCTCTGCTCCAAGCTCCAACTCCCTCAGCCTGGCCTCACAGGGAGATGTTCCACTGCCTGCAGAAGCTCTGTGCCTCTGGGCTGGACTCTCTCAAGCAGTTCCTTGAGCTCCTTATTGAACTGAGCCCAGAAGTAGGCACAACATTCCAGATGTGGCCTCACAACAGCAGATGAGAGGGGGAGGACAACCCCTCTCGACCTAATGCATCTTATTTGAGGGTGAAAAAAAAGACATCTACTCCATCTTCCTTACTCACTTGTTCTCAAAAGCACTGAGGTGGGTAGATGCAAGGCTTCCAGCCACAGGCACTGCAAGCTACAAGTTCTAAACAGCAGAAATTCCAGGCAGAAGAAAAGATGGGCAGAAGAGCAGTTCTCTGCAGAGATCCCAGACTACCTTACCTTGCTGATAGTAACAAATATTCCTTCAGCTGATGCTGAGAGGTGGAAGCACAGCTGGTCACAGAATCAGAGAGCAGAATCATTTTGGTTGGAAAACACCTTTAATATCCTCAAGTCCAACTGTAAACCTAACACTGCCAAGTCTCCCACTAAACCAAGTTCCTAAACACCACACAGATAAAATTGTCAGGGTTGGAAGGGACCTCAAGGCTCAGCCAGTCCCAACCCCCTGCCATACCTCACACCAGAGCAGCTTGCTCACAGCCACCTCCAGCCTGGCTGCAAACCCCTCCAGCCAGGAGGCTGCCACCACCTCCCTGGGCAGCCTGGGACAGGCTCTCACCACCCTCATGGGCAACAACTTCTTTCTCACATCCAGTCTCCATCTCCCCACTTCTAGTTCTGCTCCATCCTCCCCAGTCCTATCCCTCCCTCACACCCTCCAAAGTCCCTCCCCAGATTTCTTGGAGCCCCCTGCAGATCCTGGAAGGCCACCAGAAGCTCTCCTGGGAGCCTTCTCTTCTCCAGACTGAACAGCCCAAACTCTCTCACTCTGTCTCCATAGCAGAGCAACTCCAGCCCTTTACTGACCCTTGTGGCCCTTCTCTGGACACCTTCCAGCCCCTCCAGAGCCTTCCTGGCACAGACACCAGAACTGGACACAGAGCTCCAGGTGAGGTCTCACCAGAGTGGTGTAGAGGGGCAGAATCCCCTCCGTGGCCCTGCTGGCCACACTTCTCTTGCTGCAGCCCAGGCTCTGCTTGACTCTCTGGGCTGCAAGTGCTCACTGCTGGCTCCTCTTGACTTACAAGGGAGAGATAAATGGCAGGTGAAAGCTCTTCATGAATGATGAGGCAAGAAATAAAGCACAACTCTTCTGCCTAGTCATTTGAGAAATTAATAGCTCCAGATGCCACATTCCCACACCTAGCACCACCTCCCAACTGCTCTGCCTGCAGCACAGCAGCCACCACCTCCCAACTGCTCTGCCTGCAACCCAGCAGCACAGCAGCCACCACCTCCCAACTGCTCTGCCTGCAACCCAGCAGCACAGCAGCCACCACCTCCCAACTGCTCTGCCTGCAGCCCAGCAGCCACCACCTCCCAACTGCTCTGCCTGCAGCACAGCAGCCACCACCTCCCAACTGCTCTGCCTGCAGCCCAGCAGCCACCACCTCCCAACTGCTCTGCCTGCAGCCCAGCAGCCACCACCTCCCAACTGCTCTGCCTGCAGCCCAGCAGCCACCACCTCCCAACTGCTCTGCCTGCAGCCCAGCAGCCACCACCTCCCAACTGCTCTGCCTGCAGCCCAGCAGCCACCACCTCCCAACTGCTCTGCCTGCAGCACAGCAGCCACCACCTCCCAACTGCTCTGCCTGCAGCACAGCAGCCACCACCTCCCAACTGCTCTGCCTGCAGCACAGCAGCCACCACCTCCCAACTGCTCTGCCTGCAGCACAGCAGCCACCACCTCCCAACTGCTCTGCCTGCAGCCCAGCAGCAACCACCTCCCAACTGCTCTGCCTGCAGCCCAGCAGCACAGCAGCCACCACCTCCCAACTGCTCTGCCTGCAGCCCAGCAGCCACCACCTCCCAACTGCTCTGCCTGCAGCCCAGCAGCACAGCAGCCACCACCTCCCAACTGCTCTGCCTGCAGCCCAGCAGCACAGCAGCCACCACCTCCCAACTGCTCTGCCTGCAGCCCAGCAGCCACCACCTCCCAACTGCTCTGCCTGCAGCCCAGCAGCACAGCAGCCACCACCTCCCAACTGCTCTGCCTGCAGCCCAGCAGCCACCACCTCCCAACTGCTCTGCCTGCAGCCCAGCAGCACAGCAGCCACCACCTCCCAACTGCTCTGCCTGCAGCCCAGCGGCACAGCAGCCACCACCTCCCAACTGCTCTGCCTGCAGCCCAGCGGCACAGCAGCCACCACCTCCCAACTGCTCTGCCTGCAGCCAGCAGCACAGCAGCCACCACCTCCCAACTGCTCTGCCTGCAGCCCAGCAGCCACCACCTCCCAACTGCTCTGCCTGCAGCCCAGCAGCCACCACCTCCCAACTGCTCTGCCTGCAGCCCAGCAGCCACCACCTCCCAACTGCTCTGCCTGCAGCACAGCAGCCACCACCTCCCAACTGCTCTGCCTGCAGCACAGCAGCCACCACCTCCCAACTGCTCTGCCTGCAGCACAGCAGCCACCACCTCCCAACTGCTCTGCCTGCAGCACAGCAGCACTGTCAGACAACCTGCCTGGGAGGGAAATCAGAGCTATTCCCTGGCACGTCCACCTGTCCACAGCAGCAAACTGCCTGCTTCTCACATCCTCAGCAGAGAAACTGAAATTCTGCCAAGACCAAGCTCTCTGAAACCTCTCAGCAGCACTGCTTCTCTCCCCTTATTCCACTCCTCCTCCTGCCACCCCAGCAGTGTGACCTTCTCTTTCTTGTCTCGCTGTTCCGGCTTCAGGCAGCGTTTGCTGCAACGCCACAGCCCAGGAATCATGTCCTTTGCTGGGCACGCAGGGATTGTGCAGCAATTGAGCATTACTTACTGGACACAGTCATAGATAAACCAATGCCTAATGTGTCCTTTGGGTTAGGGCATCCTTTCCTAGGAGTCCCTCTGAAAGCAAGAGCCGGCAGCACTCACGTTTCCCAGCCCTCTTGGTCACGCTGGGGGATGAAGCCCTCCGAAGCAGCGTCCCGGGCGTGACGCCTTCTAACAGCATGCAAACGTCTGAAGGGAGCCTCAGCATTTGGGGTATTCTTTCTGGTGCTGGCAGAGGGTCAGCTCGATGCCAAAGCCCTGTCCTGCACTTTGCCAGGTGCCAGGGGAAGGTGGGGGGAGCTGCGTGAAGCCGCGCGGCACAGAGCTGCCGCTCGACCGCTTAATCTCGTTACGCGCTGAAGGGGCCATGTGGTGCGCACTCAGCTGGCTGCTTCGGCCCTTCCCTGCTGTCAGCAGAGAGCACTGGGAGGCCAGGCTGGCAGCAGGAGCACGAGAGGTGCCGGTGGAAATCCAGCCCATGGTGAACAGGAGAGGAGGCGACACCCAGCCCCGAGGGACTCGGAGTGCTCCGCGCAAAACACTGCGGGGAGCTGCCCAGCTCCGAGAGCCAGCGGCACGGCTGCCCCCTGCTCCTTCCGACACCCCCAGGTCAGCAGCTGAGGGCTTCTGCTCCTAGAAGCAGGAGGAGTTTCAGCATCATCAATAATGGGCTACAAAGATGCTGAGGGCACTGCAACATCTCTGGTGAGGATGTCCCGGGAGGGGTCTGGGGCACAGCCCTGTGAGGAGAGGCTGAGGGAGCTGGGGTTGCTTAGCCTGGAGAAGAAGAGGCTCAGGGGAGACCTTCTTGCCCTCTACAACTACCTGAAGGGAGGTTGTAGACAGGCAGATGTTGGTCTCTTCTCCCAGGCAGCCAGCACCAGAACAAGAGGACACAGTCTCAAGCTGTGCCAGGCGAGGTTTAGACTGGATGTTAAAGAAGTTGTTCTATACAGATGGAGTGACTGCCCATTGGAATATGCTGCCCAGGGAGGTGGTGGAGTCCCCATCACTGGAGGTGTTCAGGAGGAGACTTGATGGGGTGCTTGGTGCCATGGTCTAGTTGTTTAGGTGGGTTGGATTGGTTAATAGGTTGGACATGATGATCTTGAAGGTCTCTTCCAACCTGGTTTATTGTATTGTATTATTGTATCATCAATAGTGGGCTACAAAGATGCTGAGGGCACTGCAACATCTCTGGTGAGGATGTCCCGGGAGGGGTCTGGGGCACAGCCCTGTGAGGAGAGGCTGAGGGAGCTGGGGTTGCTTAGCCTGGAGAAGAGGAGGCTCAGGGGAGACCTTCTTGCCCTCTACAACTCCCTGAAGGGAGGTTGTAGCCAGGTGGGGGTTGGTCTCTTCTCCAGGCCCCCAGCACCACAACAAGAGGACACAGTCTCAAGCTGCGCCAGGGCAGGTTTAGGCTGGATGCTAGGAAGAAGTTCTTCATAGAAAGAGAGATTGGCCATTGGGATGTGCTGCCCAGGAGGTGGTGGAGTCCCCATCCCTGGAGGTGTTTAAGAAGAGACTGGATGGGGTGCTTGGTGCCATGGTTTAGTTGATTAGATGGTGTTGGGTGATAGGTTGGACTTGATGATGATCTCCAAGGTCTCTTTCAACCTGGTTAATTGTAATTCTAATGCTCTTCTGGCTTTTCCCCTCCTGCCCTAAGGTGGTGAAGTACCCTTGGAGAGAAAGTTGCCTTTCAGAGGTTGGACTTGGTGATCTCAAAGGTCTCTTCCAACCTGGTTAACTCTGTTCTATTCTATTCATTTTCAGCCACACTGCACAACTCTGTCAGAACAGAATTTTTGACCTGGACTTGCCCCATTCACTTCAAACTCAGCAGATTCTGAGTGAAGTTGCTGACATTGAATCATTTTGAGTTCCAGCAATCCAGCAATGCTGGAAGATCCTGAATTACACCAGTCAGGCTCTGACTCTTCAAAGCCCATTTGCAAAGCTCACATTGTAGGACACTTCCATTTAGCTCTGCAGAACACAGAGCCTAAGCAGGCTTTGTACTTGCTAACATCAGTAACAATTCACAGTCCCTTTTAGAAACAAGGCTCCAAACTAGAAGGCACTGCACTTCCTCCAGGGAAGCCCTTTAACATCTCCCTTTCAGTTTGCTCTCTTCTCAGGAGAAATTGAAAAAGAGGAGAAAAAAGGAAACATCTAGGGGAGCAGCTGCACACATCCTGCAGCTGCCAGAGAGAAGATTTCCTTCCAGCATCCAGGGTTTCTGGGTTTGTGTTTTGCAAGACCACTGAGCAGTGGAGAAGCACAGTCACTATCCACACCTCTGACATGCCATTCTGATCTCTGCCATGGATAAGAGGTAACAACCTCAACACAGAGACACATAAACACACCAGAAACCTAAACCCTTGAAGGAAGTGGCTGGAGGCTCCACTGCATGAAAGTTTACACAGCCAGCAGGCTGCTTGCTCTGCTTGCACAGGATCATCTAATCACACAATGGGTTGGGTTGGAAGGGACCTTAAAGATCAGCCAGCTCCAACCCCCTGCCATGGGCAGGGACACCTCCCACCAGCCCAGCTTCTCAGGGCCTCATCCAGCCTGGCCTTGTGGACAATCAAGATCCCATGGTCAGTAGTTTATAACAAGCAGATGTACAGCACAACTCTTTCCTTCATCATTATCTCACTCTTAATAGCACCACTAAGACCTCAAATCAGAGAACACTCTGGGTTGGAAGAGACCTCCAAAAGTCATCCAGTCCAACCCCCCCTGCACTCAGCAGGGGCATCCTCAACCAGATCAGGGTGCCCAGAGCCCTCTCCAGCCTCACCTTGAGCAGCTCCAGGGATGGGGCCTCAACCACCATCCTGGGCAACCTGTTGCAGTGTTCCAGCAGCCTCCTGGTGCAGAACTTAATCCTAACATCCAATCTCAATCTGCTCTGCTCTAATGTCAAACCATTGTCCCTCATCCTATCACTGCAGGCCTATGGGAACAGTCCCTCTGCAGCCTTCTTGTAGCCCCTTCAGGTATTGGAAGGCTGCTTTAAGGTCTCCCCAGAGCCTCCTCTTCCCCAGGCTGAAAAACCCCAGCTCCCTCAGCCTGTCCTCGTAGCAGAGGTGCTCCAGCATGCTTTTCAAGACAATACTTTGATATCTAGGCACTGATATCATTCAATGAATCGATTCCCAGCAGTCTCTTTGCATATCCTAGATAGGTGTCTGTGCTCACATACCTGCCTCAGAATCATAGCAGTCTCCAAGAGGAGCACAGGGAAGGAGTTTTACCATGCCCTGTGCTGTACATTGGTAACTGTCACTCTCCTTTCCCAGTCCAGACCCAAGCAGGTAAGGTGGGGATCATCAGAACTCCATTACAGTAACAACCAAACCAACTCAAGTAGCCAGTGGTGGCAACAAGATCCTGGAGCTACTGCAGCATGCAGAGATCCTCAAGGTTTATGGGTTTACTAAGCCCTTTTTGTCCTCCCCCAAAATACTCTCAAGAAAAAACTGAAGGGAGGAGACCTCACTGCTCTCTGTAACTCCCTGAAAGGATGCTGCAGTGAGGTGGGAGTTGGGCTCTTCCCCCTAGTGTCAGGTGACAGGAGAGGAAATGGCCAGAGCAGAATAGAATAAACCAGGTTGGAAGAGACCTTCAAGATCATCAAGTCCAACCTATTACCCAACATCATCTAATCAGCTAAACTATGGCTAAAAGTGCCTCATCTCTCTTCCAACCTGGATTTATTGTATTGTATCCAGTCTCCTCCTAAACACCTCCAGTGATGGGGACTCCACCACCTCCCTGGGCAGCACATTCCAATGGCCAATCTCTCTTGCTGGGAAGAATTTCTTCCTATCTTCCAGCTTAAGCCTCCCCTGGCACAGCTTGAGACTGTGTCCTCTTGTTCTGGAGCTGGGGGCCTGGGAGAAGAGACCAACCCCCACCTGGCTACAACCTCCCTGCAGGGAGTTGGAGAGAGCAAGAAGGTCACCCCCTGAGCCTCCTCTTCTCCAGGCTAAGCAACCCCAGCTCCCTCAGCCTCTCCTCACAGGGCTGTGCTCCAGACCCCTCCCCAGCCTTGTGCCCCAGACCCCTCCCCAGCTCTGTTGCCCTTCTCTGGACACCTTCCAGCAGCTCAACATCTTTCCTAACCTCAGCAGCCCAGAGCTGGACACAGCACTCCAGGGGTGGCCTCAGCAGTGCTGAGCACAGGGCACAAGGACTTCACTGCTCCTGCTGGCCACACATTGCCTGACCCAGCCCAGGCAGCCCTTGGCCTTCTTGGCCCCCTGGGCACACTGCTGGCTCATCTTCAGCCTACTGTCAACCAGTACCCCCAGGTCCATCTCTGCCTGGCTGCTCTGAGCCACTCTGCCCCCCCAGCCTGTGGCACTGCCTGGGGTTGCTGTGACCAGTGTGCAGCCCCTGGCACTTGGATGTGTTCAATCTCCTGCCCTTGGCCTCTGCCCATCTGCCCAGCCTGGCAAGGTCCCTCTGCAGACCTCTCCTACCCTCTAACAGCTCAACTCCTGCCCCCAGCTTGCTGGCAGCTGCACATTCACTGCTGATGGACTCCATCCCCTCCTCCAAATCATCAATAAAAGATATTGAACAGGCTGGGGCCCAGCACTGAGCCCTGGGGCACACCACTGGTGCCTGGCTGCCAGCTGGCTGTGGCACCATTCACCACCACTCTCTGGGCTCAGCCTCCAGCCAGTTCCTAACCCAGCTCAGAGTGCTGCTGCCCCAGCCAGGGGCTGACAGCTTGGCCAGGAGCTTGCTGTGGGGGATGGTGGCAAAGGCCTTGCTGAAGTCCAGGCAGACTCCATCCACAGCCACCAGGCAGTCACCCGAAATTGTGCCAGGAGAGGGTTAGGTTGGAGAGGAGGAACTTTTTTTTTCCTACAAGAGTGGTCAGAGATTGGAACAGGCTACTCAGGGAGGCAGTGGAGTCCCCATCCCTGGAGGTGTTCAAGAAACCTGTGGCCATGGTTTAATGGCTATGGTGGTGCTGAGTGGATGGTTGGACTGGATGATCTTAGAGGGCTTTTCTAACCCAAACAATTCCATGATCCTCCACTAAAAGAATTATCAACCAGTTTGTCTTGTCCATGGGAGGCAACTGTCCCATCCAGCTGGTCCACCAAGTAGGGCTTGAAGAGCCAAAAGCAAAGCTAATTGTCTGCACCCTCTATGTCATTTCTCAGTCAACTCAGGGCCTCAGGCATACTTTCAGTCAATCTTAGTTTCATAGTTTCAGTCAGGGTTGGAAGGGACCACAAGGATCATCTAGTTCCAACCCCCCTGCCATGGGCAGGGACACCCCACACTAGATCAGGCTGCCCAGAGCCTCATCCAGCCTGGGCTTAAACACCTCCAGGGACAGGGCCTCAACCACCTCCCTGCTCAACTCATCCCAGGGCTTCACCACTCTCATGGGGAAGAACTTCCTCCTCCCCTCCAGCCTGAATCTACCCACCTCCAGCTTCATCCCATTCCCCCTAGTCCTATCACTCCCTGATAGCCTGAAAAGTCCCTCCCCAGCCTTCTTGCAGCCCCCTTCAAATGCTGGAAGGCCACAATGAGATCACCTGGGAGCCTTCTCTTCTCCAGCCTGAACAGCCCCAACTCCTTCAGTCTGTCCTCACAGGAGAGGTGCTCCAGCCCTCTGATCATCCTCCTGGCCCTGCTCTGGACACCTTCCAGCACCTCCAGATCCCTCTTGTAATAGAGGCTCTTAAGTGCAGTGCCTCTTAAGTGCAGTGCCCTCCTGTTTGCTAAACAGGCACTGGAAATGTCAGAGCAGGGTGGCTTTTCCCACCCCTGCAGTGCTGGCTGACAAGCAGGGCACACAGAGCAAGGCTCCCTGCTTGAATGAGCTCCAGCACACTTCAGGGGGTTTGCTGCACTTCAACTCCTGTGATCCTCTCCTGTGATTTGTTTGAAGACTTTGCCCTCACCCCCCCAACAGCACCACGTGGAAACAAGGTTGAGATTAAAGCACCACGTGGAAACAAGGTTGAGATTAAAGATCTAAAGAACACAGATTCAGCACAACTTGCTTCACAACCTTGTCTCTCATCCTTCCTCACCTCATTTCCAGCTGATGATGGCAACAGCCTTCATGCACAGCAATGGTCTGCTCTGGTCATTCAGCCTCCTTTCCATCAAGCCACTAACAGGAGCAGCTAATTCCACACACACATAAATAACATCCAAACAAAAAAAGGGCCAAAACTGAACAAATGGATGGCTACAGCAAGCTATGAATCAGAACTCTAATGGTTGGAAAGATCTCAAAGCTCACTGACTCCAATTGTTAACCCAGCACTGCCAGGTCACCACTAGGCCATGTCCCTCAGCACCACATCTATACAGCTTATAAACCCTTCCAGGCCTGGGGACTCCACCACTGCCCTGGGCAGCCTGTTTCAAGGCATGACAACACTTTCAGGGAAGGAATTGCTCTTCATGTCCAACCTAAATATCCCATGACAAACCTGGTGGCCTTCTCTGAACAGCTGACAACATCAACAGATGAGGAGTAAGCAACTGATGTCGTTTCCCTGGCCCTGAGCAGAGCCTTCGGCACTGTCCTGCACCACATCCTGGGCTCCAGGCTGTGATGGGTGACCACTAGATGGATACAGAACTGGCCTGATGGCTGCACCCAAAGAGTGGCTGTCCATGGGTCCATGTCCCAGTGGAGGCCAGGGGCAAGCAGAGTCCCTCGGGGATCAGTCCTGGGACCAGGCTTGTTCAGCATCTCTGTGGGTGCCATGGGCAGTGGCACTGAGTGCAGCCTCAGCAAGGTTGCTGCTGACACCAAGCTGTGTGGTGCAGCAGACAGCTGGAGGGAAGGATCCATCCAGAGGGACCTGGACAGGCTGGAGAGGTGGGCACAAGCCAACCTCAGGAGCTTCAACAAGACCAAGGGCAGGGTCCTGCAGCTGGGTGGAGGCAACCCCAGGCACAAATGCAGGCTGGGCAGGGACTGGCTGGAGAGCAGCCCTGAGGAGAGAGCCTTGGGGGTGCTGGGGGAGGAGAAGCTCAGCAGGAGCTCTCAGGGTGCACTTGCAGCCCGGAAAGCCAAGCAGAGCCTGGGCTGCAGCAGGGGAAGTGTGGCCAGCAGGGCAAGGGAGGGGATTCTCCCCCTCTGCTCAGCCCTGCTGAGACCCCACCTGCAGTACTGCCTCCAGTTCTGGAGCCCCTATGACAAGAGGGATCTGGAGGGGCTGGAAGGTGTCCAGAGCAGGGCCAGGAGGAGGAGCAGAGGGCTGGAGCACCTCTCCTGTGAGGACAGACTGAAGGAGTTGGGGCTGTTCAGGCTGGAGAAGAGAAGGCTCCCAGGTGACCTCATTGTGGCCTTCCAGTGTCTGCAGGGGGCTCCAAGAAGGCTGGGGAGGGACTGCTCAGGATCTCAGGGAGTGATAGGCCTAGGGGGAATGGAATGAAGCTGGAGGTGGGGAGATTCAGGCTGGAGGTGAGGAGGAAGTTCTTCACCATGAGAGTGGTGAAGCCCTGGGATGGGTTGTGCAGGGAGGTGGTTGAGGCCCTGTCCCTGGAGGTGTTTAAGCCCAGGCTGGATGAGGCTCTGGCCAGCCTGCTCTAGTGTGGAGTGTCCCTGCCCATGGCAGGGGGATTGGAATTGTATGATCCTTGTGGTCCCTTCCAACCCTGACTGATACTATGATACATGGAGCAACTTGAACCTGGTTCCTCTTGTCCTATTCCTTTTACCATGGAGAAGAGACCAACTCCCACCTTATTCCAGCTTCCCTTCAGGGAGTTGTGGAGAGCAAGAAGGTCTCCCCTGAGCCTCCTTTCCTCCAGACTAAACATCCCCAGTTCCCTCAGCCACTCCTCACAAGGCCTCTGCTTCAGCAGTGTCATTGCTTTTCTCTGGACAGGCTGCAGCACCTCTGTGTTCTTCTTGGAGTAAGAGGCCCAAGGAATGGGAAGAAGCCACCCAGCCCAGCATCCCAACTGCAACTGTGACTAAAGATCTCTAAGATCTCTTCCAACTTGGTTAAATCTATCCCATCCCATTCTATAGCAAAACCTCAGGGAGAAACAGGGTGAGCAAGAGCAGCATGGAACACCAGGTATGGCACCCCCTTAAAACTGCCTTTTGCCTTTACTGAAGATGCTCTTTCCTGAGGAGCACTCACACATCCTACCCACACCTTATTTACATCTTGTGCACCTTACTGCCTCCTTTTCTTTGCCTGGAGCCTGCCACTGTCACTCCTGCAGACACCCTGAGATTCCTGGACTGGAAAATAAAGGAAGAACTGACCTCTCTCTGCTCTTTCCATGGCAGGTTTCTCAGTCATCTCATCTTCAGGCTAAAAAGCTCCTTCCTGCTTCACCCTTCTTGGGCAGAAGCTATGCTGTGCCCTTGACACTTCCTCTCACCCCTCTCCTACATTTTTCTAGCCTAATCTCCAAACCACTAGCACTTTCAGGCAGCAAGGGATTCCCCTGGTGTCACCTCTCTCCTCCTTCACATTTTTCTTCTCACAACAGAGGATGTGGTAAATGGGGGAGGTGAAAGAAACAGCTAGAAAGGCAGCTTGCAGAAAATCCAGGCTGCTGCTGCTGCTACTGCTGAAGCATGAGGTCAGGTCATCTAACTGGGAAGCTTCTTCCTCTGCCTGCTGAAGGAGCACTTCCACCTCCTTAAAAAACAGGGAAAACAGCCAACACATTTGGGCCCAGACCACACTAACCTGGGGAAAAGTATGCTTGGCTCTCCCAGTTAGTGCTCCTGCCAGCTCCCAGGGACAGGCAAGTTGCTGGGGTTTGGCAGTTGTGATGATGGCTGAATTGGGTAGGCCAAGGTGACCAGGCCAGTGGAAGCTTCTCTAAGAGCAAAGGCAGATGAGGGGAAAGGATGGCAAGAACACACCAGCTACTTCTTAGAAGTTAAGAGACATGAAAAATGCCTTCACTAAAGAGCTGCTAATGACAGAATCGTTATGGTTGGAAGAGACTCTCTACAAGTACCTGAAGGGAGGCTGTAGCCAGGTGGGGGTTGGTCTCTTCTCCCAGGCACCCAGCACCACAACAAGAGGACACAGTCTCAAGCTGTGCCAGGGAGATTCAGGCTGGAGGGGAGGAGAAAGTTGTTGGCCATTGGAATGAGCTGCCCAGGGAGGTGGGAGTCCCCACCCCTGGAGGTGTTCAAGAGGGGCTTGGATGTGGCACTTGGAGCCATGGTTTAGTTGTCAGGAGGTGTTAGGTAATAGGTTGTACTTGAGGATCTCTGAGGTCTCTTGCAACCTTATTGATTCTGTGGCTCTGTGACCTCCAAGAGCATCAAGTCCAACCACTTACCTAGCACTGCCAAGTCACCACTAAACCATGTTCCTCAGCACCACGCCCTCAGGTCTTTTAAACTGTACAGAACCAAGTGTAAAGGGTCCAGAGGAGGCCACAAAGGTGGTAAGATGGCAGGGAACCTCCCCAATGGGGCAGGCTGAGAAAGTTGGGGCTGTTGAGTCTAGAGAAGAGAAGGGTCCAAAGAGACCTTAGAGTAGTACCTTGAGGGGGCTCTGGGAGAGCTGGGGAGGGACTTTGGACAAGGGCTAGGAGTGCCAGGATGAGGAACAATAGTTTTGAGCTGGGAGAGGGGAGACTGAGACTGGAGATGAGGAAGCAATTGTTGAGAGTGAGGCTGGGGAGACACTGGCACAGGTTGCCCAGGGAGGCTGTGGCTGCCCCCTCCCTGGGGGTGTTGAAGGGATGAAGATGAGAGCAAGCTGGGCTGGTGGGAGGCACCACAGCAGGGGTGTCTGAACTAGATGATCTTGAAGGTCCTTTCCAACCCAAACCACTCTGGGATTTCATAATTCTATGACCATGAAAGGTATTCCATGCCAAGAAACTACAGGATGTGAGCATGTGTTGCTGAAGTCTGGCTCACTGAGCCACAGAGCATGAAAGCCTCTCCAAACTAACCACTACAGCAGTAAACAACAGAAGTTCCTTAAGCTTCAAAGCACTGAGCCCCTGTGCTCCTCTCCCAGGTCTCTGGCATGGTGCAGCACACTGCTTGCATGAGGAAAGCCCAGAGAAGCATGGGCTGAGGCAGGCAGGCACAGTGGCCTCAAGCACTTGACAGATGAGTCAAAAACCATAACCATGAACTAAAAAAGCATCATGGTGCAGGTGGGTTCCAGTCTCAGGGGAACTACCTCATTTGCAGCTGAGCCACTGGCTTGGAAGAAAACAATTCTAACTAAAAGAAGACCACGACTGAAAACTTGTGCAGCTGACAAGTACCAAAGAAGCCATTAGTTACAGACAGGAAAGACAACAGACAGACAGACAGCTGGCTGTGCACCCTCTGGGGGTACTTGCTGAGCAGAAGCACAAGCTCTGAAGAACCAACCAGCCCTGGAGGTGCTCAAGGCTATCCATCAAGGTGGATGAGGCCTGGAGCAACCCGGGCTGGTGGGAGGTGTCCCTGCCCAGGTTGGAACTGGAGGATCTTTGAGGTCCCTTCCAAAGCAAACCATTCTATGATTTGACACCAATGGAATGGAATGGAATGGAATGGAATGGAATGGAATGGAATGGAATGGAATGGAATGGAATGGAACAGACAAGGTTGGAAAAGACCTCAGAGATCATCAAGTCCAACACCATCTAATCAACTCAACCACAGCACCAAATGTCTCACTCAGGCTCTTCCTAAACACCTCCAGGGATGGGGACTCCACCACCTCCCTGGACAGCTCATTCCAGTGGCCAATCTCTCTTGCTGGGAGAACTTGCAGCACAGAAGGCCAAGGGTAGCCTGGGCTGCATCCAAAGATGTGTGGCCAATCACTCTGGCTGGGAAGAATTTCTTCCTAACCTCCAGCCTAAACCTCCCCTGGCACAGCTTGAGACTGTGTCCTCTTGTTCTGGTGCTGGATACTGGGAGAGAAGAGACCAACCCCCACAACCTCCCTGCAGGGAGCTGGAGAGAGCAAGAAGGTCTCCCCTGAGCCTCCTCTGCTCCAGGCTAAGCAACCCCAGCTCCCTCAGCCTCCTTCACAGGCTGTGCCCCAGACCCTCCCCTCTCACAGAGAGAGTTGTTAGCCATTGGAATGAGCTGCCGGGAGGTGGTGGAGTCCCACCCTGGAGTGTTCAAGAGGGGATTGGATGTGGCATCGGAGCCATGGTTCAGTTGTCAGGAGGTGCTGGGTGCCAGGTTGGACTTGATGAGCTCTAAGGTCTTTTCCAACCTTATTGATTCTATGAATATCAGCCATCATCTTACCAGGACCCCTCAACATTACAGAAACCCCAGTTCAGCTAGTCAATGAACAAAGGTTACACCAGATAGCCCTTCAGTGTTTTTCTTGTTTCAGAAGCCAAGAGAAGAGCACCTTGCCTTTTTCTTCCTGGCTGAAAGCTAACATAACAGTTCATTCACCCCAAAAGAGTTTACATCCAAATGCCATCCCAAAGTGGCCAGGTTCCTACCCTGTTCCAAGAGGTTATTTAATTAAACATCATGTCAAGCATTCCCCTCTGCCAGCAAAGATAAATCCAGTAAGCAACAGCTCCAGGAGGTAAGCAGACATCCAAAGGGCCAGCAGGTCACATAAACACTGAACAACCTGCAGAGAACACAGCTAACAGGCAATGGGATGAAAATCATTTCCAACTCCCCACTGTGAATGTCATCCCCCTTTTTTCCCACCTGGTGTGTGTTTTGCCCCCCCCCCAAAAAAAAAGAACCCCAAAGGTATTGAATCAAGCAGGAAGAGAAGGAAGCTCCTGAGGATGCCTGTGTGCTCTAGCTGCACATGGAGCTCCCAGGGGAGTTCTGTTCTAGTTACTTTAAGAATGTGACTTACCAGCGTTCAAATAGCACTTGTGAGGCAGCTTCCTTTAGGGATCCTCATTTCAAGCTTTCCAAACTCCCACCTTCAAAACTGCTTCCAGGGCTGCTAATTAAAGTGATCTTCAAGCGCCAGGGGCAGGCCCTGGCGAGGGCGGCTGTCTGACAGGAGTGCTCCTCAGCCTCCTGCTCACTCGTGTTCCAGAAGCATGCAAAGCAGCTGTGCCTTCCACACAGGTGAGAGTCAAGATGAGAAGAAATTCTTAAGAGTGAGGGGGGGGGAAGACACTAAACAGCTGCTCAAGGGAGTTGTGGCTGCCCCCTCCCTGGAGGTGCTCAAGGCAAAGCTGGATGAGGCCTTGGGCAACCTGGTCTGGTGGGAGGTGTCCCTGCCTATGGCAGGGGGTTGGAATAGATGGACTATTAAGGTCCCTTCCAACCCAAACCATTCCAGGACTCTAGGATTCTATGAGTGTAAGAAGGACATTGAGACACTTGAACGTGTCCAGAGAAGGGCAATGAGGCTGGGGAGGGGTCTGGAGCACAGCCCTGTGAGGAGAGGCTGAGGGAGCTGGGTTTGCTTAGCTGGAGCAGAGGAGACTCAGGGGAGACCTTCTTGCTCTCTCCAGCTCCCTGAGGGAGGTTGTAGCCAGGTGGGGGGTTTCTTTCTGCCAGGCCCCAGCAGCAGAACAAGAGGACACAGTCTCAAGCTGGGCAGGGGAGGTTGAGGCTGGAGGTGAGGAGAAAGCTCTTCCCAGAAAGAGTAATTGGCCACTGGATGAGCTGCCCATGGAGGTGGTGGAGTCCCATCCCTGGAGGTGTTCAGGAAGGGCTTGGATGTGGCACTTTGGAGCCATGGTTTAGTTAGTCAGGAGGTGGTGGGTGATAGGTTGGACTTGATGAGCTCTGAGGTCTTCTCCAACCTTACTGATTCTATGATTGCATGAATTCTGTTGTCAGCTGAGTTTCCACACAGCTGACATGTTTTGCTGGCCGTGGGGCTTTTTTCTGTTCTTTATTTGTGGGATTGGGACTTCCCCCCCCCCCCCTTTTTGAGTGGACAGGCTATTTATGCCAAACCAAACCTATCCACTTTCCTAAAGAGTGAAAGCCAAGTAGAGAACAAGAGATGGAAGGAGCAAGCTGCGAGACAGCTCAACAATCAGAGAAGAGGCAGAGGAATAACTTCAGACAGCAGCACAAAGGCAGACAAGCAGTGAGCACATTTATTTTAACACAAGTCCTGCATCACGTACCAGAAGATGCCTCTTGCAATAACAGGCCTGCCACAACATGAAAATTGCATGGGACTGGAAACAAGAGCTTGAGTCCCACTCCTGCCTTTTCTCTACCTCTGCTTGTAGCCCTGCATGCTATGAGATGCCCCTGAGATGGCTATTAACTAGGGCAAGATGCTTTGCCCTCTGCATTGATGAAACCCCCAGCTCAGTTCTTACCTCACAGGGATTCCCACGAAGGCACAGAAGTTATTGTCACCTCCCAGGCACAGCTCTACTCAGCAACAGGAAAACTTAACCTAACAGCATCTTAACCGCTGCTGATCTGGTTAAGAGTGATCCCCTCTGCAGCCAGCACACTATTTCACAGAGACAAACCCAACTCAGATTAATCAGTGCTCTGAGGTCACTGGGCTGCACAGGGGATTGATTGGGTTCTTCTGTCCCTATACAGGCAGCAGTACCCAGCAAAAAAAAACCCACAACCTGCTGTTTATTTCTCCAGACATCTGCTGTAAAAACGTTCTAACATCACCAACATGAACTACTCCTCCATATGACTGCTCTCCACTCTGCTAAAAGAAGACGCCCCCCAAACTGACAGCACAGAGGCATGTTGCAGATGGAATCAAAACAAACCAGAAGGTAATAATAACTCCCTCGTCACAAAAGGAAATCCACTCAGTAGCTCGAAAAGTCCACTGAAGACTTCCTAACTCCCTTGTGGTGACAACCTTCTTGTGAGTCAACAGGGACCACAGAATGCCAGGTCAGAAGGGACCTCAGGGATCATTTGGTGGAATCTTTACAGCTGTCCCAGTGGGGGCCTGATCCCTGAAAGCCTCCTACAGCTATCTGGTGGAAGGAGGAAGGTTTCTAAGGCAACCCCACCACAAACCAAAGACGAACATGAACATGGGGACGGCAGAGAGCACAAAGGGCTTTTACTCGTGTGTAAGCCAACGAGTAGACAGATGACACACAACTCTGCTCAGACCCTCGGAGCCAACAAAAGGAAATCCTGTTATGAAGTAGTGAAG